>RJWM01000813.1:121819-187059 GCA_004363535.1 Dasyprocta punctata | reverse complement strand
ACCACAATGGAACATTTAAAACAATTCGACCCCTTATAGTACATTAGACCTCCCTAAGTCAAGATTGATATTTTAAAGCAATTGTTAAGATTTTTCCCCATAGGTAAATAAACTTGATTCAACTAATTAAAAACCAATCAGTAATCTACTAGTAGCCAAAACACACTTCAAGGTCTTTAACTAAGTATAAACTTTCTGCTTATGCTGACAAACTATGTATGCTGATAAATCATGTAACCATAAAAAACCATGTAACCATAGAAACACCTGTTGATCTCATTCTTGTTATCTAAACTTTCAACCCTTGCAAGAAAAAATGTACAAATTATTCTGTTAGAGTTTGCAAGTGGGTAATTGTATTAGTAACAGTAGTAGTAGAGAGAAGCAATAAACGAAGCAGATTCAAGCAGTCTTTGAGCTGTTTGTGTGTCTGTTCTCCACGCGCCGACGCTCAGTCCACCTTCGGGGACTCTGTGGACCTAGCCCGGCTGGACCGCGGCAAGAAGGTAACAGCTTTATTAGAAGAGAAAAGCATAGAGAAAAAGTGTTTACAAACAAACAAGCCTTAATAAGAAGACCTAATTTGCCATCCGTTTTCTCAGAATTACCTTCCCATAATTTGCAACTCCTAGAACCTTGAAGTTCTTACCTTTTATCTTCTCACTGACGTACAAAAACACAGTTCTTTACTAAGATGTAACATAAGCTTTTAAATTCTAACCACTCCTTTGAATTAATGAAGACAGTACTTAGGTGTTTATGCAGGATGTAGTTGTTAGGAAATTTGTGTTTATTTTCCTCATATTAAGCTGCTCTTTGTCAATCTAATTTACAGGGCCCCAGTCAATGAATCTAAGATGAGCAGGAAAAATTAAATTTTTTTCCTTGCAGTTTTATTATAATTCATCCAGAGTGAGAAGAACTTTGAGTTTAAAACACTCTACAGATGCCACTGTGTTCGTTCTTGCATGGTGGTCCACCCTCATGCTTCAGGGTGAAGTACTTTTCCTACTTTTACTTGACCAGAACTCTCTGCAGTGGCTGTTTCTTCTCCTACTCACAATAAAGCTTTGGTCCTGTTAAAAAACAAAACAAAACAAAACAAAACAAAACAAAACAAAACAAAACCATTCCATAGATGTCAACACTAAATTTAGTAATTTTAAAAGTAAACAGTAAATTAAAAAAGGAATCATCATAATAGCCTGTTTCTTCTCCAATTGCTTTCAAATAAAGATTATCAAACTTATAGTTAATTTCCCATTATATATTAGAAATAATAGAAAATTAGAATCAATTGGTCCTCATTATTTTTTGCTCCTTACTTGATTAAGTTATTTGCTATATGTTATAACCAGGATTAATGAGTTAAATTCTTTCCTTAGTGTTAATATGAATAAATATTTAGAATATTTTCTGATGTATTCCCCAGTAGGAGTGGGTAATAGGAAGTTAAGGGTTGCATAATTACATCTATTTAAAAAGTGGGAATACCAAAATTAGGTGGTACCTTAGAGAGTGATACTAGATTGGTCATGTTCTCTATTAAATATTCAATAGAACCTGAAATAGTAATTAATTTTAATAAGAACAGAGAGCTAAAACACTATTTTCTTTGATTAGAACTTTAACTTTCCTTTCAATTATTGAAGGGGGCGGAAGTGCATTTATTTTATTTTATCATATTTTATTATGACTAAGACATTTGAAATTAAAAAATATTTTGCAAAATGTACACAGTGAACAGTCAGTATGATTTTTCTCCTTTACTGACATGACTGTAAGTAGTTCATCAGATACCTAAACTACGAAGTGAAAAGTAAATGCTTCCTAGTATTTTCAGATATCCAATATTTATAAAGCTCAAATTTATATTATTACTTACTGAATTTCATTAGCTTCAACTGATTAATTATAGATAACTTAGTCATTCTTTTCAATTTATGAGAAACCCCAGAAAGCAATGTTTTCTTATTTTTGTAAAAATGTTTATATTCCCCGATAAATCATTACATTGCTTTTAGAAAGAAAAGCATTACAGGTGTAAGAGGGGCTGCCCCTTTGTGACCTGTCCTTTACCTCCCTCCCTTAATATCCACAGCTAACTGAGTAAAATATTAACTACTGAATAATATTTATCTCCTAGGTGAAAAGACCTTTTTTAACAAGGGACAAGAAGGGGCCCTCTTTAGTGTGTCTTTAAGAACCTTAGGAATTTTTTTAGTGTGGGTTTCCTCAAAAGGAAAAAAGATCTGAGTAAATTTTGTGTTCTGAAGCTATGTTTTCTTAAAAGTGCAATTTTAACTAACTTTATTTCTTCTACGATACGTCAACACAATCCCTCTCCTCCCATTTTGTCAGGGTACTGGTCTTATAATAAGGTTGATGTCCTTCCCACCAACTCTTATCTCCTGAGTATTGGCTTTTGAGTAGTGAGCAGATGGATTTGGGTTTTGTAACAAGGAAACATAGTATCACATTACAATGGTAAACAGCATATTCTTAGCTCTTGCTTTAGCATTAAACTTAAGTTACCAATATTCAACTGAAATTTTATTTGAAACAGAATATTTTACTTCTTCCTTAAATGGAAGATGCCTAGAAGATTAAGGCTATTTTACATTCAGATATTTTCCATCTTACAATAAAATGTAATACTCAGAATACAGTAAACACTTAGCTTAATAAAAATATATTGACTCATTCTGTGTGAGGGAGGAAAGATCTTTTTTTAAGATCGTGCCCTTCAATGATTTAATTTGTATATTTATATTGCACAGCACCCAATCATGCCACCCCGGTTATGTCTTTTTCGATTATTTTGTACTGGAAGCCTCAGAACCAACAGGCAGCAGTTAAAGGTAACACAGTAAACACAGCACAAGGTTTCCATTTGGAAGAAAAATTACATGGAGCTTGCCGTGATAGTTAGAAGTCCAGACTATGCCATCCCCAAATATTCTTCTTTGGCATCAAGATTGTTTTGAGCTGATTATTTTGAGATATCAAAGATACACAAAGCACTGAAGATAGAGAAGTTATTAGTTTCTATAGGAAATTTATGTCTACAAAGGAAATCTGCACGTGTAAAAGTTTCTTCCTCTAACTACTGAGAAGGACGCAACAAAATCATAGACTTACGTGTGAAGGAGTCATTGACTTAAACTTGAGGAGCAAATCTGACTGTGGTTTATTATACTACCTTTTTCCTGGTCACCTTAACATTACCGTTCCACCTCAACATCTTTTTCCCCTTGCTGCATTTGAACATGGTATTTGAAACTAGAACTGTATGAGCCATGCTGAGATATTTATCTGTCTTTGTGTTACCCATGTATATGTGAAGCGTACATGTTAATAATCTTTACTTTTCTCCTTTAAGTTTGTCTTTTGCTACAGGTATCTGACCCAACTAAGAACTTAGAAGTGCAGAGAGAAAGTTAGATTTCCTCCCCTATGATACTCTTGTGCCATGTACTAAAAATATGGGTAATTGCGTATGGACTATAAAAAATAGCTAGGATTATGGTCAGGACAATTATCTCTATGACTAAAGATGAGATAAATTAATGAGTTCTTGTCTCTGTTTAGTTTCCTTTATGAAGTTATGAAATAGTCTACCACATAAGTAAGTAAAAATAATACAAACAGAACCATGAAACACCTCCCAGGTTTAATATGTATGTGTTTCCTACCATGTCTTATTAGATTATTTAGAAAACAAGACACTGCATAACTTTGAAGTTCTTCCTAATATCTTGATCTTGCCTCTGAGAGATCAGCACTGTTCTTTCATGTATCTTCTTCACCTCTCTTTAAAAATTTTGTTGCAAACTGATGTATTCTTTCAATACACATACTATTTTGTTTTAAAATTTTATACAGTTATTCCAATGGATTGTGGCACTGTCCGTTTATTTTTTACTCCATGATGTGTTTTCAAGTATGAGCCATGCTGTTATCTAATCTGTTTATTTTGACAAAGGCATTAATAGGCAACCTTATAGAAGCTACTATATACTTCAGTTTCCTCATCTCTAAAATGAAGAAAACAATAAAAGGTGTGGGTTGTAATGACTAGATCAGGATCTGTGGGAAGAAGAGTCTATTAGTATAAGTATCTCTTTCTCAGTTGAATCACTATCTTATCCCAGTTGAACTGCTGGGTACGTGATAATGAACTCTTTCAATTATGTTATACAAAGACAAATCAGTTATTAGATTGTATCAGACTTCAATAGTTGAAGAAAATTTTCTTTTTCCAAACTACTAATAAATATATGATATTTCAGTTTACATTTTTAACCATTCTAGTCAAAATGAAATAGTTCATTGTCACATAATTTTCATTTCTAAATCTTCCTGTATTTATTGGACAACTTTTAATTTCTGTTAAAATCCTTGTTTTTGTTCATAAAATCATTTTCCAGTTTTCTCGTAAGTTTTCAGGATTTCGTGTATTCTGAAAATTATTTTTTTTTCTTTTGATAAAGTTTTGGTGCTGGGGATTGAACCCAGGATCTCAAATATGGTAGGAAACCACTGTACCACTGAACTATATCCCCAGACTCCTTCTCATTGATTACAGAAAGTCTCTCTTTTTGTTACTTTCTTCTCCGTTTGCACCTTTCTCCTTTCCTGTTCCAGTCTATCTAGTAGCTCTCTGATCTCTTCATGCTCCTTTCTTACTTGTGCTTTCTCTCTCCAGCTCTGCTCTGTAATTTCCCTTTACCAGCTGGATTTGTTTCTGAATCTGTTCCTTCACCTGTTGGCCCCAGGCTGGAATTGAACTCATTATGTAGCACCATCTGACCTGATCTAAAAGGATCCTTCTGCCTCAGGACCACATCACTCCCAAAGCCGGGATTACACGTGTGCATTGCCATATCTGCCTTCACTATGAATTTTATCATCATGATGTATCATTGATAGTATCAATATTACTTTGTGGTTTTTTTTTTTTTTTGCCATAATGTAGCACAGGCTAGCCTGGGACTGACCCATGTAACACAAACAGACCTTGAACTAACAGAATCCCCCTGCCTCAGTTTCCCAAATTCTGGGTTTATGGGTGTGCACCACCACACCCAGTTTCACTATCAATCTTATCATCCTGGTATAGTGTTGACAGTATCAATACTACTTAGTTTTTCTTTACCATACAGAAGGCCAAGGTTATGTCTTTCTGAAATCAGAAGATTGTATTATACATTTCTTTATTATGAATTCGCAACAGTTTTTTTCAGGAATCTCCACTCTGTTCTTATGAATAGTTCCCTTTCTGGTCCACTAGTGCAGTTTTTGTTTTGTTTTGTTTTCAGCAATTGTAACATCAATGGGTAACTCATGAACCAACTGTTGAATGCGACAATTGGGTTACTTTTTGAAAATAGGTGCAATAAGTCTGTACACAGCATCATATGGTTTATTATTGAATAAAAAAGACCTGGTGGCTGAATTTCAGGGTCAGTTTCTAAATTCAAGGTATAAAATGCCTTCTCATCTACCATGTCATATTTGGAAGGTTAATTTGGTATATATTGCCAAAATTTTCAACAGCTATGAATTGTTGCAAGTTGTTTACCAATTGTCATGCTTTCAGATGGTGCACACATTGCTTAACAGTTTGAAACAAAGCCTTCAAAAACTGAGTGACTAGCAGCCAAATTGTTGGGTATTTTTCTTTTTTTCTTTCTTAGTAAGTCTTTTTTGTCATCAAAACACAGGCAATTTTAAAAGAAACCAAATCTCTTGAGTGCCATTATTGTCCTAGAAATCTGAATGCCACATCTGTCCCTTCTCCATAAATCTTTTAGATCCTGACAATTAGAATTATAAAGTCCTGCTATGGAGGTTTTTAGCTCAGATAGAGAGATGTAATGATAAATATATTTTTTGAATATTATTATTGATGCATATATTTAATTGCATTTCATCATATATATATGAATAAGTTTTCCTTGTATTTCACTTTTAGTGTATTTTAATAAATCTTGTGGCATATTGTCCATTAAAATGTCCAACGTTGGCTCACAGTGTTGGGATCCATTCAGCAGGTTTCACATTTTTCTGACCCTGTCCCAGTGATCCCATTCAGGTATACATGACCATTTTGTAACATTTTGACTAGTCAAATATTTGTGTATATTTTACTGTTTTCCTCATCTGAATCAAAGTCTTCATCCTGCACTTTTCTGTCTGTCACATCTTGCTAACTTCTTTGACTTACATGATCTGAGTCATTGTCAACTGAGTCACCAGCTGACTCACTTTCAACCTTTTCTCAAAGTTGAAAAGGCAGGTTTCCATGTGACCTTGTACTGAACAGGGCTAATTCTACAAGGAAAATCAAAAGAAAATATGTGATAAAAAATCATAAATACACAAAAATGTAACATGGCAAGTAATGTGGGTAAAACTCACCCATTTCCACTTTGACACAGGTATATACACCTAGCCATTCGTTGCACCAATTGGACAAACACAAAGATTGCTTCCTGTATTTTCGCAGTGTAGCTACTGAGAAACACAGCCAGCTGTCATTATGTTAAAGTACACGTCTTCATTTAAAAAATATGATCAGGGTGTATTTTATCCACTGTGATGCCCCATAAGTGCCTTGTTTTCTGAAACTGCCTTAATTTCTAGGCTTACTTTTGTTTTTGAGGACAAATTCCTGCTAATGCTCTGAATGTTTGTTTTCTCCAAATTTGTATGTTGAAACTTTAACTCTCAGTGTGACAGCATTAGGAAGTGGGACTTTTACAGAATGTTGAGGTAAGAAGGCCAGAATCCTTATAATTGGGACAAGTGTCCCTAAGAAGATGCCCTAGAGAACTGGCTAGCCTCTTACCAGATAAGGACACAGCTAGAATTTACCGTCTATAAACTACAAAGCAGTCCTTCACAGGAAAACAAATATTCTGGTATCTTGCTATGGGACTTCCTAATCTTGAGTACTCTGGGAAATAAATTGTTGGTTTTTGTAAGCTACCTAGGTTTAATATCTTGTTATAGCTACCTGAATGGGCGCAAAAACAACCCTTTGGTGTCTGGCATGAAAGCAAAGGGGATAAACTGTTGACATTTGCTATGTCTGATAATAGTTGTGTTTATTCTCGTACCAGTTTAATATTTGGCTAGCATGTTTACAAGAGGTTGGCAAGAGTAGGGGGTGAAGAAGATAAGAAAATTTTTATTAGCAAGCACTATGTTATATTTCATTAGGGGAAAGAAGTTCTGGAGTTCTATTGATCAGTATTGTTGCTACAGATATTGATGATTCAGACATATTTTTTTAAAAAAAATGTGAGAGGAAAGAATTTTTGATGTTTTCATCATAAAGAAACGATCATTGAATGAAGAGAAATATTTTTACCCTGACTTAAACATTGCAATGAATGCATACATTGAAACATTATATAGTGCCCCCAACTATTTACAATTTTTATGAATCAGTTAAAAACTTAAAAGAAACTGAAAGTGCAATAAGGACCAAAATGGATGATGATAGATACTGGGAAGTAGGAAAAAATGTTTAAATGGTAAGGAGAACAAGGAAGTGGGTTGGAGGAAGAAAAGAAGGGAAAAGGAAATAAAGGAGAATAGAAGGAAGAATGGAATAAAAACTTCTGTAAAAAAAGAATAGAAGAAGGGTTGAAGAGAGAGGAGGGGGATAGGGGAAAATAAGTTATATTAGATACAGGTGCTAATTCCCTACAATGAATGGGATCTTTACATATATTGAAAGTATACCAATAAAATTAATTGAAAACTTGAAAACATACTTAAAAATGAAATGATTGCAGAAATAAAGATTACAGAGAGCTTTTTTAAATAGGATTTTATAAGACACTATTCAATTATCTTGTTTCCAATTATCTTCTACTGGGAAGACCAAATTCGCTTTGTGGAAAAATCTTTGTATGTGATGTGGCTTTTGTTTGTAGGTCTTTTCAGAAGCTCACAAAACTTTCATTATATGTTGATTGTTTTGAAGTTTCATAATTATGTGTCTGAAAGTGGATTTTCAACCACTTGGCTGGACATTCTGTTTTCCCCTTTTCATTCTGAAAGCATATGTGTCACAGTTAAGAAATACGCTGTGCAGATTCTTTATAAATTCACTTCTTTAGTTTTCCTATGATTTCCTTTAATTAAAATTTGCCACAACATTTTTTGCTCATTTTTATTTTCATCGTATTTCTTGTATTCACTTATGTGTTTACCCATTCTCTGACTATTCCCTTACTCAACTTTATTTCTCAATATGTATTCACTTTTTTGGAGATTTCTGTGATAATGCTATATATGAGTTGTGTCTTTTCTTAATCTCAAAAAGCCATTTGGTGTAGAAGTTCATTCTTGATAACAAATAAACTACTTCTTCCCATCATTTTAAAAATATATTTTAAACTTTTTCTTCTATGAAGTTCCTATTTTTTGCAAGGCTTTTTTTTTAATTTTTGGAATGTCTTTAGTATTTGTTTCATTGTTTTCTAATAACTTACAATGTTTTTTCAGAAACTTGGCAAACTTTCTTACAGAATCTGCATTTCACAATCTTTATAACTCTCTTCATTAGGTGTTCAGAGTGTAGAGTCATCTCCCTACTATAAATTGGCACATAAATTTTATATTTCATGGAAAAGTCATTGCTGGGAATAAAAACTACAGAGTCATCAATGTTTAGAAGACGTTTATAGCTATAGAAGTTAGTAAAATTATCCTGAATAGTAGCACGGATAAAAAAAGAAAAAGAAAAACGATATGGCACTATACCTTCATTTTAGATAAGCCACAAATTAGAATTTCCTACATGTTAAGATCTCTGCTGATTTCTTTAAATCAGTACTTATCACCATGAAAAAATTTATTTTAATTCTTTTATTCTACTGCAAAATACTTGAGATGATTTTTTCAGTGCTCTATTTAGATGCATCTAATTAAAAAGAATATAGTAGTAGAAAAAAATCTGCAAAGTTAATCCATTGTATTACTATTAATAAGGAAAATATATTTCCCCCAAAATAGGACCTAGTTGGAAAATAATTATCCTTGAGAACTAGAGAGCAACAGTGCCAGCTCCCATCTGCCTATCCTTGCCTCATCTGCCTTACAGAGTAGCCACCAAGCAAGAGAGTAGCAGGGGCAAGTAAGGCAAGGATAGACTGATGGGGACTGGCATTGTTGACCTCTAATTTTTAAGGCTGATTATTTTCCAACAAGGTCTGATTTGTGGGGAAAGAGGGTAGATTTTATTAATACTTATAAACATGAGGATTTCACATAATGATGTGTAAAATTGACATTTCACAACTGAGTACCTGAAGGCAACTAACAAAATAATCACTGATGATATTCTTGGGATGGAGGAAATTAACTGCATAGGTAGTAGCAAAAAACGTAAAATAAACCCAAATGATGTTATCTGAGTCAATCATTTAGCAGAAATAATTCTCAGAATTTTTTGTGTTTTCTTTTCTACTTTTCATGTCATTGTTACTATAAAATTTAAATTGTATACAGCTAGAAAAAATTGCTCTCTTAATTATCCATATTTAAGAATCCATCAGATCTTTAAAATTAAATATACAAAAAGAAAACCAAAGCTTTCTAATAGAATTTTGACAATGATGCTTGAAATATGAGTAACAACACTGAGCTATACTTAAAACAGCTTATAAAAATCCTTCCTGCAAAGAAGAAACCTAGCAAAGTAGCAGAATCTCTAGCAAAGATAATTTGCATTTTGGCTTAGAAAAATAGTGAAAATTTGAGGAAACTAGTTATTTAGAAAAGCAAAATAAAACCCCATTCCCTTAGTTCTTACTTTGAATAAACTACAATCCCATTTATTTCTTGTTCCTTTTCCTTTAGATTAAACATTGCTACAGCTTGAATGTGGTTTATGTTCCCCATCATTAGTGTACTGGGACCTTGGTCCTTACTGTGGCAATCCGAAATGAGGTGGTACCTTTCAGAGGTGGAACATTGTGCATGGCAATTGTGATACTAAGGGCACTGACTTTGGAAAGGACTGGTGTAATTCTCCTGGGACCCTTGTTGGCTCTCCCAAGAAATCTGTTTCGAAAGAATCATAACTCTCCTTGTTCTCTTTGGCCTCCTGTCTCATCAGTGGCCACTTTCAGATATGACTCCACCATGTTGTCATCTGCCATTAGAGCTTCTACCAGGTACTGAATTAAGGCCATCAACTGATCTTGCACACTTCAAAACTTTGAGCTAACGAAACCTCTTTTTAAGATAAAGTATGAAGCTTCTGGTCACTTGTTCTACCAGTGGGAAATAGACTCATATAAACTTAAATAAATTTTAGAACCATCTCTATTATTTTGTATTGTTCATCCTTTACAGGCAGTGAAACTCTCCCCAAAAGGCATCTAAAATGCATCGCCTAATTGAAAATGATAGTAATATATATTAAAGTACAAAATAAATCAGCTGTCTGACAATTTCTGGCTCACTTAAGTGTTTGTAGCATGGCAAAATTGCATTAAGTGAAGCCAGAAAGTATCAACAATTTCCAGAAATTTCCAATTATAATTTTCTATTTTTAACTAGAATAATGAAATTACCTTCAAGATAATAGTAGCATCTTGTCTTGCTAATAGTAGATTATAGCACATAGATTATAGTTTTTATACCACTGTAATGATGCATGATTGGCATGCTGAAAACTGTTTCCATACGTAAGTTGATGTATTTGAAAATAAATCTGTGCCTATAAAACCCACAATACAGGTATGAGAATCTGTGTAAGATGGCATAGGAAAACATGTGTAGGCAGAAAATAATACAGCATAGAAATTAAATCACTAGCATTTATAATTTCTGATAAAGGACATACTACAATGTGAGGAATAATTTCCTATGAAATAAATCAAATACTACTCCTAAAATATCCTTTGAAATTTCAGAGAGCAGAGCCCTCCTAGTATGGATTTGTTTAGGTATGCAGGCCACCACTATGTTTGTGTAGTTTTGCTTCTAACACTGGCATTCACGCTAGAAGAGCTGATTATAGCAAAAAGACCTCAGCATGCCCACATTTTTTTCATATGCATTGTATTTTATGATATTCAGCTTGATAATGGGATAATCTGGATTTTAAAATTATTCTTAACTGTCTTTATAAATGATTCTTGGAAAGAGGTAACACCCTAGGATCAAAAAGTCATCCTTCTGAATTTTATCTTCTTTAATATGAACTTGCAACAATACATTCATAGAAGCATTGATGTTTTCAAATATGCTTATCTAAAAAACACTATCAGTTGCTCATGCTGCATTGTCATTCCATAGCATCGATTCCTAACTGAAATACTTCCAAGGGAGTTGTGTGTGTGTATAATAGTACTGTTTCTCAGTTGGAGTCTTTTGCTTGATGGAACACCAAAGCCTTGAAATGAATAGTGTTTGCTGAGTAGAGAAAAGGGACAAATACGCAGCTATCATCACTCAAGCAGTAACAATACATTTATTCTGAAGCAGTAATTTCTTCCTAGTGAACTCTTATAGAGGCATTCAGCAATGCATAATCACTTATTCCTTTCTGCCATTCACATTGTTAAATTTTGAATACACAAATCACCATAACAACATGGAAAATAAAGAAATATGATCATTTGGAGTTTTGTTGTTCAACCATCTCAGCATATTCCCTGATTCAATATGTGCCCAATTGTTCCTAGGAGCAAAACTGAATAATTTTCACCATTATGCTGCACTCTCTTCTTTTAAAGAACTTAGCTAAATCTCTAGAGGAGTTTATGTACCCTCAGAATTTCTGAATATACTCCCTCACTGGTTTTAAAACTTATTATAATGAAACATGACTTTGATGAAAATTATTCTGTTACAAACTTCTTTTTTTCCTCCCTTAACAACCTTGAAAAATTGTATTAGATTTCAAGGTGATCTTTCCTGTGGCAGTAACACCCTAATCATATTAGGGTGCGCTGCCTAGTTATGTTACCACATTGGTGGATACCATTGAGTTATTTCTCTTTTTCCTACCTTTCTTCTGACCTCTATTTCATGATATTGAGATGCTAACAGTGCATCAAATGTCCTTCCTTTTACATTGAATAAAATTATTTTCTTATATTATGAACTGATTTTCAGATCCAGAATATTTTAAAATTAATGGCATCCTAAATTAAAAGATTGATACACATACATGACCACAGGTTTTCTCATCAAATTTCAGTATTTCAACTACAATTATTTTTCATGACTGACTAAATCTAATTTATTTTTCCCCTTGATGCATTTAACTTTCTTCAGACTATTTTTTTAATTAATCATAGTTATGTATGTTATGGTTTTCTATAGCCCTAGACTGAATCTCCACAAGGGTAGAGATATTTTCCATGGAGCACAAGAAATGTACATGTGGAATGCAAAACCTAGAAAACAAAGACAGGGGATTTACATGTGCCTGTATTCTCTGGGTCTGCCTATTTCTCTGAGGTGGCAGCACATTCAGCTGAACTAGTCTACTTTTCCTGTTCTCATTTTGTTTGTGGCCTTTCTGAGAGGCATGTGACAATTTAAGACAATTATTTTCTCTTTGATCTAGTCAATGAGATTTTATTATTAATGTCTTAAAATTAAATATCACTAATCACATTCACACAAACCACAAAATATGCTTGTCAATCAAAAATCCAACAACTTCTAACAGCAATAGCAGAGTTGCAAGAATTCATCACTCTTTGGTGTTCAATCTTCCTTAAGAACTGAGGCCAAAAAAAATTTAATTTCAAACAAGATTTTTTTAGTTAAGGAATAGAAGAAACTTGGGTTGGGAGAAAGTGTTAAAATTAGGAACACAAAATCACTCTTGGGACAGAGTGTTTTCTTAAAACAAAAATCAACACACCTAGGTATCCACTTGCACTTATAGATACAGAAGAAGCTAAGAAAAGAAAGCACAATGGTACCTCAGTTTTATGAACTTAATTTCTTCTACGATGTTGGCTGTGGTCATGTTCATCAGCTGCTGCAGAGTATTCACAAAGATAAGCAAAATTATGCTGAATGCTTCTGTTCACAAGCCAAATTGATGATGAACAGAAGTGTTTGCTGAGGCATTATTGTAAAATGAACTTAAACATAAGAAATGCACCATACTCGTACCAGGCAGATATTCAGTTAGATCTTCAAAGTGATAGTTGTGTACTGCAACACATCTGGAAGCTTTAAATCTGAAGGGCCAAGTTTTTAAAGACATTTTGTCCATGTGTATTCTTAATAATAACTGAATGAAGTGTACTAGCGACTCATTGATTGAGTAAATAAGATTCGGTAGGATAATGCCCAACTTTTGACCTGACATGCATTAATATTTTAAAAGTTTCCTCAGAGGAAAGGAAAAGAACCTGTAACAGTTCAAATATTGTACATATGATCTCTGTACCTATAGCCTATTTCATCCTCCCCCTGCCTTCTCTCTCTCTCTCTCTAAATGTCCTAAGGCAAAATCATACAATGAACATGGCTTGTTGTAAGATCTCTCTAATATAGTCAAATATCTACTTTCAATTTTAGTGTAAACCAAACAAACATATTTTATTTTACATGGGAAAACTGACTTACAGTTTTAGAAACAAAGAGCATTTTCAGAGCAGCACACGAGAAAGAATGGGAAAAATTAATGGTTCAAAAATTTAAAATTTGTTCTTTAAAGAAAAAGGCTCTGAAAACCACCTGGGGGCATACTGTAGTTGCTCTTGAATTATAATCTAAGCAGTTAATAATTTATTCTGTTGCCAATGAAGAGTCAAGGCAGTTACTGAACTGGCTAATTAGGGACTCACGGAGGCATTTTTTATTTCGAGCAGTGCAGTGGCTAGGGAAGGTATTGTCTAGTTCGGGTTACAGGTGTTAAGAAGGACTTTGCTCTGCAAGCACCTATAAATTAGGCAGTATATGGTCAGAGGTAGTAGGGTGGCGAGTTGAGATTTGAAAATTTAAAGCCAAAAAAGCAACTTGATGACACATATCAGGTTCTCCCTTAAGGTGTTTCCAGCAGACATTATTTTATACTGTCCAGATATTTCTTCATAACTGAATGACATATTTCTCTTTTGGGTTTCTTTAAAGAGAGCTCCTTTTCCCAACATCACTTCCCTTCTCCCAGGGTAACCTGGATCCAATGACTGCTCAAAGTGAAGTTAAAAGCTGCAGGTCCGTCCTCCCAAATCGGCCAATGCTGAAGGGTCTTCCAAGATGGAGAACTCCTAGTGTTGTCCCCTGAGGAATTTAGGGAGAATACATTCACCCTCACCTCTCTCTCTCCCAAGTCTTCCCTTCTTTCCTTCTTTTCCTTTCCACAGCGAATGACCTTGGGAAGAGCTCACTAAGCCTCCAACACGCTAACCCCCAACTCAGAGTCAAGCACAGTCAAATATGCGCAGTCTGCGTTTGGGAGAAAGAGTTGTAATTCCAAGAACCTACACTCAGAAACAGGAAGAACATGTACTCAAAAGAGAAATATAGAACAGACTGAAGGAAGAGAAGGTTTCAGAATGTTAGAATTAAAGAAGGTATGGCATATACAAGGGGAATGTCTAGCAGGCAGCAGGAGTACATACTGCTCAACTGGGGATCAAGATTCTAACAAGGATGCAGAAATTGTTATTGCCACCACGAGAAGGTAGTTAGACTTCGATTTTTAATAGTCCTGTTGCAGCCAGTGCTTTTATTTCTCTGTGGGGAAATCCAAATAGCCTGAGACCTGTTATGTGATCTATGATAAGATTTCTTTTAAACTAAATTCTCTTTATTCTGTGTGTGAGTCATGTGTTCAAATGGCCTAGCTGAAGATTTAGATCAAAATCTTGGACAAGTTTTGAGCAATGTTAAACCATTTCATCTTCTCAAAGATAACAATAACTGCTTCTTTCTAAAACTTCCCACAAGATAAGAGATACCCCCTACCTAAATAATAACTTTAGTAAGTAACAATATGGAACTTAGTGCAGAAACTTCTGGAATCTTAACAATAACAACAAAAAATTGCCCAAGCATTTCAAAGGCGATCAAGCTATTAGGACTCAGACGAATCCTTTAAGAGTAATTTAATGTATTTTTTTCTGCCTCCAAGAAGAGTCAAACCTGAATGATTATTAACTATGAACCAAAAATAAGACAGAATACCCTGACCTGCTTGTAAAATCACACCTGTTTTCTTTTTCTAAGCACTTATCAATACTCATGTAACTAGCTTCCATAAATAATTTTTCTCTTTGATAGCTTGAACTTCAGAATGTGAATTTAAAAATACATATTCCATATCAAAGCTTTGTTCATTTCTTTGAATTTCATTTCTTCATATTTAAAAAATATTTCCTCCTATGAGACCTTAATATTATGTATATTAGCAAGTGAACTCTGGAGAAGATAAACTAATTTGTTGATTAATGAGTTTGTTCAAATATTAATTGAGCTAAAACTCAACCACAGAATTTCAGAAGAGAGTGACATTTACTGAGGAAGGGAATAGTGATGTTGGTAGTAAAGTAGAATTATGGGCATTTGGATAAAAACTAAAAACTTATTAAATGCCTTCTACATACCTGTCATTGTGTTATTCTAAACCCTTTAACAAAAGTTTATTTTATGCAAATACTTATAATCCATACATTGTTTTGAGATGGGTAAAAGCATTTTATGAATATTCAAATAGACATGAAGAGTTTAAGAATTCCAAAGCTGTATCACTTAAAAGAAACGTTACACTTGCCTCTGCTATCTTTCCATGAATGTGTTCCATAATCATTCGATATCTTATTTTGGAAAAAAGAAAATACTACAAGAAATACTGAAAAAGCTTCTATCTATTCCTATGATGATATCATCACAGTAACTGTAATACATCTGTCCTGAATAATCTATGAGGAAGATAGAGTAGGGCAAGAAAAAATTTCTCCATATTAACATTAATCTGGAGTCTTTTCAAGTTAGTCCACTCACAATTACAATTGCAATTATCCTATCTTTATTACCTTGATTATTACTGTTTGCTTAATCTGGTTTAGAAGATGTCAATAAGAACATGGACATGTATAGAGTTAAATACTGTCATTTTATGTAAATTTAATTTTATTACAAAAACATAGATTCTAAACTGAAAGAAAAATATATAGATTCTTCCTGTAAGAATAAAAGCAAAGTGAAAATTAATTTATCTCTTAATAATAAGTGTTTGCAAATTAAAATAACTCAAAAATTGCCATCCCTAACCAACTTTGGATTAATAGCAAAAGTACACCTGCAAGTACAAAGAATATCTGAAATCTGCTCAGGAGAATGAAACATTATTGAGAGGTATTTGCTGATACATATTATATTAATTATTGACATGAAGAGTTATATCTGATGTTTAAGTCCTTATTTGTTGGTTTTGTTATCTACTAAAATTGAAACTTAATTTATTCATCTCTTTTTCATGTGTTATGCTCCTTGTTAAGATCTTAAAATATTATCTAGTAGTATTATCAACCATAACTTTCTGATAGACAATAATATTATACCTGTTCTGTAAAACACTGAAATCCAAAGTGATGGAGCGATTTGCCTCCTGTCTTACAGCTGGTGGATGAAAATGCACAGCCCCAGACCGTTTGATTTTCATGCCCAATAATTGCTTTTCAAGAAGCAACTATTGATATTCTGCTATTAATGCTTCAGTTACATTCTGCAGCCTCTTTAGTAAAAGTTTACTAGAGTACAGGTGGACTCACTTGGGAGGTGAGCATCCCAGGTCTGCCATAGTGTTGGCCTCACCAGAAATGAGAGAGGCAGAATTGTGCAGCCTCCCTGACCTACAGTATCAACTCAGAATTTAGGCAATGGGGACCCAGGAATCTACAGTGCAGCAATCTCTCTCCAGCAGATTCTGATACAAAATCCAAATTATTGGGCATTGTAAATTGTTAACTTTTCAGTTTAACATGATTTCCTTTCCTTGCATATGACAAAAAAGAGAAAGAAAGAAATAGTGAAGTTTCTTCAGTTACGGGATTCTCTGCAGTGTTTCACCAATAGCAGGACCAACTTTATTCACAACAATTGCTAATAGGAAATTGCTGAGAAAAGCTAGTCATGACAATCATTTAGTATGGATTTTAAAAGGTTTTAAAAATTATTTTATTAAAAATTACATCCTGAAGGGATACATGAAAATATTTAAAAAAAAACCGATGAGGATTTTAATGGATTTTACGTATTAAATTTAGAAAACATAATTTTAGTATAACTATATGTGTGTATATTTTAATGAGCTTGATTTCACATACCATGCAGTTGACAGCTGGCCAACAATGTTGCTTAATAGCTTTATTATTTTCCGAAAGACACACAACACATTTAAAATTTAAATTTTTGATTCCTCTATCTAGTTTTAAATTTCAAAGAAAAAAGAAAATATTTGAAAAACTTGTTCAGTATGCTAGTGGTTCCTTGAATTGTCTAACAAATCAGTTTAAAAATGCAATTACAATGAAAAATTTCAAGCATTCTCCAAAATAACTCCTATATTTTTAGGTATTTTGTGATTTATTGTTATTGCATTACTAATGTTAAAACAAATGAATAAATAAAATTATAATGAGCTGAGCTCCAGGTCAGTGTCCCATACTTACACGAAACTTCAATGAACAAGGAAGGAAACCTGGTGTTTATGCCTTTGTCTTCATAACTGCTTTTATCATTGTGAATTAAATTAGGAGTACTCAGTCTATTAGAACTGCACAGAACTGATACAAAACTATGTGAAAGCTTTCATCTAGAATAGTGTTTTTGTGGCAAAAGGTTAATTTCACTATATTCATTTTATTAGAACTCAAAGAGAGCAATTTCACCGAGATGTTGGAACACTTGAACTGGGACTGTCAAATGCAAATTCCACTAAAATTAAATGCCTACTTAAAAAGAATTGTGCTTGCATTTCAAAAATATTATATTTAGTTGATGGCATGTAAAACTGTCAGAAAGTAGTACTGATTTAGAGGATTCCCAGTGCCAGCCAATGGTGGGGAAAATAGTAAGTCCAGAGGAATCCTTTAATGAAGAAAAAATACTATGATTGAACCATTACAAAAAAGTAAATGGAAAGAAGTGAAGCTATTTAAATAAATCACACCCTTGGGAGAAAGGAGTAATCCAAGCCTGGGAGTTCAATGTCCGGGGTTCTTTCTGTTGTTGTTATCTTGTGTTTTAGTGGTGCGATATGTTGTTTGTGCTCTAAAATGCCACCTTTGAACCACAGTGCCTGAACCAGAAAGCACTGGTCATTATAAGACAGTATGAAGCAGGAAGCAGGGTAAGTGGGAAGCTGAATAAGAGGAGAGAAAGTGAAAGAGCGAAGAAACAAAGGAATAAAGAAAATGAGTCAACTGGGAAAGGGGAAAAAGGTGAAGGATATGGAGTAAAACAGAATTTTAAAAATGTAATGAAACTAAGGAAGAGGAATACAAAAAGAGACTAGACCTACAAAGAACAAAGCAGCCTCCTTCACGTGTAATTTTGTAATTACTCATAATTTCTTGTTTTTCTTGTTAAAGTACAATGGATATCAAAGGAAAGCTCCATGTAAGTCCTATCCACTATGAGTATTTATCACACTGAAGGAACAGATCTTTGTTAATTCTTTTTTGCTACTAATGCTTCTTGTGCTATATAGAATGTAAAAATATCTCCATTCCAGTCCTTCTGCTGCTTAAGAATAGATTTGCTTCAGCAAACTTGGAAAGTGCAGTTATGACAAACAATGCTCTATTAAAGAATCTGTAATAGACCAAAGAGGGCTGAGTGCTTGCAAAGTGGCCAAAGGTGAAAACCCGTGAAAACCATTAGGCTTATTATGGGCACACCTATGTAGTCTCTGCTTTTACTGGATAAAAGAAAATTCAATTGTGATACAGTAAGGAGCTTAGAGTTCAGAGGAAGGTCAGGAAAGAATGGGAAGCAGTTCATCAATAAATATATAATTATTCCATCTTGTCCATAATCATATTTTATTTTGTTTATTTTGTTCTTGTATGTGATTTCTAAAATTTTGTACTTTCTCACAAGTACATATTAAAGAATATGTTGAATTTCCTGAGGAAAATATTCAGGGTAATATATTGGGACTCTTCTATCAGGTAAGAGGGCAAATAAAATTTCAGCCTTAATCAAATGTGAAAATGAATGCATTCTTTTCTAGATGTTAGATTTCTACCTCAATTTAGTATGCTCCTTGATAGAGAACAAAATATTAAAATGCATTTCTAGGAGCATTTGCCTCAGAATTGATTAGTCGATAATTATAGACTAGAAGGCTGTATTGATGGTTGAAAGTCCTTCTTATATTATGACAGTTTATTAGCCTATTCTGTTAAGTGGGTAGAATTAAATAAACTTAATGTGTATTATGTTAACACTATACTTTTAACACCATGGTCTAACAATGAAAGTAATTAGTCCACTCGCGGTGTATTTTCCACAGCTTTTTTGTTTTGTTTTGTTTTTTTCTTGTTTGGAGCCTGGGTAAATAATCCCTGATCCATGTAGCTAATAACAGACAGATATCAAATATACACAAGTTAAACAAGAGCGAAGAATTGGAAATGGGCATTTATTTTCAATTGCTGTTAATCCCAATGCAGAGGTAAAGTTGTCTTTTCTTCTCTAGACCTTTTGACATTTGCAGCAACACATTGTGCATTTTACTCTGTCATCTGTGATATTGGAAATGAAACACTCTGTCTGATCAGAAGCATCAAGAATGAAGCCAAGCAGAAGATACATAAGCATCTTATGGTCTATTGCTCACAGTGAGTGAGCCAGTGGCATCTAAAAGCAGCCGGGTAGGGCTGACACACACCACCATCTCTCACAGTCCCGACCGCACACACAAAGTCACACACACTCATGTGAATAAATGCACTTCTCATTCTGGTGCCAGGTAATTGCTTAATTGAGCATTAAAGCCTTCAAAGAGCACTAAAGGTGAGTAAAATTGAATCTTTCTCTCCTTTCAACTGACCTAAGATGATTTCCTGTGGTTCCTTTAAGATAAATAATGGGAAAAAGCTACATAAATGAAAAAGTGCCAATATTTACACTAAAATTTTATAGTATAGAACCCCACCATGCATTTTATGTACTTTAAAATATATATTATTAATTTCTATTCTAAATAAGTGTATAAAATATAGTTTTAAATTGTGCTTTTAATTACTATGTATGTCAAGGGTGAGTCAGGTATAAGCCGCCATCTATTTTTGAATAGTTCATCTACATTTCTAAATTGTGAGAAATATCAAAACAAGAATGTTATATAACATCAGAAAATTATATGACATTCAAATTCCAGGGTGAATCAATGAAGTTCTATCAAAACACATTCACACTCACGGTTTATGCTTTTGTCTGTTTATTTCTGTGCTTTCAAAATGTGATAGGAGAATTTAGTCTTTGTGACAGAGATCACATATGTCCTGCAAATCCTTAAATAATTATGAGCTGGCTTTTTGATGAAATGTTTGCTTACTCCAAATTTATATCCTGTTCACCTATTTCAGTTGAAGTAGAAATAGTCAAAAGAAGTCTAATAGTTTGGTGTAGCTTTGTTTAAACCCGTTTCAGACATATGCTCTTCTTCAAGTTAATTCTTAGTAATGTATGACTTTCTCCACCTACAACCTCGCTGGAATCATATTGTTTTACCATAGAACATTCTAAACCAGAGCACACACTCTTTCTCCTGTAATGAAACTGACATACACTTTCTAGAGTAAGTACACTACAACAATACAAATGAGGAACACAGGATCTAATTAGACAAGGCACACTAGGGTTTTGAAGGGCTAGATTTCACAACAAGATTCATTTTATAACATCCAGTCAGCAGTAGACTTTGACCAGGAGGTAGGCAGAATTTAGGTCAGTGGTTGCCAGGTAAAAATAAGAAGATACCATACATTCATGAAAGGAGTCTATATTTTTCTAATTTAGTCATTTACAGGGACTCATTTTTCATTGTTCTTACCTACTTTTCTATGATAAAATCTTCATGAGTAAATCAAAACTAGATTTGAGTTTATAAAAGTTATATATGTCTTATTGCTTCTGAGAAGAGGTACACATATTATCAGCCCTATATTTCTAGATAATCCATTGGTACATATGCAAGGAAAATGATCTCAAGGCAGACACTTCTGTGCTCTCCTATAAGGTGGGCTATTTGCCAGAGTTATCTGTGCTGTAGCATAGATCTTTTTCCAGGAAACACCTGTCTGTCTATTGAGCATATGTTCTGGATCCCCTGAATAGCCTGGGGTCCTGGTGACTAATTCTCTGCCAAAAGACTATGGGCCGAAGTGCTGTGCAAAAGTAATTATGCTAAGGGTTTCAGAAAGCAATTCTACCTTCTCTCTTCTTGTCCACAGCTGCTGGATAAAGAAGGTTCTGAGGCCCACAAGGAGATGAGGCTGAAAGAAAGAACCATTACCAACAAGACCATTTGCCAACCAGGAACATCTGTTTAGAGTGAGAAGCAAACAGTACTGTGTGAACTATGTCCTCTAAGAATGTGTTTGTCACAGCAACTCGAGTTACACTGAAGGAACATGGATGACAACTATAGCCTTGTTACCAAACACAAATGGCACATGTAACTCTATTAATCTTTCAATAGTGCTTGTGGTGTTGGTCATTTGTTGTCTTTTAAAACTCATCTTTGCATTGGTCTTCCGTTTTGAGCGTAATGTATAGCACCCACCAATACCACCACATCCCCCACTCTTCTGGTCCCCTTCATCCTCCTGCCTGTTTCTTCTTATCATCTTGGCCCATTCTTCTATGTAAAGTTCAAATGTCCAAAAACTCTGTCTGGGGCTCTTTTCCTTCCCTGGAACCACCTCAGATCTACTGGAATGAACATCACCACTTCCTCTCTTGGATTTTCATCTGGAAGAAGGTGACATTTGTGATTTAGCTAACACTATTTAAAACACACTGGAAGCATGAAAGTGATAAGCCTTCCCGATAAGCTATATTACTCACTAATCTGTCTCTGAATTCTCACAGCATAAGGGTTCAGAGATTTCAATTTACATGAATATTTTTTCTTTCAAAACTACACTTTCTCATTACCTTGAAATTATAATGTAAGTAGATGCTACTTTATCTTATGCATAAGATACGGGAACTGGAAGTATTTACTCCTTCAACAAGAAATTAAGAATTTTTCATGGGTCAACACTACTCAGAGTGTTGGAGAAGAGAGACAATAGCTTGGCTTTCATGGAGTTTATTGCAAGAAGAAAAAGACAGATTTTCAACACAAAATAATTTCACACTAAGACAAAGACTATGGCAACTACAAAATGTAATTATGAAAACATACAAAAATTGTGATCATGATGCCATTCAGTAGAATCTTCAGTAGTTTGTTAGTAGTTTGGGTCAAAGTAGAGTACCCTATGAGAGGACAATTTGAGATGAAGTGGAGCCCTCCATATAGATATCGTGCAGAGTATTCCAGAAATAAGGAAATCAAATACAAAAGAGACTATGTCCTCAGCTTGAAAAAGTGAAAGTGCTAGAGTAGAGCCAGAAGAGACAAATTAAGTAGAAATTGAACCAATTGTGGAAAGGAATTTAAAATTCAGATATTCTAAATATACTGGGCAACATTCAGACAGAAGACAAGAGGGAACACAGAAGATTTAGGGACACCTCATCTTTACCCTAGCAACATGGATAGCTATGGGGGAGATGCTTAATTTTTCTGGATTTTAGAGTTACTTTTGCAAAGCACGGGTGTTGAAATTAGTAGGCATTATTTGTGTGGATCAAGAAAAGCATTAAGAAAGTCAGTAAGATCTTCAAAATTTTGGAATGGCATGTGTAAAACATAAATTAACTTCAAATAAATTATTCAAATGTACAGATGATACTTTCATTTAGTTTTGAAATATTTTTTCTTCACTTTTGTTTTAATACTCTAGTATATTTGTTTTCCCAAAAAACCAAAAGCAATTTGAAAAGTAGGATACTTTTCTCATTTTATAGGATCTTTAAAGATTAGCATGTAATATTCATTTAATACATGTATATTTAATGACTCAGCATGTTTTTATGAGTTGGTGTCTTTTGAGGGCATTCTTTGGCTGGTGGCAGTGATCTTGTCCCCCAGTGGGCAGAGTGGTGCAAGACTGGGCTGAAGGTCAGGTCTACCGGCTGTGACTTCCATTTGCTCCAAGTGACCAGCACTGTTACTTTCAGTCGAGTGCCAAAATGCCGACCTCTTACACAGTAGATTGGTTTTGATATTGCAAAGATCACTGTTTTTTTTTTAAAGTCAAAATCAGTTTTTCAAAAAGGATGCTAAATTCCTGAGCTGAAAGAAGTAAAATATAAATTAATTGCTTGGCAAGTCAGTCTGAGATGTATTTCTGTAGGAAGAAACAGCCGAGGAATGCACTTTATGTCAGTGCTTTAAGTCATTTATGACCTTTTATATACTTTATCTTATCTTTTCAAAAAAACAGAATTTTTTTGCAGAGTGTTTAATCCCTCGAGGAAAAATACCTAATGCATGTTGGAGCATACAAATCTTTTTAGTGGAGTTTTACATACTTATCTCTTTTTTACATCAGCCTACATGTTTGACAGTACCACTCATTGAGCTTTTGAATTCCAACTGTAGCAAAGGTGTGTCCCTGAGGAACACTCACAATAGCATGTTTCACTTGCTTACCAAAATAAATATGCAAATAGATTTAAAAGTTAAAATGGAAAAAATCATATCGATGAGACTATTCCATGTAAATGGCAAGTTCTGCCATGCTAATTATTTGATTTTATTTTTTAAAATACAGTAAGTAGAAAGAATTTTATGTTCCATGATTTTGTACTCAGTGCTCTTGGCTTTATTGTCAACATTGTCTCCATTATAGTCATTCACAGAGGTCTATGGCTCATGTGTGGTCCAAAGGACTAATATGTTATCAAAGATAGTTGATTTCCCAGGAATATTCTGAAATCATGCAATGACTGAATATTCACTTATTATATCTTTTATCACTAATTATATCTTTCTGCTCTTTCCTGAATTCTCGACTATTCCTACTCTCTAACATTTTTATCTTTCTCCTTTTCAATTCATTCTTAAAGGGAGGTAACTTATGGAGAGTAACACTCATAACTTGATGTTTCCTTTCTTCCTACTAAGCATGTACAGGTGAACATAAGTGCATGCTTGTGTGTCTAATGAACAAGAAAGAAGTATAACTGCAATATTATTATTTAATCATCTCTTCATGCAAATTTGTCATTGAATCATAAGTAGTAGTTCCCTCTTTCTTGCTCTTTCTGGTATTTTTAGGCTGATTCACCACTTGAACTAACAAACCTTCAATGAACATAGTGCCACATTTCAAATCATATTTTAAGTGTGCTTGCTTTCAGAATATCTACTGCTTGTGTCTAATGCAATCTAAATAATTAGATACAAATTTCTTAACCCATCACCATCATGATTTAAGTGCTTGGCTCCATCCCTTTTAAAGTAAGAAATTTCCCTTATATCATCATTCTCTATATTTTTCCCTTACCATTCTTTGAGTTTTTTTGATGAAGATACTAGTTTTCTTCTTTTTCTCATTACTATATTCTTAAGTATTATTTTTTTTTAAAAAACATTCTGATTAATACATTTTTCTAGTACACAATGATTACGTTCATTATGGGAAGTTGGTACTTGCACATAATGCATCTCAATTATTTTTACATCCTCTTCCCTCCCCTCCACCTCTTCCCACTTCAGGTTGTACATATGAACTCTAAAAAATCTGAAAAGTCTACTAGAGAAGGCTTAGGATTCCTATTGTGTGCTACGGTTCACTAAAATGAAACCTTCCTAATTTTGACAAAGGCTATAGATAATCCCTGGTTTCATTTAGGATTTGTTACCTCTTACTATCTGTGTCCCTGTGCTAGGCAGGGATAAAGCATCTTAACTGTTTCACTCGCCTCCTTTTGTTAAAGACCCTATTTACCATCTGCGCTGGTTAAGCTTGACTGTCAACTTGATTGGCATGGAAAACACTGAGATTAGTAAAGTGCACATCTGGGTGTGTCTGAGTCACATGGGTGTGACTTTGAGGACTAAATCTAGTCCCTGGCCCCTTTCTCTCAGTACTCTTTCCCAGAATTTTTCCCCACCTTTCCACCATGATGTTTCTGCTTTGTATCCAGCCAGCTGTGGACTAAAACCTCTGAAACCATGAGCCTCCTTTTCATTTGTGCATATTAAGTATTTTGTTCCAGCACTAGCAGAGTTAAGCAATATGAAATACGAAGATCACCCTCTGCCCTTTCAGTGTGTGATGCTGCAGTTTGCACACAAGTGAATTCGGAGTCATTATTCAACACAGTCTGGATTATCTCTCCTCATGATTCCATTAGAGTTCCTCATCCCCAGACAGTATTCAAAATCTTTAGTTCTATCCTAAACCAGAGATTCCCAACAATCAATTGTTAAATTAATAGACATCTGTCAGGTGAATAATACTATTTACCCCTGGCTTTGAAGAATAAATCTATTGTTTAAAATTTCGCAAATAAGTGCTTAAATATACCCAAATTTATTTACTGAAGATAAACTTAAGATTCTATTCAAACAGGGCTAATGTATAGCAGTTGCCAATGTACAAATAAATAAATTTGGCTATAGGTTCTCAAATAAGTAAGAATATCAGAATAATTTTGATTTTACTTAACAAAAAAATACATCTCAAGCTGGGTATGGTGGTGCATGCCTTTAATCCCAGCACTCAGGAGACTGAGGTAAGAGGATTGTTGTGAGTTTGAGGCCGGCTTGGGCTACAACACAAGTGCAAGGCCGACCTGAGTTACACAGTGCAACCCTACCTTGAAAAACTAGGGCCAGGAGTTTGGGTCAGTGGCTTAAGTGCCTGTCTGTCAGGCATGAGGTTGTGAGTTTGGTCCCTGAAGCCGAAAAAAAAATCCATCTCAAAATTTTACTTGAACAATTGAGGTAAGTAACAATTCACTAAAATGTTCAGGGTTGATGTGGGTTATGTGTGTCTTTATCAGAACTTAATTCAATTTTTTCCATGACACTAACATCCTCCTTTATACTTCCAATCACTCCAGCCTTAGGTTTGTGTTTTAATGTAACAAATGACTATAGTAATTATATGCCTCATCCATGCATCACAGAGTACCGAGGAAGTGAGAACTGATCTCCTACACTCTTAAAACCTGACTCTGATTGAATCTAAATGGACTTTTTACTCACCCAGCATCATCTAGCACAATAGGGGGAATGCAAGCTATGGTTGGAGTTGGGATCACATGAAATCATACTCTTGAACTCATATTTGTAGCATGGAGGATGAGACCATGGCATTTATTTTTTTTATAGAAGTGGGAGTTGCCTTGAAAATTCAGTTGGAATTAATCACATAGGAACTGCATGAAAGATACTAGGTGGGGAGAAGGTAAGGATGATTCTAGGAGATTATCTCTACACATCTACCACTACAGACTGCCATAGATCATAACCTTAAACTTTACTAATCTATGAGTGTTCATCCTTATGCTGTTTTGTTTTTGTTTTTAGGACAGTGTCTCCTCTGTTGTCTATGCTGAGCTTGAAATCCTAAACTGAACTGATGCTTCTGTCTCAGCCCTTCTAGTAGCTTGAACTACTGGTGTGTAACCTCGTACTTGATAGTTATGTTTTTATAATCAGAATTTGAATTTCCTTAAAGTCTCTAATCCTGGGTGCATGGTGTATACCTTTAATGATGGTACTGATCAAATCAAGATAACCTTAACATAGGTTTATTCTCCTAGTGGTTTTTAGTTATTTCCATAATGGGTTTATATTTATTTACCATCTTTAGATTAAACAGAAATGCAAGAATTTACTTTATGCCTTACAAGAACATCAGCCAGGGTACCTTTCAGTGATCTGTTATCAATGTCTGCACCATTCACTAATTTCTATTAACCACATGCAAAAGAACTTTAAATACAAGTAGAAGGACTGAGAAATTGAATATGTAAATTAATTTACTTGTAATTTACATAACTGCATGTGATTAGTTGCTTTCTTATCAAAGATTGCAACACTGAAAAATATATGTTTGATCCACTAGTATATCTGACTGAGGCATATGAATTACAATAACCCCCAAGTCTATGAACCAGGAAAATCAAACAAGTCAGCTTTCCTCATGTATTGTTAACCAACATGACTGTTTTCAAGTGCATAAATAAAAAAAATTTTCAAAAACTGAATTACTTTCAGAGAAGCTTCTTGAATATTTATATAACATAGCAATCATATTTTACCTTCATACTTACAGATAAACAAGCTACAAAAGTCAAGGCAGCTAAACATTTGAGAGAGGCGCTGTGGTACTAACCTTTTACAAGGGCAGAGCAGTTTCATTCTCCACTGCTTTTATTTTATGTATGAAAAAGTTGGTTATCTCACACCATTATTTTCAAATCAATAGTTCATGCTACTTGCTTTATATGGTCATTGGTGCTGTTCAGGATGATACACAGATAATAATTCTTTTTGTTATTTTCCCTCATTTTTAACACAATGCAGTATACTTGGAAATTAGGAATAGTAATTAAAATAAAAGATACTAAATTTTGCAACTTCAATAATGCTTTCATACAATACTAGCATTTTGAAAAGATCAACATTCTTCTATACTGATGTCAAATCCAGAATACAATTCTTTTCAGAATAAAATATACAGGTCATTTACATATGTGTATAATATGTAATATCACTATTACAACCTATATCAATAACAATCATTCAAATATTAAAGGATAAAATCATATTTGTTGCCCTGTTACTTGAATTTAAATATACTGCGTCTTAATTTACTGAGATCTACATAAAAAAAAAAAAACAAAGAGTAAACATAGAACTGATGAGGCTAAGCTTTGAAGTTTTACATAGGGGCAAGGCAGTTCAAGCAATTGCTGTCTCTCTCACTATCTCAAAAACAAATGGCCCAAAGCAATGCTTTTGTGAGACTCTATGAGGTACAGAAATTGTGTAATCTAGCCACAAAAGTGACATGTAGATCTACTTTGCAAAAAGAGATGGTACATGAGAACCAGACCTAATTTAAAGAAATATCTCTGTACTTCTATGACAATATTTTGATGGAGTTACCTGGATCACAGAAACTCTTGCTGGACCAACAGGTTTCTCAAAATGATTATGACGTGTTCCTCTGCATAGCATATTTCATTTGTATTTAAAAGTCCCCTGACATACTTATTACTTGTTTCCACGCTGTTTATAATTGTTAAACATCCTCCCTGTAAGCAAAACACCACTCCATAATGTTGCTTCATAGTCTGAACACTTTAGTAGTTTCATGTCCCTAAATTATCATTTTAATTCTTCTATATTCAAAAACTTCAAAGATTCTCTTCTATAAGTACAAATATCTTTATATTCAAAACTTTCTAATGTTTTATGATACTTAACATTTTCAGTCTTTATCATTATTTATTAGAAACAAAATACCTATGGCTAGTTTAGCTGGAGTATATGCCATTCAAGGGAAATCCAGTTTAATAGATGTATATCTGAGAGCAAATTGTGCCCAGTTTTGAGGGATTTGACATGAAAACCCTGTTTGAGTTCTGACTATGTTAATTTGACTGACATATAGTCTCTGCAACCTCTGTTGTAAGATAAAGACACAAAAATTTATTCTCCAGGTAGAGGAAAGTGTCTTACAGACTGACGTGGGTGAGAGGAGAACTACTCTACTGGGGTTTCCTTATGTTCCTTCTCCACAAGTTGGTGTCCATTCATCCACTGTGTGCTCTGCTTCCTCATTGTAAACAGTGGCACCATTTTGTGTCACAGAGTCCCTTCCACCAATCTCATATGACTTATTCTATAGCATCTTCTCTTGTACAAAATTATCATTTACTTGCCATCAAAGTTTTATTTGGTTTATACCATCTTGTAAGTTTTTTGAGAAGTAGTAACAATGATTTCATAACTCCATCTCCTAAACAACGCTTAACACAATGCTGCTCCTTATGGATTGGCAAACTATGGCCCTCAGACCCAATTCAGACAGCCATTTGTTTTTGTAAATAGTGTTTTGTTGGAACATGGCCATGTATGCCCACCTGAGTAGGTAGCATCCAAGCTTTCTTCTGTGCTTTGATGGTGGAGTTGTGTACAGGGACAGAGTCTGATTGCCTGGAAGAATTTTCAGTCCTTCAATAACTATATCTGATTCTTTACAGAGAGAGATTGTGTTTTGCTGATGTCCATGAAAATGATTCAGTAAATATTATTGAAAAATTTAAAATTTTCTGCAAAGTATTTCTACAACTCCAGAAAAAAATCTCCTAGAGTCGAGTTCCAAGGTTAAGGTTACTTTACACTAAAAGAATCTCACCTGGTTTATATTAATATAAAATTTTCATTGTGGAAGTATATTTAGTGTTTCTGCTAGTGAACTGAACTCTATTTGGTATTAAAAAGCTGCACACAGTATACAACTTCGTTTTATGATTTTACTGTCTTCTGTTAAGACATCTGGGAATTTCAAACAAAGAAGTTTTAAAGACAATACCAAAGAAAGCTTAATTGTAGGCTATTCTTCTGCAGGAGCAGATACTTCGTTTACTTAAGTGACAATGATAAGAGATTTTGCATGCTTTAGTAACATTTTGCAGTAAGATTCATTGTTTCACACATGTTTAGTAAAGTTTGCTTCTTGATTGAGATAACACTGTTCAAAATAAAACCACTAACAAGTCGTTTTAATTCAAGAATAGTGGGATGAGGCTTTGGTGGAAAAGGTTTCTCATTCTGATTTGGATTTCAAATGGGACCTTAATAAATCAAGATGAAACTCACAGTTTTTCTCATTTACCACTTCCACTGTCAGTGATCAGTAAAATAGAATGGTTTCTTATTCAGGGCCCACTTGCTCAGAATTTTCTAATCTTCCAATAGGAAACCACTTAACACACATACAAAAAATCATCCTGTCTTGCCTAATGCAGCACAATAAGTAAACCAGTTGCCCTGCCTGAGAAGATGAGCTTTCAGATTGTTTCTTTGCAAATCAGGATCCCACTGTGTTGAACTACTCAGATTTTAAAACCTGCACAATATCCAGGGCAGCTTTACTCATGATGCCTTAATTGCTTAATGTGGCCTCAGGATGATATGAAATGATTTTTAGATCTAAATGAATACTGAACACCAAATCAATTTTCAATAATATGGCATCTCTTTTGATACTTGTTTTTTCTTACCCTAGCGGAATATATTTAGGAACTACACATTATACATTCAAGAACTCTAAATTAATGGATTAACTGTTTAAGATATTGCAATTTATTTTCTAAAATGAGTAGGTTAGAAAGGTAACACAATGTTAATCTCTTAAATGAAGTATTAAAAAAGACAAAAATCACACCATGGTACTTGAAACAGAATATGAAAACCTATCTGGAGAATTAGAAAGTTAAATGAAGAACACACTGTTAGGACAATATGATCTTTGTTCTATCAACTGAAAGATCTTTCTAAAACTAGTGAAATTTCATTGCCTTAAGCAAGAGATGATCTATGTCATTGGAGATAAAAGAATTCCTTTTGGAATAAAGAAACAAAAGTGAGTGAGGCTCACAGTAATTAGAACAATTATCAAAAAACTAAAATAGATATAATTCAGTATACTCTTAATTAATTTTTATTCAACTTTTATTTCACTTGAGAGCTTAATGATTAGATCAATTTCACATGTCTATATTTGTTGATGTAAACCACTGTGTTGAAGGTAACGATAAGCAATATTGCAACTATTGTCAAGTTATTATCATCTTGTTTTGTAAACCTATAATATTACTGCTGTGGATTTGCTCTTGTCATTTGTTTGTCTCTTTTGCTTTTTGTCTTTCTTATATGTGTCTTTTTCTCTTAAAAAAGCAAAAAAGAAAAGAAAAGAAGTCACCTCTTGTCCACTCGGGGGGAAGCTGAGGTAGGAGGAGCATTGTGAGTTCCAGGCCGGCTTGGGCTACAACGCGAGCACAAGACCTGCCTGAGCTGCATAATTCGACCCTGTCTCAAAAAACTAGGGCTGGGAGTTTGGCTCAGAGGCTTAAGTGCTTGACTGGCAGGCACCAGGTTGTTAGTTCAAATCCCAGTGATGGAAAAAAAAGAGAAAAGAAGTCACTTTTTGTGGTAATCAAATTCTTCATTAGGACTTTTTTCATTCATTTCTCTTTTGTGAGAGATCAGATAATTTTGACTGCTAAGGGCTCCTTCCCAAATAAAACATCTTTCATAGGTACACTAACTCTCTCTACTGAAAGTCACCAGCAAGCCCAACTCTCATGCTGTGCTTTTTAACTATAGAAAAACAATTATCATCATCCAATATATTCAATAGTGCCTGATTTGGGAATGTTCAATTGCTTCTCCTCTGTAGAAAACAGTTGGGAGTGAAACTCCAAACTCACACTCAATTATCTTTATGAAGACCTTAGTTACAATTTCTGGAATGTTGATATTCATTTTACTGTAGTCTTTTGTCTTTTAGTTTATCTTCTTTATACACAAAGTAGCTGCCTACAGACTACATTATTGGTAATCTTTAAAACTTTCAGAAGACTCTTCCCTAAAATGGTGGAATAGAGCTAATCTTTGTGCAATTCTGCAATTAAGAGAGTCAGTTCAACATCCCATTCAGTCAAAGTGAGGAAGAAATCAGAGAACAATAAAGAAGTTAAAAAGGAACATCACAATCATAAAAATTTGGGAAAGCAATGCAGGGAAGGATACAGAGCAATTGCAACTTTAACTTTGCCCCCTAGCTAGGGCCATAGAATCCCAAGTCTGCAAGCATAAGGTAAACAGTTAATACAAGACTGCCAGTGGTTTTATCTATGAGAAAAAGGCATTGTTTTGTAAACCTTTACTCTAGCTCTGTAATTATTTAGAATGTGACCACACTTACAATAGTCTGATATTGAACTGTGAAAAATCTCACAGGAATAGAACAGAAGCCATTTCGAGATGAGTCCTATTATTAGGGACTAATCCTCTAAAGGAACTGGAAGGCTCTGAGCAATCACAATTAGGGGCCCAGTAGGTTTCTTTCTGGATCAATTGGGCAGGAGGTCACTACAGAATGATTTTTGGCTGAATCAGTGTGGAACAGAAGCCAATCAGGAAACGTGAACAGCATGAAGCATGAGGAGTCATAGAGAGAGGAGTAGGATATGCAGAAATTTTTTCCTGGGTACCTGGAAGCTATGACAGTGAGTGTGAGAACTGTGCACCTCTGAGAAAGATGAGGAGACAAAACGATCAGAATAAAAACATGAATAAGAGACTTAAATAAAAGACTAGCCAGACATTTTTCCTGGCTAAGGAATTTGGTTTGGAGAAGCAGAGTGCCAGATATGGGGTGGATGATGAGACGTTGTTACCATCTGAGTGCTTCCTCTCTATCTTAAATCATGTACAGCAGTTTCCAGGCTGTGGTGGTGGACAAATGGAAGAAGTTCAGACTGAGTCTGAATGGAGTTCTTGCCAAAGGCATTTTCGTGCACACCTGATGAGACAAGGTGACTGGTTGAGCCCTTGTCTCTGACCCAGCCTCAGGAGTGAGGAGCAGGGAGGGTGTTTCCTGTTCACTCCACTATCTGAGCACTCAGCTGTGCAACAAATGGCCTCCAGGAGCCCTTCTCTCTGGTCTGGACTTGGCAGCGTTTGGGTCATACAGACTACGTGTAGAGCACCTCTTCAATAATTTTTGGTCTGTTTCCCTGGTGGTGAAGCCTATGTTTACACCACAACACATTATCATCAATGTTTGTAACTTGGTGACTTATGGGCTGCCATAAGTGTAATATCAGCATAGTTGATTTTAGACAACGCATTCAAATACAGAAAATATTTTACTGATACAACTTCATCAAATTCTCTAAATTTTGAGAAAGATATTGCATCTAGAACCCCAACAGACGTGACCAAAAAGAATTTACCCACATCTTATCATAGGTAAAAGTTAAGAGGACAGAGGAAGGAAATAATATTGAAAGTTACAATAGAAATGTGAATTCAATTGTAAAGGCAAAGCCTTCTGAATAATAGCACATTTCCTAGAAGAAACTCTAAAGACCAGTAGGGCACTGAATAGTGTATTTTAAGGTATGAGAGAGAATAATTCCCTACCTGTACTATTATATTTAGCAGAGTTATCCTTCAGAATTGAAGGAGAAATGAATACTTTTCAAGATAAAAATGAACTAAAGGAATTTGTGGACATGATACCTTCACTGCAGAAGACTGTTAAAGGAACGGAAATTATATATATATATATATATATATATATATATATATGGACAAATGAATATTAAGACAGAATCAAACATTGAAAAAATGACAGGAATTAATACACAAGTTTCAATTATAAACTACTTGTAAATCATTTCAATTTTTGAATCACAAGACACAGACAGATCAGATTAAAAACTGGGATCCAACTATTTGCTACTTTCAAGAAACACACCTGAGTAGCAAAGGCATTCACACATCAAAAATGAAACGATGGGAAGTGATATTTCATGGAAATGGAATCTGAAAGCAAGAAATAGTAGCTATCCATATGTCTGTAAAAGCAAACTTTAAGTCAAAGTACTCTGAAGAGACAAACAAGGGCACTACATATTGATACAGAGAAAAATTCACCAAGAAGACGTAACAATTGCAAATATATATGCACCAAGTGTTGACATACTCCATTTCACAAAACAAACACTGCTTGACATCAGTAGACAGGTAGACTCAATGCAATAATATTGAGTGACTTCAATAGTCTGCTGTCATAAGTAAATGGGTTATCCTGACCAAAATTTGAGAAGTATCAGAGTTAAGCTGCACTATAGTTCATACATACTTGATGGATAAATACAGATGGATAAACTGCAGAATTCACATTATTTTCAAGAGCTCAAGGATTTTTCTTCAACTAGTCCATATTTAAGACTGAAAACAAGTATTTTCAAAATTTAAAACCTTGAAATAATTACTTGCATCTCACCAGACAATAATAAAATGAAACTAGAAATCAATGAAAGAGGAGTTATAGAAATCACACAAATACATAGATTATCAGAAATACAGTGCTGATTGATCAGTGGGTCACTGATTCAGAGAAGAAATTAGAAAATCCTTAGAGTTAAGTGAAAATAGAAGAAAGAATAAATTACAAAATCATTAGAATCAAGTGAAAATGGAAACACAATATACCTGAATTTGTGGGAACAGTGAAGGCAGTTCTTAGAGGAATGTTTATATCTATAAGCACCTACTATAGAATAATGCAGTAAGTTGGAGCAGTTCTAGGCTTTTCTTTGTTGGGAGATTTTTCATTATTGCTTCACTCTCACTGATTGTATTTGATCTGTTTAAGTCTTTTTTTCTTTTGGTCCAATTTTGGTAGGTCATATGCATCTAGAAATGTATTCATTTCCTCTACATTGTCAATTTATTAGAATATAGTTTTCAAAATAGTTCTTAATGATTTCCTGGATTTCAATGATATCTGTTGTAATATCCTTTTTTAACTTCTATTTTATTAACTTGGATCTTCTCAATTTATTTTGCATAGTTTCACTAACAATTTATCAATTTTCTTTATGTTTTCAAAGAACCAACTCTTTGGTTTTTTGATACTTTACATCATTCTTTTAGTCCTGATTTCATTATATTCAGCTCTAATCTTTATTTCTTTCCCTTTATTGGTTTTTGACTGACTTTTTTGTTTTAGAACTTTGTGATGCATTACTGGGTGATTCATTCAAGATTTCTCTGATATTTACTGACAAAACTTAATGTCAATATGTACAAGATTGAAACTAGACTCTTGCCCTAAACAAAAGTCCACTCAAAGTGGATAAAAGACTTATGTATAAGACCTGAAACTTTGAAACTGATAGAAGAAAATAGAGGACAAATACTAATTTATAATTCTAGGCAATAACTTGCTGACTCTAACAGTATAGAAGTAGCAAACAGGGTCATATCAAACTAAAGAATCTTTTGCTAAAAAAGAAAACAACTAATAGAGTAAAGAGACAGTCAAAAATTGGAAGAAAAATCTTAGCCAACTGACAGAGGATTAATATTCAGACTATATAGAGAACTAAAAAAATAAAGAAAAAAACTTAACAACCATAAAACAGTCCATAAATGGACAAACCTGAATAGGCATATGTTATGCCTTGTATCTAGAAGTTCCACTAAAGCCTCAGGCAATCACAGGCAGGGCTTTTGGAGGTGGTGAGATCTAAAGTGTGTGATGGTGAATTTAAGAATGGAATGTTGGGATTGGTTAATGGTACAATGGTAGCACTAAGGGTTAAAAGTGGAAGGGTTAAGGATGTGAGTCCTGTCTGCCCTTAGGGGTGAATACAATGTAAGAGACGGAAAGAGAGCTGCTGTTGTCCCTTGTCACTTGCTGCTTCTTTGCTACTTCACTGTGTTGTTGCTTTCTGCCTGACTGGAAGTGTTTTTCCCCTGTGATGCCTCTCTACCATGCCACGCTGCTTTGGAGCCAGCCAACTATGAACTGAAACCTCTACAAACTGTAAACTAAATAATCCTTTCCTTCTTTACCTTGGTGCCTAGTATTTTGTCTCAGCAATGAGAAAAGCAACCAAGACAACACTTCTTAAAAGAAAAAAAAATACAAATTGCCAATACATATGTGAAAAAATTTCACTATCTTTAGCCACCAGGGAAATGCAAATCAAAAATACGTTGAGATTTCATTTCAACCCAGTCAGAATGGTTTTCATAAAGAACACAAAAACAATAAATGTTGGCAAACATGTGAGGGGAAAGAATCCTTTTGCATTGTTAGTGAGAATGTAGATTAGTGCAGTGACTACAGAAATCAGTGTGGAGGTTTCTCAAAAAACTTAATACAAAGCTACCAATCAATATAGTGGTACCACTTTTTACATTTAATGTTGATTGTTAACTGAGAGTCCCAGGAAGATAAGTAAAGTGTACTTTTGGGTGCTTCCGAGTAAGTCAGATGGGTTTCATCTCAGATTATATGGGTCCCTGGTCCTTTTACTCCAGTGCTTTTCCCCTGCTCTCTGCTTCCCAAGTACTGTGAGTTGAGACACTGTTCTCACCGTGTCCCTCTGCCATGGTGTTTCTGCTTTGGGTCCTGTTGGACATGGACTCTGAAATCATGAAGAAAATTAGACTTCTCTTTCTTTAGGTTGTAGTTAAAACACTTTGTCCAAGCAACAAGAACATTGACCATTATACCACTCCTTCTAAATTCAAGAGATTTTAAGTCATCATACTCTAGACAGCACTCATACCCATTTTTATTATAGCAGAATTCGCTGTAATTAAGATATGGAAACAGCCCAGGGTCCCTCAACAAATGAACAGACAAAGGCATTGTTTAACCATAAAGAAGAATAAAATCATGACATCTGTAGGCAAATGGATGAAACTGATGATCAATATATTAAGTGAAATAAACCGCACTCAGAAAGACAAATATCACATATTTGCACTCATATTTAGTATCTTAAAAAATGTCATGGAAGTAGAAGGGAGACTATAACACCAGAGAAATTATAGCAGTGGTGATGAACCTATGGTATGTGTATTATTTGTTTTTCTTTTAAGACAAATGATGTAAATATCTGAATTTATTTTTTCTAACCTAAGACTTCAGTATTTAGGTTTAATTGCATTGTTAGCACTTTGTGATAAATAAGTGGGTTTGGCTCTAAATGGTTTACCATCAGGGGTATAAATGATAAAAATGTGTCATATGCATTCTTTTGTAGTTATTTTATGTAACTAACATGCAATAGTAAAAAGTAAAAATTAAACATTCTATATAAAATGTCTAAACAAGAAAGATTCTGAACTGGAACAGACCAAAGATTAGATTACTATTATTTATCAGTTTAGCTGTTATGAATATGTTCATTATTTTTCACTTTTTAGAGATAGAAGATGAGGTTTGTGAAGTAGTTGGCATTTTGCATTTCGTCTAACTTTTGCTTAAACCATTTCAAAGACTGAGAGTTGGTTGGGATCTCCTTTGTAGGAGCCAAATTTTCTTTCTGCTGATGCTGCAAATGATGTCAAAATCAATTTTAAAGTGTGATCACAAAATTAAAATTAATAATTTTTTAAATCAAAAACAAAGCAAAGAAAAATCCACAAAGTATTTCAGTTGCACAGTTTCAGTCATTTTTTGCTCAGTAAGAAGATGTTTGAACTCATAATCAAGTTCAAACTGAAAGGTAAGTTTCTGACAGTGGAAGATTCAGCAATGAGAAAGAGACACTGCCGAATGCAGTCTCCCAGGTACTCACTGATGCACTTGTTAATTTGGTAAAGGGAGACTATATCTAATTTGGTAAACAGCTATTGTTTGTGGGCACCTAAAACATAGAGAAGAAATATGCTCCCATCTCCTTGTCTTTGTAAGTTGCATAATAATAAGAGTTACACTTACGTTAACATATTATTTTGAATAAACAATTCCATAAATTTTAATTATGAAGAATATGGTGCTTAGAGCTATACAAAGAGGTTATGTAAGTAACCACTTCCTAACTGGAGCACAATTTCATGTAAATCTTGACTATAAACATGAACATTAATTGTCTTCACTTGCCTAATTGTCTGTGTGACCTCAAAACCCTCATTAGTTACTGCAAGTCTGCTGCAGATTCAGAGACTGAAATGCCAGGCGCTATGATCTCAGGACTCAAATTTAGTCTGTTCCTCAGAGAATGACTCATTTTTCATTTTTGGATGATGAGATCATGCTGCAACATCCTAATAGCCCATGAGTACCTCAGAGACTGTCTTGAGTCTTGTATTGCTCTATTCCCAGGACCTCTGATGTGTTCAGCATTATGAGCACCCTCCAGGTCAACAGTATCAGTTGCCTATCATTCAGCCATCGTTACATCATTTGTGTTCTTATTTCTCATTAAATTCTTCAAGAAGAGGAGTCACATTGCCAGTTGCAAGCTAGGGCAGTAGGACAACTACAGATTAAGACCAACTTTCAGAGTCAAGGATGAAAAGTATAAATGTGTCCTCAAAAGGAAAATGAAAAAGTCTCAATGACAAATATCCCAACCTTAAATTCCCTTTACTCCTAATTTTATGATTACAACTCCAAATAGCTTAGAAAGATTATTACTGCTCACCTCACATAGGTGGACTTGTCACAGTAACAAATGCTTTTTAGGTTCCTATAGCTGTGGTCACTGTCCTTGTTAGCATGAGGGTCCCTACCTAGGAGATACTGCTCCATAGGTCACTTGGTGGCTGTGACCAAGTGAACACAGCCACCTGGACAAGAACTGACAATGGACTTCCCTGCTATTGCCAGCAAGGGAATGAAAGTGTAAATAGGTTCACAGGTCACTTTATGTCAAGTGGAAATTGAATAATCATTTTGTTCTTGTGGGCTGAGGAAAAGCATGCATCATTGATCCCTCGAGGATTAATTTCTCAAGATTAATGTAATTGTCTAAAGTAATAGTGAGGAAAACCAATCATTCTAAATGCAAAGCCCCAAGAATGGGTGGGCAAGAACTTCCCATTTTAAAAGGAGAAAAATGCAAGAAGAGTTGTGAGGGGTTCCTTCTAGCGTGTGAGGATTGCTCTCCAACCCCTGGTATTCCTTTTGCAGCTGGATTTGAAAAATAAAGGTGAAGCTGTCTCTGCAGTGTGTTGATTACTGGGTTATGACATGCATTGGAACTTTTAAAGGGAAAACAAGCTATTATGCTTGAACTTTGGAGAAAATTATCCTGGGATTGGCTGAAATATCAATATTAGAGAGATTTTCTGAGAATTTAGTATAATGGCACATTTTTCCAACAGGTAAGAATGTGTCTACTGGTTTTGCAGAAAGAAGAAAGCAATTCTTTTCTTTAAATCTCTCAACTGTGGGTCTCAGACTGTTGAAAAGTTTTCGAATAACCACCGAATGACACAGTTGTTGCAGAATTTAAAACCAACAGTTGCAGAACCTATGGTTTAGAAAGTTATTTTTCTGAATGCTGTACCATATTTCAAATGACCATTATGAACTTAGTGAAAAGGGTCCAGATCGTAGTTTAATCTGTACGCGCACTGCACACACAAGGTTGGAGGACACAGAATCCACCAGGAAGGGTGTTGGTCTGACTGGTTTTGGTCTCAGAGCCTGCTGCCTAGAACTCATAATGGGCCACAAATGAGAAAAGAAAACACCCTCTGACTAAAAGAGAAGCATGGTTAAAAACAGAAGAGTGACTATGTAAAGAGAAGAATGTGCATTTTGGACCTGAATGAGATTATTGCATGTACTTTCTCTTCAGGGAAAACTTCTTTTCCCAAGAAAGGCTGCATAAATTAGAGACACTTTCCCTGCTAAAGCAGGGAAGGCTAAGGCCAGCAAATGTGACAGGGGGTAAGTAAGAGCAGCTGCAGAGCACATGGGGCAAGAAGGGACATGTTTCCTTAGTCCTCGAGCAGCTGATTCCTGGAGAAAAGTTGTGCTGTGGCACAAAGTGATTGTTAGGATATTACATATCAGAAGGAGATGACATGAAGGGGATATTTGAGAGTGGACATTGTGTGACTCAGAGTCAAGAGAAAGGAGATGGCTATGTGACAGCCGCTAGGAGCCCCTGCTGTCTTCTAATTTATGAAAGCTTTTATGGAAAAACCGAGGTTTGAATCCCTAGGTCTCTGGGATCATGTCAGCCTTTAACCTCAGCTTGACAATCTGAGTCCTGTATTCTTCACGTCTGACCTCTTCCTTATTGAAGCTTTTGCTTTATCTCATTTACGGTATCTCCATTTTTCCATCTTTATGTGTTCCAGTTCATATTTCTTTTTATGAACTCCCTTTGCCTTGTTACCTTGAATATCTTACATTCGACTTTAAGCACATTCATAGTAATAGGGAAAGATATGAGTCTTTTCCCTATATAAGTTATAAAAGGCAGAAGCCTAATTCAAAGATCTACAGAAATCATGGGGAAAAATGCAAAATATGATAGAAAAGCAATCTTATTAGTCCTGAGTTTAAGAAAAATAATGAGGAGAGGGTTTCTAAATTTAATCTTGAGGAAGCATTAAGAAGCGTTTTTGTTTCAATCTTTATTCTATTAATTTTAATTGGCTATCTACTGTGTGTCAGGAGCTAATATAAATACTTATGATATATAAACATATATAATAAGCAAAAATGAGATAATTCAAAATATGTGGAGACATGTTTTTAAAAGAGCATCAGTATATAATCTTTTCTTTTTCTTTTCTTTTTTCTTTTTTTTTTTTTTTATTGGTACCAGGAATCAAACTCAGGACCTTGCACTTGCCAGGCAGGCATTGTGCCACTGAACTATATCCCTGGACCCAAGAATACAGCCTTTAAACATTGTGATAAATCACTTTCCCCAGTGTTTTGCATCTGATGTTTGTGAACAAAAGAATGTCAACAAATGCTTTGTTTACCCCTCACCCCCATCCATCTGGATAATTTCTGCTTACATATCTGGAGAGAGATCAGCCTTATTTTCTCAGGGAACTATTTCCATCCCTGTGCTACATAGGGTTGGCTGCACTTTAATGTGGTAGTTACAAAGTCCCTTTGACACACGTTGAAGGTCCAGCAAATGCCACTTTTTAGTTCCTCCCTAATCCTTCTTTGAGAAATCATAGCCAAATCAAGAGACGACGATATCAGCAATACTCTTACACAGTGAAACTAGATTCTAATGGCTATGCCTAAGTATAAATTGTGGATATCCAATCATTTGTGGCAGTCATTTAATCACATAGAAAATATATGAAGGGTATATAGAGGGCTTTATATGCACACATATGAATCTATCATCCTTTCTTTATTAATTGTTATAATTTGTCCTTAATGACTTTCTGTAGCTCTTCATGTTTCACCATCTACCTCAAGAACACCACTGACTTTCTCACTGTCTTCTTCCCTCACTGCCTGCACAGTGAGCTTTACTTTGTTATCTACGAATGGAAAATTTTAGTCATTGTACACGTTGCTCCTTTTTGTTTACTTGCAATGAGTTTTCTGTATTTAATTGCATACTGTTTGGAGTAGACTATATGGACTATTTTTCTGAGTAGTATATATTTGTGACACATAATAAATACACTTATATATCACATCTCAATATTTTAAATTTTCCCTCCCACCCCTTTTTCCCTTATACCCGCATCTCCTTTCTATCTGCACAAAATCTGTTTCCCAGTCTCCTATCATTTACCTTTTAATTTGCTCTTTAAATTACTTATGCCTTCGGTTTCTCATATAAGTGAAACCATGTATCTGATTAATTCGGTTTATGGTCTTAAAATGTATTCATTTTCCTACAAATGACTCAAATTTATCGTTATTTAAGGGTAAGTAGTACTCCATTGTGTATTTATGCATTTTCTTCATTCATCTGTTGATGGGAACATATGCTGCTTCCAAGATTTAGCTATTATAAATTGTGCTTCTATAAACATGGGCATGCACTAATTGGTATAATGTAATATCTTTAACTGATTAGAGAAGATATTCAGAAGTTATACAGATATGAAGACATAGAGTGGAATGGAGAGTGAGACTGTCTATACTGCTTAAAATAGATACATTTTTCTCTTAGTGTGTATATAGTTAAATTCACTTCACATTAATATTTTTATGTGATAATTTCCCTGTGCTATTCTTTTACATTGCTCCTTTAAATTCATTTACCCACAATTGTCTACCAAAGGGTTTATCCAGAATATTAATCCTTTAGTACACTGCAATGGAGGAGCTCGGTGCTTCTTCATTTCTCAATGAGCTATTACTACACAGAAGCCCCTGTACCTGAGAGGAAAGTAACTTGTCCTGCAGAGGAAATGCAATGAATTTATTACGTGTTTATAATGTTATTGGTCTTCTGATTCTGCACTCTTTTAGTAGAGTATGTTCCTATTTAAATTTGGTCTTCTCTTTGCCAGCCCAAACAGGAAAAGGAGATAATTGCAGGTTGCAGTGTGTTAATGGCTGAAAGCCCTGCTGAAAGTGTGGAAGGGTATTTCTGGTTTCAACCAGACCTGCAGTGTATCTTCAGATTCAAGAGAAAAAAATATTAAGTGTTATGGTCGGTAAACAAAAACAGACAACTTGCTTCTAACAGATGAAGAAAAATATGTTGATGTTTTTCAAAAGGGTCCTGTAGATGCTTTTACAACTCCTATATAATACTTTAGTCATGCATGCAAGGAATTCCAATGAAGGGTACTGCAGAACAACTCTGTAGGTTTCCTCACCAAATTCTTTTCTTTTTAAAATTCATTTTTTAATATAAAGTGTATATGTAAGGAAAAAACAACTGTGAAAGTCACAAATGTGATTTATCCTACAAAAGATTTCTTTATGATCTACTTCAACTAGAATTTTAATGATCTCTTCTCCCTATCTCAACTTCAAAAGAATTTGTGTTAGGATTGGATATATGAACTAATTTGGAGGGATAACGTTTTCAATGTAAAGATCTAAACTTAATAAGAGGAGATAGTAGTCCATTACTTATGGCCAGTGCTCAATAATTGAGTTGTCATACTCTTTACTAGTATTTACTGAGATAACTAAATTAGTCAATATTGAGTTTCCATGTTAACTGTTGGAGAATATGTGATGTTGAGTCTTCATTATATTTATCCCTTTTTTTCAAAAATGCACAAGTTGAACTGGTAATGGAAAAAAAGAGAAAAATTAAATGTTTAAGTTAGTACAATTGTTCTAAATTGCATGTCACATCCAAATAAGAATAATGGAAAAATAATGCATTTTGAAATATCAAGCAAAAAAGACTATCAAAAATTATTTCTAGGGTTATTCTAAATATACATTCTAAAATATTCTTGACAAATTGTTCTTATTATGAATACTTATCTTATCTTATCTAATTTCATCTTATCTTATCTTATGGTTTACAGGTTAGGGATTAGAAGACTGCAGGCCTTGAACACATTGGGCAGGTGCTCTACCACTGAACTACACTCTTAACCCTAGATATTTTAAATCAATATCATAATGCTGTTTTCTCTGATTCTCTTAAGGACACACACTACCAGGACTGAGATGTAAATAGCTCAAAGCATACAAGAAAATAATTTTCTGACTAAAATGGAGTTTTATTGCAGTGTTTTCTCCATTCCTTATAGGTGGGGTACTGAGTACCTTTAACTTTTCCAGTGACTGATGTGTGGCATATAAGTAGGTCTTTATGCCAAGAAAATTATAAATAGCTTCTATAGGAAACTTTTCCTATGTGAATAGCATTAATTTTTCTTGGCTATAGGAAGGTTTTAACAAAAGCAAATGATATTATCAGTTACACAACTCAAACCCTCTTGTCAACAATGCCAAATAGTCTAGACTTGAATAAGAGTTAGCAAATGTAAGAGAATGCACTGGGGTCAGTGATGAGGGCAGCAACACGAATTATTATAGTGTTAGTTCTATGAACACTTCTTTCTCAAGTGGCTCCCAGATACATTTAGCCAAGGCAAGGAATTGTACTGTTTGGATGCCAACAAAGGTCACAGGACATGCCCGAGGAGGCGGTATGCCTACCAACAACAAGGAAGATACTCTTAATAAAGATGATAAAACTACTGAGTTTCAAAATGTATATTGTGTTTCCTTCTGCAGAAGGTTGTCAACTACCTTCCCTCTGTTTAGCCTGATACTGGGGAGCTTTGTATGGTTGAATTCAAAGGTGATGTTATGAATCAGTGGAATAGCAAGAGACCAGGAAGTGTGATCTAAATGAGAAGGCTTATATTAAAAAAATATATTAAAAACACATGGCGATGGATTCCCCTCAAAGTACTCCTTCTCCCTTCAAACACAGTTATCCCTCCATCTTAGACATTTTCTGAAGCAGTTCTAGAAGTCCTCTTTTGTGAATATCTTTAGTTGCATTTTCATGGCTGCCTGGATGTCCTGAATGAATTAAAATCTTTTGTTTTTCATGGTCATTTTCTCTTTGTGGAAGAGCCAGAAATTACGCAGTTCCAGATCTGGTGAAAAAATAGATGAACACAGACAGAACAAAATGTTTTTACCAACCTGTCTTTCTGCTTTTAAATTAGATGGTGCTCTCAGCAGTAATATATATAGTTCCTAAAGAAAGACACTTAGGAAAGAGAACATTCAGAACTGCTTCATGAAGTAGAAATCACAGTGGGATACGGGTGTTCAAAGCAAGTGTAAATTAATACCAAGATGCCTTTTATTGTAATAGCTTTTAAAATTTAAACATTCACTATATAATTTGATCACATTTTATATTTGAGAAAACTGAGTATATAAAAAGGAAAAAAGTAAAACTAAGTGTGTGTTTCATATCATATGCTAAAATAATTTGGAATAAATTACAATTGCATGTTGACATTTTAAAAATTTGTAAGAAGACATAAAACATTTCTGTGACATTAGAATGGAGAAGGATATTTTTTTGGTGAAGAATAAAATACCTAAAACTAAATATGGATCAACTAAAAGTAAAGAATGTTACATGAAAGAAAAAAAAACCCTGTAAAATATACAGGAACTATATGAAAAGGAATAAGACATAGAAAAGGAAAAATATTTAAAAGTCTGACAGATTTTCATCTTTAACATTTGGAACATTGTGTGTGTGTCAAACATTTCACTGATCACTAGAACTAAGAATTATTATTATTATTATTATTATTAAGGATAAGCTTTCCTTTATGTTCTACATATAATTTCTTTTTCTCCTTTGAGTCACTTGAAACCATATGCAAAATGTTTTTTCATCAATGTGCACTTTCCAGGTTTAATGAGCCATTAGTGCAGCTTTTTCGTTACATTTATCGCATCCATTCTGCTCCAGCAAACCATACATTCCAAAATTAAAATGTGCCCACTATGTGTCCATTCACCTGACATCTTAATTTCAGGGAAGAAAAAAATAGCAGTTACCCTTAATGCTATTTATTCAACACCAAAAGAAACCTTTATGTGTTAGATTATAAATTATGGAAATTTTATTGCAAAAATAAGGAAAAAAAAACCCTTCAGGTTAAGAAGGTTTCAAAGCCTCTTCCTAGTAGCATAACAGTAGTGTAATGAAACATAAAATGAGGGCTGGAGACAGGGATGTAGCACAGCAGGCACAGTGCCTGTCTGGCAAGTGTGAGCACCTCAGTTCAATTCCTGGTACCAAAATAAATAAATAAATAAGTAAATAAATAAATAAGTAAGTAAATAAATAAGTTTGCTTTATTTGGAACTCTTATATGACATATTATGTGGCAATATAATACCAAAAATAGTTCATTATATTCCAGAAAAAATATAAAAAAATTTTAGCTGTTTCCTACTGCTCCTCATTTTACATTTCATTATCTGCAATGCTATGTAAAATGACCCATGGAATGATTGACTTACTATGGTTAGTAACAAGACCTCTTTTTTAAAATGACATTGTAATTCTTACTGATCACATTCAATTTAAATATTAGAAATGCAAAGATTTACCTATCATAAAAATACATAAGTGATTACATATCAACCCTAAACCACTTTCAAGCAGATTTTCACTTAATTCAAAGCTCAAACAGAGATAATAAGTCATATCTATCCATATAGGTATATTTCACTTGACATTTTGAAGCACTGGATCTAACTGTTATTTGCTGTAGCTTATTTACTAGTTTTCTTTTGCATCTTGTGAGTATCTTTTTCAATGTCTGTTTTCTGTTTTGTGTTGATTTTAGTAACACTGGGATAGTGCATTCATCAGCATTTGCTAACTTAGTTTCAACCTTGGGACTAGGCATAGGAAAGAAAAATGAATGTATTATTTCTATATTCAACAGGTTCAATGCCACTTTGAGGAACAGTAAGTGAAATTAATGCAGAGTTTTATTCAGAAGGAAACCTATTGTTTGATCACATATGCACAAGCATTGTTTTATGCTCATTAAAAATTGTGTAATTTGTAATCTTTAGTACAAATCAATGCAAAATTATTATCCCTTAGTTTTCAGAGGAGGAAAAAACAATATCCTTTACAGAATGAATACTAAGTGTCAAGATTTCATGCAGAATTTTATGTGTTTTGCTATGTTTTAGAGATACTATTTCTACCATCTTCTCATTAAATACAAGGCAACTTTTTAAACTACTCCAAGTCCCACAGCTGTGACAGATACATATATGATTTGAATGAACATGCACATCTGACTGTTTGTGATGACTTAAATCCTTAAAATAGTGCTGGTTTTCTGACTTTTGTAACCCCTTAACCAATAATTTTTATTAGAAGACCACTTATCACATGGTTTTTCCTCATTTCCTGCTATTGATTGCTCAAATCTAAAATAGTATTAACAATCCATGATGTCTCATTCTGCTTGAAATCAAATTTGATTGCTGAAAAATTCTGTGGTCTGCTCACTTGCTTCTGGGAAATTCAGTATATGTTATTCAACATCTCATGGAATATAATCTTAAACCATTAACCCCGATCCATTCTCATCTCAGAGGATTGTCAGTTACAAAAACCATGTTTGTGTCTCCTTTTGAAGGCATCATAAAGACAAATATTTGTAAGCTCAAAAATTGTAAAGACTCCACATAAGAAAAATTTGTACTAAAGGAAGGAAAACTGTACAGATGCCTTCTTTATTTTTCTGTGTTTTTATAAATGCCCTTTTATAAATACACTAAGAAAAAGTAATTTTTTGAACAAATAATGAAAAAATTAGGATTACCTAAAAACTTCTTAGTCATATATTATGAACTTCTTATCACAGCTTTAAAGAGGCTACACCATACAGATGCGGACTCAGATGATATAAATACTTCAGAAACTTGTTGCTTGTTTCTGCTTTCATATAAAGACAAATTCTCTAATGAATTAGCACCTGTAATACCTAGTGCAAAATTAAGTTCCTATTGCTTCACTTCTAAAGTAAGTCATATTTTGTCCCTGGAGTCTTATTAATGAATTTCTGTGTGGTAGAGAGTGACTTCTACTAAATTCTTCACACACATTACTATTGTAGTGTCGTTATTTAAATTACCTAGCTAGTAAATAAATTAGTGCTTTGTGCTCATATCCTTCATCCTGACTGAAGCTCTTTATTGCTTTTCTCCACCTGAAATAACTCAGACAGTAAGAAACACTAAACTCTCTGGTTCCATTCTGTAAATCTCTTGACATCAAGGCAGGGGTACATGTGAGAACTGACCAATTCTTTCTAAGGAATAGACTAGGAAACTGAGAGTTGAAGTTTAGCCAGTTTCAGTTCCAAAACTTTACTGTGATGTGACTGATAAAATAAAAAAAAAAGTTAATTCCTTATAAAAAATCTCATTCTTACTGAACATGGTAGAATATTTTTAGCTACATTTGTTCTAGATAGGTGTCAAATATGCAATGATTGCATGTGATATGAAAGCTGAGACCAAGACTAAATTTGCGATCGTACAGATTCATCAATGAATGTGGAAAAGTCAGACAGCAGGTTAAAATGAAAACCAAGGACTAGCAAACTAGACACCAAGCATCTGATGGTGAATAGAAAAGACCCTGGGAAGACTATGACCCATGGCTCTTCCAGTGAAGAGCAAATACTGTGATGGGAAAGATTAAGTGTGTCTCCAAAAATTGCATTATTCTACCTTAATGTCATTGCAAAAATGTTTATAAATCTGTGAACTATAAGTTTTGATTGGCTTTAAAAAACTGGTTCACAATTCCTTCTGCATGTTGAATGCAGTGATGTATGTATGTACATATGTATGTATGTATGTATGAATGGATAGATGGATGGATGATAGAAGCCAAAAGTTCCCCCCAAAGACTACTGTAATTTATTCTCATATCAGGTGTCTTTGCAAAATTTTCAAAGGCAATATATATTAATTACATTTAACTATAAATATTATCTTATTTCTGCTTCATTTCTGTCACACTTGCTTGCATGCTTGGTAATGCTTGAATTATTCCTTGGGTCCACTGTGTCAATATACACAGCTATTGTTTTTATCTTAAAGAGAAAAAAATGCAGAAAAATCAAGAAGCAAGCAACAACAAAACATAGAACAACAACAAAAACAAAATGACAAGAACAACAACAACAACAAAAAACCAATAGAAATGTAGGATTTCGAAACAAGGTAATAGGAATTTAGCAATGGTTGTTGTGTTGCATATTGTTATCTTCAAAATAGTTGCTCAGGTTATTGAATGCAGGCATATAAGATTGATCAAATAATAAAATTTTCCTTTGAGCCGTTTCTTTCCCTTTTACTGTATTTATTGTAACTTTCAGATCTTATGTACTCTTTCAGTTTCTTGTACTAGTGAGACAATATGGTGCTTACACATGCAAGTTTGATTTATTTCACTTATGATACAGTTTCTAATTGCATCTATTTACCTATAAAAGCCTCAAGTTTATTGTTCTTTATGGCTGAGTAGTATTCCACTGTATATAAATACCACATCTTTTTTATCCATTCCTCAGTTGATGGTAATTTGGATTGTTTCCAAATCTGGCTATTACAAATTGCACAACTATAAACATGGATGGACATATATCAATGAAGTATGATGCTTTCAATTCTTCTGGGAAAATACCCAGAAGGGAAATAGTTAGATAGAATGGAATCTCTAATCTTAGTTTTTTGAGGAATCTCCACACTGATTTCCACAGTGGTTGTACCAGTCTACACTGCCACTAACAATGCAGTAGTGATCCTTTTCCCCCCAAGTCCCTCCGACATTTGTTTTTGGTTAATTTCTTAATGTAAGCCATTCTTTCTGGAGTGAGATGATATCTCCATGTTGTTTAACTTTGAATTTTTTGTATGACAAATGACGTTGAACATTTTTTCGTGTATTTATTTGCCATTTGTATTTCTTCATCTGAGAATTGCATAATCATCTCAGATGCCCATTTTTGGATTGAGTCGTTGAATTTGGGGAGCCTGATATTTTTCGATTCTTTTCATGTTCTAGATAGAAGTAATTTTTCTGAGGGACAGTTGGCAAATATCTTTTCCCAGTCTGTGGGTTTCCTTTTCATTCTGTTGGTAATTTATTTCAATGTGCAAAAATTTTTAATAAGATGAGATCCCAGTTGTCGATTCTTTGAAGTACTTCGTGTAATTTGGTTTTTGTTCATGAACTCTTTGCTGAACCCTACATCCATGAGATTTCTACCTACTTTGTCTTTCAGTAGGTTTAGTTTTTCTGTCTTAATATTTAGATTTTTTGATCCATTTTGACTTTAGTTTAGTGCATGGGTCTAGTTTAAGTCTTTGGCATGTAGAAAGTCAGTTTTTCCAACACCACTTGTTGAACAGGTTATCTTTCTTCCAGTGAACATGTTTGGCATCTTTGCCAAAGACAAGGTGGCTGAGTGTGTTTGGAGTTGTGCCTGTATCTTCTATTCTGTTCCATGAATCCTCAGGTCATCTTTTTCTGCCAGTACCATGCTGATTTTATTAAAACAGCTTTGGAGTATAATTTCAAGTCTGAAATTTTGGTGCTTCCTGCCTTGCTTTTTTTGCCCAGCATTGCCTTTTCTATTCTAAGTCACTTACGGGTTCATAAGAATTTTAGGCAAATTTTCTCTAGATCTGTGAGATATGCTAATGGTATTTTGATTGCCATTGCATGAAGTCTGTATAACAGAGTATGGTCATTTTCAAAATTTTGGTTCTTCCTATACATGAACTAGAAATATCTTTCCATTTTTTGAGTTCCTCTTCAATTTCTTTTTTCAGAGTACTATAACTTTCAGTGTATAAATCTTTCACTTCCTTTGCTAGATTGATTGCTAAGTATTTCAGTTTTGGTGCTATTGTGAAAGATGTGTTTTCCTAATTTCTCTCTCAGTGAGTTTGTTGCTTGTGCACAGAATGCTATTGATTTTGGAGTGTTGACTTTGTACCCAGCTACACTGCCGAATTTGCTTATTAAGTCTGCAAGTCTGTCGGTGGAGTTTTAGAGGTCTTTTATGTAGAGTATCATGTCATCTCTGAATAATGATTTAACTTCTTCCTGTTCTATATTTATTCCTTTTATTTCTCTATCTTGTCTAATTGCTCTGAGAATGTTCTGAGAACTATTTTGAATAGGAGTGGTGATAGTGGACAACTTTGTCCTATTCCTGATTTTAAAGTGAAAGCTTTCAGTTATTTTTTTTGTTTACGATTTTTTTTTATTTAAGAGAAAATAGATACAGAAGCTAGAAACAAAAATCAAAAAAGACAGCCAAACAACAACAACAGACGTGATATGATAACATTGCAGGTTTACACACTGAGGTGGTTGAAGTTTGACAGTAGTTACAATATTGCATATCGTTACCTTCCTAGGGGTTGGGGATATTGACAGATATAGACATGTATGATTCATCAATTCAGGTATATTAACTTTTCTTTTTCAATAGCTATTGTATTTAGTAATATGTTTTTTTAACCATCTTATTTATGCATATTTATAAATTTATGACTTTTTCCTTTTCTCTTCCTTCCTTCTTTTCCCCTTAGAATACCTCTTGTTATCATTGGCTTTCAGTTTTTGACCATTTAGTATGATGTTGGCTGTTGGTTTGTCACAGATGGCTTTTATCAGCTTGAGGTATTTTTTATTCCAATTTTCTCTAGGGTTTTTATCATGAATGAGTGTTGAACTTTATTAAAAGCATTTTTGGTATCTATTGAGATGATCATGTGATTTTTGTCTCTTGCTCTGTTGATAAAGTGTATTGCATTTATTGATTTGCATATGTTGAACCATCCCTGCATTCCTGGGATGAATCCCACTTGGTCATGGCACATAATATTCTTGATAATTTGCTGCATTCTGTTTGTTAGTTTTTTATTGGAGATTTTTGCATCTATGTTAATTAGGAAGATTGACCTATAGCTGTCTTTTTGGCTGGGTCTTTCTCTGGTTTTGGTACCATGGTAATATTTGCCTGAATTTCTTCCTTTTCAATTCATTAAAGAAGTATTGCTTCCCTTTCAATTTCATTAAAGAATGTGAGGAATATTAGTTTTAAAATCTGTAAATTTCTTGCAGAATTCAACTGTGAATCCATCAGGACTGGGGCTTTTCTTTGTTGGTAAGTTTTAACTACATTTTCAATTTCATTAATTGATATTGGGATATTCAAAAATTTTGTATCTTCTTGATCCAATTTTGGTAATACATATGTTTCCAGAAGTCTGTCTGTTTCTTCTATGTTTTCCATTCTATGAGAATATAGATATTCAAAGTAAGCATTGATGATCTTGTGAATTTCCACAGCATCTGTAATGATTTCACCCTGTTCATTTCTTATTGCATCAATTTGAGTTATTTTTGTTACCTCTTTTTGATAAGATTGGCTAGGGATTTAATAATTTTGTTTATTCTTTCGAAGATCTGGCTCTTTGATTCATTAATTCTTTGTGTTGTTTTCTTAGTCTCAAATGCATTAATTTCTGCTGACCTTTATAATTTCCTACCTTCTTTGGGCTTTAGACTTGACTTGCTCTTCTTTTTCTAGAAGCTTCAGGTGTAGCATTAGGTTATTTATTTGTGTTCTTTCTGTTTTCCTTACATGAGAATTCACTGCTATAAATTTCCCTCTCAAGACTGCTTTCATTGCATCCCACAGGTTTCTATAAGATGTACTTGCATTTTCACTTAATTGTAGGTATTGTTTAATTTCTTCTTTAATTTTATCTGGGATCCATTAGTTGTTCCAAAGGGTGTTATTTAATTTCCGTATGTTTATGGAGTTTTTGCAGTTTCTATTGTCATTAATTTCCAACAGTATTGCACAGTGTTCAGATAATATGCATGGAGTAATTTCAATTCCTTTGTATTTACTTAAGCATGTTCTATGGGCTAGTATATGGTATATTTTATAGAATGATCCATGTGCAGCTGAGAAGAATGTATACTCTGAAGTTTTTGGGTAGAGCACTCTGTAAACGTCTACTAAATCCATTTGTTCAAAGGATTAATTTAGTTCTGTTATTTGTTGATTCTTTTTTTTTTTTTTTTTTTTTTTTTTTTTTTTTTTTTTTTTTTTTTTTTTTTTTTTTTTTTTTTGCTGACCTGTCTCTTTATGACAATGGGGTTTTAAAGTCCCCCATTATAGCCTAGTTATTGCTTACAGAGTTTTTCATGTTTATTAATATTTGCCTTATATAGTTGGGTACTCCCATATTTGGTGCATATTATGTTTATGATTGTTATTTCTTCCTCTTGAGTTTTTCCCCTAACAACTCTGCAAAGACCTTCTTTTTCTTTTTTAATCATTCTCGGTTTAAAGTTCACATTGTCTGCAAGCAGGACAGCTACCCCTGCCTTTTTTCTGAGTTCCTGTTTCATGGAGTATTCTTTTCCATCCTTTGATTTTTTAGTCTGTGAATTTCTTCTTGAGTTAAATGCATTTATTATATACAGAATATTGTTGGATCCTGTTTCTTAATCTATTATTCCAATTTGTTTCTTTTGATTGGTAAATTGAAGCCATTTTCATTTATGGCAATAAGTGATGTGTGTTGGCTTGTCTTTGTCCTGTTGTTTTCCTGGGTCCCTGCTTTTGCTCTCTGATGAATTGTTAGCCCTGCTTTGTGGTTTCTTTCTGTTGTTGTTCTTGAAATTCTGGTCATTTTTTATCTCCATCTGGAATAACTTTCAGTACTCTTTGTTGTGTTGGATTGGTGGTCATGAATTTCTTTAATTTTTCTTTGTCATGAAAGTATCTTATTTCTCCATTGATTATGAAAGGTAGTTTTCCAGTGTACATCAGTCTGGGTTGGAAGTAATTTTCTTTCAGGATTTGAAATAGTTCACTCTAAGCTCTCCTTGCCTTGAAAGTTTGTATTGAGAAGTCTGCCATGATTCTGACCAGTTTTCCCTTACAGGTGATCTGTTTCTTTCTCTAACAGCTCATAATATTGTGTTCTTTTGCTGAATTTCTGGGATCTTGACTATTATATTTCCAGGTGTAGATTTATTTTGTTTATGGCTAATTGAGGTTTTTTATGCCTCACTTATCTGTATGTCAGATTCTTTTTCCATATTTGGGAAAGTTCCTGCTATTACTTCTGCAAGTAGTTTTTTTTTTTTTTTCAATTCCATTCCGTTAACTACTACTTTTTCATTTACACCCATTATTCTTATATTATTTTTCTTTGCATTGTCTTGTAATTGTTGAATAATTGTTTTCAGATATTTTGTTACTTTCAAGAGATCTTTCCTTTCATGGTCACTAGCTGTGATCCTGTCTTCAAAGTCTGAAAGTCTGTCTTCAGTTTCATTCAAGTGTTTTTGACAGTTTTCAATTGAATTTTTGATTTCCTGACTATCAGCTTTAATCTGTTTCGCACATTCTTTTTGTTTCCTATATTGATCATTCACAATTTCCATCCTCTTCTTATCATCATCTATTTTCTTGTCTGTCTCTGCTCTGCATATGCTGAATGTTTTGTTCAAAAATGGTGACTTTTTTTTTAACCTGAGAGGTTATTTCTGATCTGATTTCTTCTATAGCTTTATGAATGTGTTTCCTTGCTTCAGTTTCTCTCATTTCAGAAATTTTAGGTGTGTATCCCATTTCCTTTCATGTTGGTGACTTCTGGACTTGTTCTGAGTGGGCTGGAGGTCCGAGACTGATGGAGGAGAGATGATGGAGAGTGGCCACCACCTCAGGCACCACTAACCTGGGTTTCCACAATGGTGAAGAGGTGATGGGAATGGCTGCTGCCTCAGGTTCAATACACACAGCTTTGCAATATGAGTTGCAGACAGAGGGTAAATGAAGACAGGAACAAAACCTTTGAGACGTGACATCAGTACTGAGTGTCAAAGGAAATGCTTGTCATAGACAGAGCCATAAAACAGTGTAGCATGTTTTCAAAAAATAGATGTTTAAAATTAAGGTACTTTTATATCTGTCCTATCAAACAGGAAAGGAGAACAAGAACAAAAGAAGGAAGGAAGACAGCAATATAAATATCAGTCTATTTGTACTGCAGAAAATCCTCCAAATGTTGCTCTTTTAATCCAACTTTTCATGTCTTTAATTAGATACAAAGGGTGGCAATAACCACCCAGGCAGGAAAAGATTTAGCATAACCATCAAGTAGCTTTAGTGCTGGTGGGAATTAGTCAAAGATGAAGGGACAGAGAGAAAGCCTCTTGAAAGTTTTCTGGTGTTTTCTTCTTTGCAAATGAGGTATTAAAGAAAGAGATCTATCCATTTTCTTACATTTCCAACATGGATTCTAAGAGCAACAGCAACACTATCATGAATAGCATGGGGTTGATTGCAGTTCATTGCAGGAAGCCCAAGGAGTCCTGAACCAATCAGCATGAGTCTGATTTTATTGTCTGTGTGAAAGATACATTCCCTAATTCCATGTGAAGAGAGATGGGATGGAGGTATTAAGTGATTCACCAGCTAGTCCTGGGCATAGAACAAGGTTATTCAAGTAAGGTATTTTCCAATTCTGTACACTAGATGTTGCTACTTCTTTGCTTTCTTCTTTCTTTTTTTTTTTTTTTTTTTTTTTTTTTTTTTTTTTTTTTTTTTTTTTTTTTTTTTTTTTTTTTTTTTTTTTTTTTTTTTTTTTTTTTTTTTTTTTTTCATTTTCCATTTTCTGATACTATTCTCTTTTAAGATCTGATGAACTAAAAATACTCAAACCTCAGTAATTCATTCTGGTGCAAAAACAGAGACATTAATTGGTTGAGCCAGAAAATCTACCTAGAAACTCATAAAAATCAATTATGAATCATGAGTTATTCCTGTTAATTAAGCCACAAGAGTTTGCATTGTATCATAAAACATGGCAGTGCTCTTCCATAGATGGTCTCAGTCAAATAGTCATGCATGTGTTTTCAAAAAGGCTGCAAGAAGAGGCAAGATAGCACATGCTCTTCATGCCAGGTACTAGGGAGCCTGAGGCAAGAGGATTGTTTGAGGCCAGGAGTTCCAGACTGGCCTGGGTTACATAGCTAGATCCTGTCTAAAAAGTCCAAAACAATAAAAAAAAAAGGGTGCAGATGATAACTAGTGTAGATAGGATTCTTTTTACAAATGAAACTCTGATTCCCATGGCAAATGATTCCAATGAGAAATAAAACCTGGTGGCATTTTTCAAACATCAATGAAACCACATGGGATGCTCTTATAGAATAATTGTGACTTGCACTGATATTTATATAAAAGTATCCATAGGAGAAAAAATGAAACTTTGAAAGGAAGAAAAAGAGAAAAAAATATTCATGACTTCACCACCTTTTGATGATTATTATTAAATGTTGTATATAACCTTCAAATTTCTCTAACCATATTTATAATGACTATAAATTCTTATACAGTATCATTGCTGTTTTGTATTTTACTTTTTCACTTAAATTATTCTTTCATAGATATTTTCTCATTTATTACCTAATTGAAAACTACACTATGTCATAGTTTTGTCAAACTTCTAATAATAGTGTTTCTAATTTTTGCTATAAAAATTTATGTTGCAAAGAAAATAATTCAATACTGTTTTAGAGTTTTACCAAATTTTTTCTAATGATAAGTAGAATACACAGAGCAAAGTGTATTTTAATGGTCAGGTGCTCAAACTGCTTTTGGGAAAATGGTAGCAATTAGCATTGGCATTAGCAGTTCCCCCAACACAGGCTAATCTACATATATTTAATTCAATATGCATTTGTTGAATTTTTTATTGTTGATAAGCTAAATACACATTTCTTTTCTTATTTGGGCAATTCTGTGTCTTTTGGTAAATTATCTCTGCGTGTATTTTGACTTTTCTTTCTTACTTTTTTTTTTTACTATTCATTTGACAAATTTTGTTTCTACTACTAATAAACCCTTCATTTTGTGAAACTATTGATTAACAAATATTTGAGTTTTTACTGTCCTAAAACCACATTTTCCCAGAAATTTTGCAAACTCTCTGTGCTCTTTCTCCGTCTCTTTCCTCTGCCCATGCATTAGTTGGTGTAGCCACAATAATGTCATCTATCAAAATTTTATGCATATCCTATGGTCTTACATATCTTATTCTCTCCACACATGCTACTGGGGCTGGGAGTAAATGAGTGGTTGTTTTGTTTCTGAATATGTAAATCTGCTTTACTCGAATCTCATATTTCACTGAGAAGATGAAAGTGTAAAGAATTTTGCATTGCTGTTCTCTCTGCAGAATTTTGGAGGTTTATTTCCAATGCATTCATGCCTGTCGTCTTGGTTGTGAGACAGTGATATTAGAATGGCTTCTGTTGGTCAAAAGGACTTAACATAGAATGCTGGACTTTAGACCCCTTGCTTTCCTTTATAGAGAGAATTTACCTTAGAAAACTTGTGATTGTAAATTTTCTGGAGGTATAAATTTTTTTAAAGAAGCCTCTGTCTAGTTATATAAACCAAGACTCTTTTATTCAAAGGTTGTATCTCCCATATGTAAATATTAGGAAAGTCTGTACCCATATCCCAGTTTCTGCGAGAAGGCAGTGATCTGACTTTGAGGGAATCCCTATTTCGAAATGCAAAACTGACTTCAATGATGAAGACTGGTTAGTTTACTGTTACTTTGCATCAAGGCAATTGCAAATTCACAGAAAGTATGTCACCCCATTCTAGTTGTTACAAATCCCCAGCTCTGAATTTTTGTGAAGGTCACCCTAATTTTGGGCCTCTATCTGACTGCACTAGCTAAGAATGACTTCATGGGTCAACCAACTTTGCCCTGTACTATTTTTATTTTGATATTATGCCATACTTTTTTCCTGAGTGCCTCAATTTTCAAAATGATGCTGTTTCCTATGTCCCTCATCTCCTGCATATATATATATATATATATATATATATATATATATATATATATAGGCAGATGTAGGTATAAATAAAAATGTACATGTACACATCCCTATCTTTCAATTTCTTTGATCCTTGAAGATGAGTAATTCCATGAATAGAGAATCAATTGCTACTCCTGTGGTTTGCTTCTTTCCATCTCTATTTTCTGTTATACTGCTGTTTCCAAGTGTTTTTAGTTTCTGAAGAAAATTACAACATGAGGGGATTTCAAACACAATTCTTCCCCATTGTCTTTATAACCTTTCTGAAGCTTTCTCTGTAGAGTTGATCAGGATATGCATAAAAATAAAATACAAACAAATGCAAATACACTTTTGGCTATAAAAATTAGTTGAAGAGGAACAAAGTTACAAGGCAGGGTAAGACTCTTTAGAGATGATCCCTCCACAGAAACATCAATCTGAATAACTGTCTGTGTATGAAAATATGCTCAAAAGAACTAAGAAAACCAGGTGAGAGATGATAGTATCTGGTAGTAATACAATAATAAGAAAAGATACATTCAAGAAGGTAAAATGGGTAATTTTATATTACCTAACTCACTCCTACATCCCAAGCAGCACAACATGGAGAAAAAGATGTCTATGTTGGACAAGAGAAGAAATTAGGTGCAGTAGTGTACCTTGAACATCAGCACTGGACCCATGGTAGTAAAATCCAGTGCTGTGAAGACCCCTGGGACCCTGAATTCCAGACTGATACCTATAGGCTTTAGACGAGGATAGTCTAGTGTTAGGCTGAACCTCACAGGTGCAAACCTCACGCATGTGAGTAAATTTGTTCTTGGATCCACATCATTGCCGAGTCAACATCTGGAGCTCCACACTCTAGACAGACCATAATATCAAGCATGTTTCAAGTAGCTGCTGCCATTTTTCAGATGCCAGCTGCAACTTACTTGGGGTAGTATTCTGCCCCAGGGTAATGAAGAAAAGAATAAACATTTGTTTGTTTGTTTGTTTTCACTCTATTACTTTTCCTATTCAAAGAAATACCTAAAGCTAAATATCACAATGAACAAAATAAAGACTGCAATAGAGAGCAAGATTTGAATCACTCAAATGGAAGAAAGAATCTGTGAATCTGAAGACAGGTTATTTGAAAACATAAGAGAAAAGGACAAAAAAGAAAAAGAAGAAAAGTGAATAAATATAATTTACAGGATTTGTGGGACAGTATCAAAATAAAGATACTGGTAGTAAAAAAGGAAGAGAAAAATGAAGGAATACAATATGTTCTAAAGGAGTAATAGCTGCAAATTTTCCAAATGTGGAAAAAATTCTCAACATCCAGGTATGGGAGGATCAAGTGTCTTTAATCGGAGTCATTCTAAACAGCAATACCACAAGACACATTTGAACTGTTAAATATTAGATTAAGAGAGAGTCCTGAAGTGAATAGCATAGGGCGTTCAGTATGGTAGCAGTGACAGTATGACAGAGAAACATCTCAGCAGAAACCTTACAGAACAGGATAGAATGGAGAGATTGATCTAAGTGTTAAAGGAGAAAATCTACCAGCCAAAAAGGTATATTCAGAAAAATTTTGAAAATGAAGGAGAGATGGAGATTTTCCTAGATAGAAGCTGGGAAAATTCATGAATACCAGTCCTGTTTTATAAGACATGCTAAAGAGAATTCTTTACTCTCATAAAAAAAGATGCTAATGAAGAATGCAAAATAATCTGAATATATAAAGCTCATTGGTAAATATAAGTACACAGTCAAATTCAGAAGCATCTGGTAGTATAATGATGATATGTAAATCCCTTATACTTTAGTTCAGTGACTAAAAGAACAATTAAGTGTACCAATAGAAAAATAATTTGTTAAGTGACATGCAATATAAAAAGTTGTAAAATGTGACATTAAAATTCAAGGTTATTATCTGAAATAACAAATAGAAAATATTTCTTTGTAAGTTTCAATCTAACAAGGAAAAAAACTGTAATGAACACAATAGCAAAAACTTATACACAAACCAGTAGAGATAATCATTTAACCACAAGGGAAGATAGCAAAAAAGAAGAAAGGAAGAAAGAATCTGTTGAACCTAGAAAATAATTTAAAAGATGGTTATAGTAAATTCTTATGTATCAATAATAAACTTAAGGTTTAAGCCGGGCATGGTGGCGCACGCCTTTAATCCCAGCACTTCGGAGGTTGAGGTAGGTGGAGCATTATGAGTTCAAAGCCAGTTTGAGCTACAGTGAGAGCACAAGGCTGGCCTGAGCTACATAGTGCGACCCTGCCTCAAAAAACCAGGGTCGGGAGTTTGGCTCAGTGGCTTAAGCACCTGTCTGGCAGGTGTGAGGCTGTGAGTTCAATCCCCAGTGAGGCGAAAAATAAATAAATAAATAAATAAATAAATTTAAGGTTTAATGGATTAAATTCTCCAATCATAGATTAAATTCTCCAAACAGGATGATGAAAAAGAATTTTCAAAAGACTTAACTGGATGCTGCTGTCATTCACCATGAGTAAGTGGAATTCATCCTCGGGTTTCAAGGTTAGTAAAATACATCAAATCAGTAAACATAACAGTATGAAGACAAAAACCATACAAGTATTTAAACACCTGCAGAAAAATCATTTGAAAAATTCAGTACTTTTCATAACAAAAACTCTAAATAAAGTAGGTGCTGAAAGAATATACCTTAATAAAATGAAGACCATACATGACAGAATCATAGTCAAAGTCCTAATCAATAGGGGAAAGTCAAAACATTTTACTGCCTGATTGAGACAAAGACAGGATATCAGCTTTCATCACTTACACTCAAAATATCAGTAGCAATCAGCCAGAACAATTAGTAGTGAGAAAAATATGAAAAGCCTCAAAAGTAGAAAGCAGGAAGTGAAACTGCCTCTGTTTTTAGATGATGTGACTTTACATGTAGGAAACCCTAAGGACTCTGTCAAAAAACTGTTATAATGGATAAATGAATTCAGTAAAATTACAGTAGACAAAATCAACATGTAAAATTCAGTAGTACTGTATAGTTTCTACACACTAACAATGAAGTACCTAAAAATGAAATCAAGAAAACAATTCAATTTATAATAGCTTAAAAAAAGAATCCCTGGGAATAAATTTAACCAAAGATATTACACATTCCTACAAGGAAAGTTATTTTTCAAAAGTTGTACTTTGATTCATCTGATTTGTCCTTAATGTAGGACCAGAATCTTAGAAATTTTTGCCATCTTCCCTCTTTTTGTCATAGTACAAATAAGCTATGAAAACTTCTTCTGTTGCCACTTCAGCAAATGTGAAACTGAACATTTAACTCTTAAGTCAGAATGTGTTGCTTTTAGTATTAAATAAGTATGTAAATTATAGCATAAAATAAATAATGACTTTTTATTATGCAAAGAATGAAATACAAAATTTTCACCATGGTGTATAAAGCCCTATATCTTCTCCAAATCTCAGTTACAACTCTCTGAGGAAAATAATCTTATTTTTACTCTTTTTTCTATTGATCTTGGTCTCTTTATGATCACACCTGTTACATTCCCACCCCAAGAACTCCTGCCTCATTATCACATCAATTCACAGACTTCAAAGAGCACCTTTTCCAGAATGCCTTTCAGATAAATGAAAATTAACAAGACCACCACAACACGTTGGAAATATGTTGTCCCAAGTGCAGTGAAGGAAAATATGGCTCAGGGAATTTATGTTGGAGGTTAAATTGTTTATTAATGGCAATGTGGTGAAGCAAGGAGGTGATCTAGGTTTACATCACAGAGTTCTATTTTTGGTTTTGTCAAATATTCAGTTGGAAGGGGTAAATGATTACTGTCAAAATTAAAGTAACAACACAAGGATAATTAATCATTATAGTTGCTTTTACTATTTAAATTTGTATCAACACGAAGGAGGCTTTTTAGTATTTTGTAGAACTAATAAAGTAGATTAAAATGTCAAATGTCTCAGATGAATGTCAATTTAAAAATGTCATTGAGTGTAAATAAAACATTACTTAATGGGAGATAACCAAATGTTAGAATAATCTTGGGAAGAGAGTGGTTAAATGAACTAAATATTGGGATGAATTATTGTCTATTTTGTTCTGTTTTTTCCAACTAGCAAGCACAGTAAAAAACAAATGATGTGAACCAACACTACAAGAACCAGGGAAGACAATAAAATTTCCCCTACACCATAACAGCTAGTCATAAATATTTCTTAATTACAAATTCCTAGTTTTAAACAAACAAAAAAAATGTAAGAGTATGATGAACTTCCATTCTGAAGTCAAACTAAGTATACCAATCCTGGGTAAGGGTTTTTTTTCTTATATCTGCATGGTAAGTTGACAATTTTTGACTGGAGGGTGATTATAGATCACAATTGCAAATCTTTCCATTGCAAGAGCAAATTTTTACATTTCAAGAAATAGGATATCAAAAGTCAAAAGAAAAGAATTTTTACAGTCTCTGCGGAGTTTAAATTTAATATGACCAGCAAGGAAATATGAAAATGGCTACTTTTCATTTCATCTAAAATATAGCCACACTGATAGTTTATTAAGACCTCCTATAGCATTATTTTAAAACTAGGGCATCAAAATACGATGCAAAAATGTTTTTTCATTATATTAATGGAATATCTAATTATTTAAAATATTGAGAGTACAGGGATAAAATCTAGCTATACAGCAACGATGACTTCTAGTCATTTCCAAATTTATAAACTTGCAATTGTGCTGAAGAACTGTTTCCATAATGTCAACAACATTTCATGGCTAGTTTGGTAACACTTTAAGTCTACTGCAAGCACTAGTCCTGTGAGACTTTGGTAAGCCTATAATATTCAAAGCAGCTGAAAAGAAAATGTCAAAAGTTAAGAAAAAAATTGTCATTTATAGTAAATTAGGAAAATTTTAAAGTATTGAAAAATATCATCTTTAACACACTTTGCTTTTCTCATTGGTCTTTCCACTTTTTAAATTGCTTCAGTTTTTCGGCTGGGTAGGGAAACTAGCATATCCTTGAAAGAAAATACTTTGCTTACTAGGTCTGGGTTTTATAATTGTCAAATTGTTAGGTTCCTGAGAAATTCAACTTCTTTTCTTTATAGGCACATATAAAATTGAGTGATTAGGAATCATGTATCTAAAGGAAAAAAAAAGTATCAAGAAGGCCAAAAAGAATTTCTTTCTCGTGGGGATACTGAAATCCTGGGAGGAAAATGACAATCATTTTAAATCATTTCTTAGAGTAGAAAAGATATTTCAGAGAAAGAAGTGAAAAAGATTGGACTTTCAAGTGCCTCCTATGTTATTTATATGTTGCCTACAAATAAATGAGAAACAATTTTGAATTTTCCTTAGACAGATTTTTTATAATGAATTCTGCATCTCCTAGTTACAGTAGTAGAGAAATGGAGAGGAATGGATTCCCCAAGCAGAAAATGAGCCACACAGACAAATTCACATCGAATTCCTATTAAGAATTTCTGAACTATACTGTAAAGCGAGCAGCAAATTTGTAGACTATGGCTTACTTAACTTTTCTAATACTCTTCTATGCCAATTAAAAATATATTCTTTCTCATTGGGTATAGGTTTACAGCCAAAAACGTGGTTCTTCTTTGGTCAATATTTACCATTTGTTAAGTTTCCTATTCTTCTCTGTGTTATTTATGCTAAATATTTGATGACCTGAGTACATTTCACAATTATATTTTCTTGTAAATGTCAAGTTTCTAGTAAAGGCTGTTTTCCACTGGAAATTCTCTGCATTCAACCTTATGCAGGAGAGTGATGAATTTGAAAATTCATCTTTAGTGGTCATTTCATTTATTAGAATTGTCAGGTTTCTCAGATTACACTTGTTGAATACATGGGTTAGCATAGAGTAAGCTAAATAATTATCTGTTAAATGGGGAGTTAGATGACAGATTGGGCATAGAGGAAAAAGAAATAATCTCAAAAATTCCTGACCCTCGAGAAAGTGGTAAGCTATGATTAGCATGACAAGTTTCAAAAGTCTTTTGAAAGATTAATATGCCAAAATAATTTTACATGGACAGTAGACCAAAAGTTAAGCATAATACTGTGAAGTAATATAATCTAAATTTTTAATTAATGAATATGCCAGTATTCATTGAAAAAGCTTAAGATAACAGGGGTGTAGTGGGGGATGGATTTTTCTTTTTTCTTTGGATGTGATGAGTCTATTCATTGGAGCAGAATGCAATATACTAAAAGAACATTATGTATGTAACAGTGCAACATTTTTTATATTAACTTGCTGTAACTATACATATGCAGGCATTGCAATCTCTTCAACATGGTGTTGTCTATGTGTGTTTTACCTTTCTCTCCATGCCCTAACCACTCCTTATAAATTAAAATAAAATATAGAAATCCAGACAAATAGAGTTCAGAGGAAAGTTTGATTTATTGCTCCACCTGCAAACCAATTGTCTATCCTAAACAGAAACAAACTATGAAGTTAACTCTGTGACATCAACTTAAACATTAATACAGTTCTCATTTTGAGTCACATTTTAAATCTGTTGCTGCAAGAACATTTTTTGAGATGTTCTCAAAATTTATTCTCAAAGGAATTAAATGTAGCTATTCTTGGTCTTACAAAACTGCCATAAACAAACTAATATCCATTTTTCATGAACGCCTTTCACATCAAAGTTGGGCTTTTTTGGTCTTTCATCATCAATGCCATAATAGCAATTGATGACTGTGAAGGTTCATGGTCATTATCTAGGTGGCATTTATTCAGCCAAACATGCTGTGAACCCTGATGTCACAGTGTCTCTCTTCATCTAGTAACATCTGAAATTTAATGTTTAGTTCCTTTTATGCAACACTGAACTAGAATTGATCCAGAGTCAGTGAGAATAACATTTGCCCTTTGGGGCATTAATTTACTTTAAGATTAGCATTGCTCATTTTATTATCTCAAAATTATAAATGTAAATATGTATCTACTGTTGAAAAATTTGAAAGTATAGACTTTCTAATAGACTAGTTTAAATGATGAAATAGAAGGACTTATGAATTCATCATCTAGAATTGTCACTGTTTAAATTGGTGTATAGATATATCCATAACAACAATGCTTTATTCAAAGCTATTCATCCTAGTACTATTGTTGAACAGAGAAATTTAAAACCTAACCACAAGGGTGTATCACAAATGTCAAGGGATATTTTTCATGCAGTGGAAAGTGTAGAATTTTTACAAGATAGTATATGTGACTTTAAGGTGACTAAATAAGGCAAAGTCAAAGCAATGGATCCTTAGGAAATTCTGCTAAGACAATGAGTTTTTTTTTTAAGGCAAAAGTGCATGTGTATAAAAAGTGTGAAGAGACAGCAGGAGGAAAGAACAAAGTCAACAAAACAGATTCTGGAACACAGATTGAGTTCTAATGGTTTAGTAGAGCAGAAAAAGCTTAACTCAAAAGGTCTTTTTCTGAGAAAGACGAGTGGGTTGTAAAGGGCAAAAAGCAGAATCTGTTTGTATTGCAAAACCCTGCAATATCTGAAAAATCCAAGAAGTCAAGGCTACAAGAATCTCTGAAAGTCAAGGTGTAGGTGGAAGTTGAAACAGAAACAACAAAAAAGAGAAGAAATGTCTATTAAAAGGTGTCACTGTGCCATAAAGAAAGATAAATTTAAGTTATTCATAGGAAAATGGATGTAACTTAAAACCATAATGCTAAGTGAAATGAAATAAATATGACATACAAGCTTACATGATTATATGGTTTCTCTTATATGAGAAACCCAAATTATAAATAAAGAACAAAATAGAAGATCTATCTAGGAAGTAGGGAAATAGATCTTTTTCAATTGGGAATAGGCATCAAGAGATGGAGGATGTGGGAGGGAAAAGGGTTGAAAAAAGGAATTAAGATATGTTGTGTAGGTGTATTAACTATACACAAGGGACATGAACATCATGTAGTACAAACATGCACTAAAAAGGTGAAGGAGAAGAAGGAGGAGGAGAAGGAGGAGGAGAAGAAGAAGAAGAAGAAGAGGAAGGAGAAGGAGAAGGAGAAGGAGGAGAAGGAGGAGAAGAAGAAGAAGAAGAAGAAGAAGAAGAAGAAGAAGAAGAAGAAGAAGAAGAAGAAGAAGAAGAAGAAGAGGAGGAGGAGGAGGAGGA
>RJWM01000813.1:0-121719 GCA_004363535.1 Dasyprocta punctata | reverse complement strand
GGAAGTTTGGGGTAAAAGATGGATATCTTTAAACACAAAAGCTTACAATGCTTAACTTTTAGACACCTAAACTACTGAAAAATGCATGACTAAAAGGTATTTAAGTAAATAAAATAAGAGTATGATATGAAATTTGTGAACTATGAAGTTGAGAATGGTTCTGAGAAGTTCTTAGATATGAGAGGAATATTCAGGACAACAATGGCAGAGAGAAATCTTTAACGTAGCCAGTCTAGGTGGTGTACAGTCCAGTAGAATCAGGGGCCTGAAGGGTTTCAGAAAGGATAGTTCAGAAAAACTGATTAATTCACTAACTGAAGGAATTGATGACTTTAAATATGACTATTCTAAGAAGAAATTGAGACTTTTATTGTTAAGTGTGAAAATTAATTAAAATAGTTATTGAAAGAACATTAAGACAATATAAGATAAATACTAAATTCCAAGCAGAAAAAATTTCATAAAGGAAATTCAATTATTTTACATACTGTGCAACTCAGATGTAAAAATTTATCAAACAAACATATCATGGAAGTTTGATGTATTTAGATTTTTTCCAGGGGGATAATAAAAATGGAAGCCAATAAAATTATACTAAAATGGAAAATTAAAAAGACCCTGAAAAATCATGAAAACACAGTCAATCTGTATTAGACAAACACTTTAAAAGACAAAAAAAAAAAAATAGAAAAAATGAAAACAGCAATATTATAAGGAATTGCATCCAGAATAGAAATTAAGGAACGCGACTGTGAGGAAATAGTGTTTTTAGCTATAAATTATTTATAACAGTTTTTCTTTTAAAATCATAATATGTGTTACCTTGGACAAAAGTGATAATTTATGCATTGCATTTCAGTCCATGACTAATAATATGTATCTTTATACTAATAATATTTTACACTATTTTTATTTTTTTATTTTTTTAAATTTTATTTTAAAGAGGATAAAACCGAGGAAAATAAAACAGAATAAAATCAATCAAAAATAAACAACCATCAGTGTTACAGGACCTCAAAACCTTACAAAGCCAGCAATGGTTACCATAATGCCTTTTGTTGTCTTCAAAATAGCTGCAGTTACTTTTGGACATAGTAAAGATCGAACAGAACAGAAGAGAATAGAAATAATAAAACCAAAACAGTGAATGCAATAAAGGAAGCCAAAACAAACCACTAGTAAATCCAAAATGGCTACCATAATATGTCTTGTTATCTTTCAAATAGCTCTTCATGTCACCAGATTTAACATAAACAAAACAAAAGAGAATAAAACCCAACCCAGCAAAACAATGAAAATGATATGGATTCTGGTAGGGATCACCTCCTGGTGAGGCCCCTGTTTCTTACCCCCTGCAGTTTGAAAATCTTTACACTGTTTCTAAATTGATCTATTTGATTTATATTTATCTGCAACTAAGTTTTGCAACTGCAATACCATTAAACATGTTCTTTATTCTAGAGAAACTGTGGAATCTTTTAACTGAATTTATTCAGTCATAGCTAGATCACTTGGTTACAGTCAATCATTAATTGTGATACCACTTTAAGTAAAATCAGTCTCCTTGGGCAGATTCAGTTTTAAACATTGAGAGAATAAAAACCAGCTTCATAGTATAACCCATTTTAAAGAATGAAATTTTTCCTGACTCAAGGTTATAAGCCGTCTATGGTTGGAACTGTGGAAATGTGTGTTTCCATGTTGCAAGATAATTCTTTGCTGATTCCAATAAGCAGATTTAGAACATTAATGTTCTGATGACAAAGTTCCTATTAAAATTGTACAGTAAATCATCTGGCACTTTCTTTATCTCAGAAAACAAAGACGATGGACAAACCCAGAGTTCTTGTGTCAAGAGTTTCTTTGTGTCAAAAGTTTCAAGGATTTCTTCCTGCTGACTGAAACACAGCTTCTGAGTTCCAGAGTAATTTTCATGGTTGAATCAAAGTTACTTTTGATTTCTTGTTTTACTTCCACTTCTATTGAGTAATGGAATCTCCGAAATGTGTCATATACTTTTCACAACATGTATATCTTATAACAAATGTGCATTTTAGAATTCCATGCAGATTCTGTTTTTTTTTTATATTATAAAAACCTTGTTTTTAACTATGAAATTTATATTCAGGTAAAATTTAGTGCATACATTTTTATATCATCTCTGGCATAACAAAAGCAATTTGAATTTTTAAAAATTGATTTTGTTACATAAAACCTGAATGCTACAAAAATGCTACTCCGAGCATGAACTTGGTTAATAGACTAAATATCATAGGCAGATGTCCTTTCATGAATGCATTCATACACTCTACAGTATTCATTCAGTGTCTATAATGTATCAGTCATGGTGTTAGTGATATTAATTTTCTACCTTGGAGACAGAGAGTCTCCAAATGGGGGAAATGATACAGCAGTTTAATTTCAGAAATGAATTCAGTTCTACTTATAAATGAATACAAGGAATATATTTTTCTACATAAATTTGTTGTACCCAAGAACAAAAAGTGGAAGAGTACTATTACAAGAGGAAGAGACTCATTTTAAAAGCAGTTCAGTGTTTTTGTCAAGCTGTGAATAGAGTAGCCCCAGGCTTTTGGAAAACTGAGGCAGAGTTGGAGGCCAGCCCTTTGTATACAGCGAGGCATTATCTCAAAAATTCATTTTTGTGGTTGTCATTTTCTATGAATTACATATATATGCACATCACAGAACAGTTTTGATATACAGTTTCAAATAGCTTAATCAGAAACACAGGAATTTATGGTTAGTTATTTAACAATAAAACATTCTCAATGACTTGTTAGCTAGCAATTAAAAATTGATACCAAAAGACCTAGCAGAGGAGCTAGCTATATAGACACTCAAGAATTATTTTCTCTAAGAAGTACCAGAGGCTTTGTAAATAGCATGAAGATTCTTTCAAATGAAATGGTGCAATGCCTGGGTTCTGATTTGGACTGCATAGAAATACAAGACTTTCTTCTCCCACATGGACAGGGTGTAGGAATCTAGAAAACCTAACAACTAATCTACAACCTGTAACTCTGAACTATCACCTGTGCCTGGAGACATGAACTAGCTCTGTGTGTGGAAGCTCACAGGCAGATCTTGTAGCCTGACTCTGTCCAGAGGTTTAAGTGAATACTGCTGATAGAGTACTAAGGTTTATGACTCAAGTAAACATTCAAGGTGTGATCAGACCATGTATCTAAAAAAAGAAAGGCAAGCAGGGTCTTAATGGAGTTTAGAGGACTGTATGACATTTATGGCACCTGTTTTACTATTTGGTCTTGACCTTATCTTCTCTCTGTTGCACTTGATGTGAAGCAGAGCAAGGGTCCTACATTTGTTTTTTAACTGTTAGATCCCACTATCCCATTGCTGTCTACTTTTTACAAACTTTTCACAGCAGAAAACCAAAATAACATAGGTAAATGAGTGCCAGTGTATACTGGTTGTCTGTTTCCAGTACATTTGTCACCTCACTCAGCTTAATGTTCCTCAATGTGGATTTTCAATGAAAGTAAACTCACACTCAAACTTAGGTTTGGTTATAATATTAGCTTCTGTATAGGCATAACTAGTTTTAGAAATTTCTTACCTGATCATTTGTAAGTCTATGAATGCCATTTCCACAACTCAACCTATAATATTAAGCAGAGGTAATATATATCTGGTGAGGGAAGGATAAGTCTGTCTAGAAAATATCTTGTAGATTTTCTAAGTATTGTTTGTAAAACTGAAAATTATTTAATTAATAGTAATTTTGGATTATCATAGTGGCTAATTTTGTCTTGAAGAACTAATGTATTTTCTTATTTGATGCATAATGCACTTACAAGTAATGCCTAGGAATGCTACCAGTTATAAAGGTACACTTCACAAATGACAGACTCCACTTAAGAATATAGGTGTCTATAAAGCTTGTATTAATGCTTATTTTGTGACATTAGAAATAGTGTGTGAATCAAAGTTTGCACATCTTACAGCAATATGCTTGCTGGGCTGAATGTCAACTTAATGCACTTTTAGCCCCTAACTTATGGTCCTCCTTCTGGATTCCCACATAGCCAGCATTGATCAGAGCACAGCCCATATCTAGGGTTGGCAAGCTGGGTGGTGAGTCCTGCACCAGTTGCTTAACAGCAGTGCTCCTGTCACCAGCATACAGTGGCTCCTGTTCTAGTGTGATTCTTTTTTTGGGATTTCTGGCATGTCTTCTTGTTAGGAAACTTTGTGTTCCATTGATCCAAATGAACAGATATCTGAAATATCAAATTTTCCGGAGCAGGAGACCTTTTCTCCCTCTTAAGACCCTGAGATTCTATGGAAATGTATTTTTTGTCTTTGCTATAATTAGCTTTGGACATCAAACAGTGATGTGACCAGGCTTTACTTGACAAGGGAAAGATAGATAGATAGAGAGAGAGAGAGAGAGAGAGAGAGAGAGAGAGAGAGAGAGAGATTGAGATTACAACAAACCTACTTCATGCTGAGTGGATGTAGGTTTTTTGTAATATAGTTTAATTTTTATGCAAGCAGAAAGGAGAAGTGTACTGTGTATTTGTTACTTACATAAGATATGATAAGAAAGAGAAATTCTGAAGTAGGATGCCACAACTCCTCTGTAAAAATGTTCCCATTCTGTTTTACCCTAGTCTCCATCTTCATTTGTTCCCTGGGAACAGAGCAAATCTGACTCTCCATGTGACTACCATTGCTACGTGTGGTCTCTTTTATTTCACACTTGAACTCTCAAGTTTTGCTTATGAACTTGCTCATTATTTCCTCTAGAGTTCAGCCCTGCCCAACTTCGCATCTTGTTGGCAAAAGTCCTGTGCCTCTACACAGTGGAAAAGTGGAACATCACATCAGATGTATGCTGCCTACTTTTACCTCCTCACAACGTCAACTTCTGTTCTGTCTCCTTCTTTCCTCTTGGACCAAGTCCATCCTCTCAAGCTCTTATTACTTTCAAGCTGTTGAGTCTCTCAGATTTTGTATATATTGTCCCTGATTGGTTTCCTCTTTTCTGTCTGGTTTGTGCTCAATCTACTCAAATTGGTAACAACAATGCTTTCAATGAAAAATGAAGACAGTTACCCTTGTTAGAGAGAGAGAAATAGAAACTAAATTTTAAATTCACTGCTCTTTACGTGGTATGCATAAATTGGTTGAAATACAAAAGGCTGAATCAAATGACTATTTTTATTATTAATCTTTTTAAAATTGGTTCGACTAACACTTTTTGCCTTCACATACAAGAGAGATTGTCTAAACAACTAATAAAATTTGACTTCTCATACTATTTAAGTTATTAATTTGTTAAATGTAATCTGTTACTTTTGGAATCAGATTGTTTATTTTTTAAATTTTAATTTATTGCAGAATAATTTTAAGATTTTATTATATAGCTACTATTTCTGTAAATTTTAACAGGGAAAAGAAAATGAAGCATTTTGAGCTTATTGCTTTAATAACTTTCTAATATTTTAGGCTTAAATACGTTTGTAAATTTTTGAAGATATTCAAATAGATATAAATTAAGACCAGGCATGAAAATTACTATCATTCCTCTGGAGAACCTATATTTATTATAAAGCTATATTTTCACAGGCTTGTGTCTTACAATATGGAGCTTTATTCATTATACTATAATTTAGGTAGCTTCCTTATCTAAGCACTTCATGAGTATGAATGTGCCTTAATCATAGAAATTGATTTTTGTTGTTATTTTATGCAAGAAATCTGACAGTCAGAACCCTGACATTCTGCACACTGAAACTGAGCTAGCTGAGAAGAGTTTAAGGAAAGGATAATTCATAGAGGCATGGGCAGAGTTTAAGAAGACCACGTGGGTAATGGAAAGTGCAGGGATTCTGTTGTTTCACACCAGCAACCTGGGGAGAAGACAGGACTTGGTAAAGCAAACCACCTTGAAGAAGTGACCAAAGATCATCTTTATCTGAGAGGCTTTGTAGAGGACAAGATAAATATCCTGAATCCACTTGTTACCTCTGCCAATGTCCTGCTATTTTTCCCATGGGTAAAAACAAGCTGAAAGGTTGAGGGCAAAAGAACCTACTAAAGTAGGGTAGAAAGTTGATGTGGAGGGAAAAATGAAAACTGTCCAGACAGAAAACTAAACACTAATATTATGTTGAGTAATTAGAAAATTTGTTGGTTCCCGTAGGAAATACCACACATGTGGCAGATGTGATATCGCTTAGTGGCTCACTTAGTCATCTCAAGCTTATCTGAAGGTGTCTTCCTGAAAGCTGAAATTGAAAAGAAAACACTGCATTTTCCAGATGTCTTTACAGATTTAGTTCACATCATGCCAATAGGATGAACATGCCCAAGTCACTGAGTTTTGGCTCAGATGCATAATAAGAGAGAGGTATGACATCCATATGGCTGTCACAAGTTGAGGCGAACATAGTTCTGGTTTGCTCCAGCAACTATGGTGACAAATGACTGGACACAGCAGAAGTGGAAGCTCCTTCTGTCACCCACGTATACTATGCAGTTTGGGGTGCCAGTATTGAAAGGTCAGCCCAAATAATTCCTGAAGTCCTGTATACTGGATAGTTGTAGAACTTGATGAGCTACTTTTCCCTTCAGTACCTAAATGCTTTTTGTTGTCTGCAACTGAGAATCTCAGACAATGCAATGCATTTAAACACAGCAGAAGAAGGATTTTCATTCTGACAGAGGGTTTGACAGGGCATTCTCATCACTTTCCACCTCTGTACAGAACTCACTCTGACACTTACCCTCTTGGAAAGCAGACAATGAAAGTTCTATTTATATATGCGATGGAAAAATTGGAAGTGCTTAATCTTTCCATTTCTTTCAACAGTAGATATATGCATTACTTTAAAAAAAAAACTAGCTAATGCAGTATTATTGCATTTTTTGTGTAAAGCAAATTTTGAAACAGGTAAACAATATGTTCATATACAACAACTTCCAAATATCCATAGAATAGTGTGTGAGGCTTTGACACCAAAATTGGTAAGGTGGTTTGAAGATTTAAGGAAATAATAAAAATATGGCATATTACCCAGAAAATACACTCATTAAAGCTATTATTTTTGAATGATGATCTACTCTTTCATCCAATCAGAATCACTGGAATGTCAATATTTAACTTTAGTACTCTGGGTGAGCTTCCTAAAATAACTCACAATGATGATGTCTAACTAGCTTCAACACAAGCACAATACAACAACAAGTGAACAAGTCAAAAATGTCTCCATATCTTTACATGAAATTTAAGAGTAAGATTGGCAAAGCTTGCTTTTAAAAAATTGTGACAAGTCAAATATTCCTGTGGGAAAACCTAACTTCCTCCTCTCAGCAGAAGAAAGTGACATATTTATTTCACAATTCCTCTATTTGTTACCTTTTATTTCCATCTTCAATAACAACTGCTTGTTTGTAAAGCTCTGCAAGGAAAAATGTGAATGAATCTCCAAGAACCCTCCTTGAAGGATCTTTAGATGCAAGTAAACTCTGTCCCCTGGTTGTCTTGTATTGGCTGGTTAGAATAAACATTACACATCTGTATCTACCATTTACTGCTGTACATTGTGTGACTCGTAAATACAGAGAGGGAAGACTGTGAGCCTTGCCACAGAGTGGAATAGCAGAACAAATTCAATCGCATCTGGATTTTCTAGGTCTTCACCAGAAATGGAAACGCTATTTTGTGGTGCAGAATCAACCCTCCATATATCTGGCTCAATTCTCCTATAGGAAGAAGGAATGGTAAAATGTCTACACTTTTGGAGATGGCATCTTGGAAGCATGAAGAATATGTCTAGAAAACAGAACGCGAACAAGGTGCAGGCGCCCACTTCCCACCTTTGCGGATCCCATCACGGGAAGAACACAGCAGGGTGGTCATTATCCCATTGCAGGAATTCACTCAGCTCAGGTCCTCCAATTCATTTCTAAAATCTCAGGAGAAGGAAAAATGAAATTTAAGAGACAGATAGCAGTGGGGGGAAGCTACTAAGGCAGAAGTACACTTTTAGGAGTCATTGCAATTGTCAGGAAGGGCTGTCAAAACAGACTGTGTCCCACTCCCAAAATTTCCAATTCAGTAGATCTGGGAAGAGCCCGAGAATGCTCATTTCTATCAGGTGATACTGTGCTTCTGGTCTGAGTACCAAGTTTTGAAAACCAATATACTAAATGAGTGGCATGGTAAATTAAAGATGGAGAGACATCCTTATCAAGTTAGAGGACCTAAAATTTGGTATTGGGTAGGAGTTAATGATAATGATCTATGTAATATAAAAAAGGACCACCTCTTCCAATAGCAATAGACAATTAATAAAATCAACTCAAACATAATTCTACTGAAAGCAAGATAAATTAGCCTCCAAAGAACAAAGGTTATTTTTTCCTCTCTTGAAGTGTCATTAAATTTTCTACAAACTAGTTGTGCACAAGAAAGGAGGTACAGTATATGCATATATCATTATGGTTGCTTAATTAAAAGTGTTTTTGAGCACACATATTCTAGTTACTATGCTGGGCAATGAGAACTGCAGAAAATAAAAACCTATCTCTTCCCCTATGGAAATCAGTCAATTATTAAAGCAATAAGTTTAGCGATGGCAGAATCAATGGCTTGTGTGTCTTAGCATTCCTTATAAAGTGCCCTACAGGGCCCTTTACCACAGTGTCCTATACATAGTAAGCACTCAGTACATATATGTGGGGTGAAAGTTACATTTAGTAAATAGAGGCTTCAGCAAGATGCGATACTCAGCAGTTCAATCTGCTGATGCCTATACTTACTGAGCCCTGACAGTGCACTCAAACCTCAGCTCACCATCCTCTCCTTTAATTTTCGCTACCAATTTTATTTCAATTATACAGAGGGGAAACTGAGCTGTACAAGATTAAGCAACTTGCCCTAGATCACAGAGCTGAAAGTCTCAAAGCTGGAATTTGAGCCCTGATCTGTATGACTTCAAAGTCCTTTTTACATCAGCTATGCTGTCTCAAAAATGATTGAAAACATTTTTTCCTTTCTGTTGTCAAGCATGGATTCCTGTGATCTTCACTCTAGTAATGCATTTAAGAAATAAATATTTTTACAATGCTCATTTAGGTTTTTCAACTACTTATCACAGAGGACAAAGATCATGTACATTTTAATGAGCAATCTCTCAATGAGCTCCTCCAAGCGCTAATAAGAACCAGTAGTTAACGTGTTCCGGGAAATGCGTTAAATGCGGCATCTCATTTTATTTTCAAAAAGAAACCTTGCAAGTATTAATTTTTACTCTGAGTTTACAAATGAGGAATTAGAGTCAGAGAAATTAGCCCACATTTTTACAGTCACAGATCTTAAAAAAAAACAAAGCAGATCTGAAATTTGAGCCCCGTTTTTTTTTTCTAACTAGTCAGTAATTTCCACAAAACACCACCATTTGATTCCCTCACCTTTTCAATTCTCACTTCTACACAATTTATCTTTATAATACTTGTTAGTGATGGTCTTCTTTACATTTCTGCTTAAGGAAAGATGATTAATTAACCCCCAAAATCAAACATATACAAAGATCCAAGTACATAAACATCCACTGAAAGGACATATTTGAACTGGTCTTGACACTAGGTTCAGGATGTGGAGGACTTTTGTCCCTCTTGTGTATAAGTCAATCAATGGGTAATAGCTACAGTTAGTATGTGAATCTGACAAAATTGATATTATATCAGTAAAATCAAAATCAATATGTTTCCAGAAGGGAAAATGAAAATTCTGGAAGTGGAAGGAATGTACTTTTGCCTGTATTAACTTTTATTAGAATATAGCATGTAGTATATACAGAAATAACGGGGGGAGATGTACATTTAATACATATCAATTACACTGAGACATTTAGAGCAGTGTTTTGACCTTGTTAAAGAAAACTTTGTCTACAAATTAAGAGTGATTGTACCTATATAAACAGACAACATGACTGTGATTTACTGGGTGACTGAGACATGGTTTCTAGCTCTCTGAGTGTATACAACAAAATGCAATCTTCTATTACGGATAGGAGGCCCACTGAAGGGAAACATATCTTGAAGAGATGTTTCTCTTTATTTTTCTGGTTTCTGTCATCTGTTTCTTCCTCCAGATTCCAGGCTAAGCCCTGGAATGACCTTTAGCATTACAGCAGGAACTACACAGGAGATTCTCCCAAAGCTGGAAGCTCACTTTGTATCAAGTTCCCATTTATCACTTGATCCTGTTGTCCCACTCATACCTGTTTGGGAGTCTCCAGGCAAAATCACAGATGTTTCTTCCTTAGTCATGAGCAGATCCTTTTATGCATATGTGATCAGGTTTTTAGAAATCTTATTAGTATATATGAGTAATACCCAATACTTATATTTTTTGGTTGGGATATATATATATATATATATATATATATATATATATATCATCTTGGTGATTTTTAATCCCTGTTCGGTTCTTATCTTTCTCTCTACACTCTTCCCCAGCTTTCCTTCTCCAACTCCAAAAACCTACTTCCCTGTTTCCTGTCATTGCTCTTCTAGTTTGACCTTCAAATTATTTACTTCTTTGATTTCTCATGCGAGAGAATCAATTCTCTATTCAGACTTTTGTGTCTTACTTCACTTAACATTATAATCTCAAGTTCTGTCCATTTGCCTTCAGATGGAGTCAAATTGTCACTCTTTTTGAATAAGTAATACTCCATTGTGCAAAGGTCCTTTACTCATCATGGAGATACTAGGTCTTGTCCTTAAAGCAACTTTTTTCCTTTGCATTTTATTTAGTTACAATGTTTGTAGAATAAAAATATACCACTTTCAGAGTGCAGCTCTGTGAATTTTGAGGAATTCAAAAGTAAGCACTATCACATCAACATGCAATGCAGTTCCACAGCAGTTTTTCATGCCTCTCCGTAGTCTTTTACCCAAGAGCCCAATTACCTTTCTCTTGTCCTTACAGCTTTTCCTATTCTAGAATGAGAAAGCATGGGATCATATATATGTCATTTGCATATTCATTTTCCACTACTTATATAGTATAAAGTTGCCTTCTGATTGCTCTCCATCATTTATTACTTGATTTGATTTTCTTTAATAGCACTTACTATTCCCTTAAAGTATCACTTTAAGCTTATTTGTATTGATTGTCTCTTTTCCTTGCCCTAAGCGACAACAAAGAGCATATGCGGCATTTTGTGCAAATTAGAAAATAGTTTTTTTCAGATATGCCCAGAAATCATGTACTTAGATAAACTTTTAGTCAACAAAAGCCCTTTTGAAAGTAAAAGATTAATAGAAGTCTTCAATACTGCAAGTGGGCAGACCAACACTTGATGAGATGATTAAGTACAGACATTGCAGTTTTTAAGTCAAAAAGGAAAAACAAAAATACACAGAGGTAAGTTCTATAGTCACTACATGAAAATTTATTTTTAATGACTATTTAGTTGCTTAGAATAAAATGAGTCAGCACTTAAAAGAAAAGAGAAATTAAAATTATGTGTGTCCCTTGGTCAGTACTTTTGGGAAAAGCAGATTCCCATAGGTGACAGACCAGAGAGATATGGATAAGTGGGGAGTAATGTATATTCATAAGTTATGATATGCATTTCAATTCTGAAATAATGTAACTTATGATTATTAATTTTGTATGTTCACAACATGATATAAACTAAGTAGAAAATCAAATAACATATCAGCAATAAATATGGCTTTAAAATACTTAGTACATTCAATTTAAAGTCATTTCATTTCAAAACATGCTAGAAAGTGTAATAAGCAGCACAGCGTGGTATAAACGAACGCACATATAGATCAAGCAGACTCCAGAGCCTAGAAATAAATCTATATATGTGTAGCTGATATTTTACAAAGATACTAAGAATACACAATGGGAAAAGGACAATCTCTTCAAATAATGGTGCTGGGAAAACCCCATGTCCATATGCAGTAGAAAGAAATCTGTTTCTCACTAGGTGTAAAAAAGTAAGCTCAAAATAAAAGTGCCAGTGAAAAAGCACAAAGTAAAATCTGTCCATTGATGTGGACAGTGATTTTCTGGATATGATCACAAAGACACAGGACAAATGCAAAACTTGAAAATTAATTACATCAAACCCAAAACTTATGCACAGCAAAAGGAAAAATCAAAGAGAGTAGAGATGACCTATGAAATAGAAAATATTTACAAATTATAAATTTGATAAAGTGCTGGTATCCAAAATATTTAAGGAACTCAATGCAAGAAAGCAATTGGTTTGATTAGAAAATGAGCAAAGGTCCTGCGTAATCATTTCTCAAAAGAGAACATTTGAATGAGAAACAGGAATCTGAAAAAATTCTCAGAATCACTAATCTTCAGTGACATGCAAATTAAATCCATAATGAGATATCACCTCACACCAGTTAAAATGGCTCCTATCAGAATGTTAAAAGATAAGTGTTGGTGAAGTTTTGGAAAAAAGGGAATGCTTGTATATTGGTGTTGAGAATGTGAATAGCACCACCATTATGGAAAACAGTATGGAGGTTCCTCCAAATAATTAAAAATAGAACTATCATACAATCCTACAATCCTATCATTGGGTGTATACATTGAAATGAACCGAAATCAGTATGTCAAGAGCCGTGTCTATTACAACACTATTCAAAATAGCCAAGAAATGGAAACAATTTATGTATGTATCAACCGAAGAATGGATAAAGAAAACATGGTATAGATATGCAATGTGACAGTATGCAGCCATAAAACAAGGGCAGTCCTGTCACTTGCAACGTGCATGGAACTGGAGATCATTAATTTGTGAAGTAAAATGCATCAGACCCAGAAAAGTAAGTATGAAGTGATATCATCCACAGGTGGAGGATATAAACGCTGATCTCATTAAAGTTAGAAATAGATTGGTAGTTACCAAATGCTGGGTGGATAGGAAGAAGGGAGGAAAGAAAAAAGTTCATGAATGGTTGTGAAGGAGGAGAAAGAATTCCAGAGTTACAACTGGACAGTAGGTGGACTATAGAAAGCAATAGTGTACTAGATACTTCAAAAAATTTTTGAAAGTTCTGCCGGTAAAGAAATGATAAATGTTTGAAGAGATGAATTCGTTTAATACAATTTAAACATTGAATAATATATACATGTGTCATGCCACTCTGCTGTGTATAATTTTTATGTCCTTATATATTAGTTAAAATAGCTATTAAAATTTAGAAAATAGAATGAAGAGTGTTCCTTGAAATTTAACTTGAATGTTATGAATGAAATTAAACATGATCTTAAAAGCAAATTAATTTTAATATAGTTTGATGTTACCAATAGGATAGTTCAAAATACAAATTCAAAACAAAGTATCAACTTGAGATCCCCATAAACTTTTATTGTTTAAGAGTTAACGTAGTGTTTTCAACATAATTTACTACATCGATTTGTATTTTTTCTTATTTGGACACTTTAATTGAATGTGTGATACATCAATATAGGGCTTATTTAGCATGTGTATTTGAAGAAAAAATGGAAATTTGTTTAACTTGGTAGGAGTAGATGCAAAAGAATTATATTTTCAAAAATCATTGTGGCTTCATTTATTTTCAGTGCTCTGGGAGCACCTGTCAGCAAGAACATCTGCATCTTAATAGTCTATTTTAAGAAAATTTAAATCATCCTTATGCTGACAAACACAGCCGTATTCCAAATATGTGTATCTCATAGGCTCTAATACATATTCAATGACTCATTAAAATCAAACATTCTAAAACATCATGATTCAGGATCCAATACATATTTTAAAAATAACATTTTTAATGAAAGGATTGTATACTGTATCATATGCAAATATTTATCTCACTTAATAATGATGATCACTATAAAATGCTTCTTAATTGAAGAAAGAAATCATTACACAATGTGTTTCAGCACAATTATTTATGCTTCTCTCTGAAATTCAGTGCAGTTCGAGATACTCAAAAATTACCATATATTAAATGTATGATAGTTATTACACTTTTGAATAATGTGAATCAAATTATATTGCGTTTAGTACATGTTAAAAATTGTAAAAGCTTTATTTCTCCAAAATAATAATACTTATTGGTTTATCATCCATTACCCATGGAGGAAGACAAATGACAGCTCTACAGGAAAACCACTTGTCTGTCATATTCAATTTCTTTGAGCTCCATACAAAAAAGGCCTCAATAACTAGTCTTTGTGAAAGATAAAAGTAGTTTTGAAGTTCCCCTTTTTAACTCTCTTTAAGAATCAAGAGCTAGGCTTGGTCAACACTGATCAAAGAATTTTACTCCAAACTTTTGGTACAAAAAACTCAGGAGAGGGTGAAAGAGAAAATGCTTTCAAATCGGAAGAGAAAGAAGAAAGAATTCTGGATCACAGTATAGAATGCAAAGAAATGAGGATTTGGATGAAATTGTCATCCCTAAGAGGGTAAATTCCCCAATTCCCTGAGTTTCTGGCAGAAAACTGTGGAAGAAGAAGTCAAAACTATAAAACCCTTGAAATTCTCACATCCAACAGAGATCGAGGAAGCATCTACTTCTAGGCTAGGAGTGATTTCCCTTTTCCTTCCATAGAACTTCAGTGGTGTCAGGAGCCACTTTTGATTGTTGTTTGTGGGTGTGTGTGTGTGTGTGGTATCTAGGAGATGCACTACAGATATGACACTTAATAAATACAAGCTAGGAATGCTGCTAACTACAATGCAGAGGACAAACCTGCAGCATAAACTATCATATGCTTTAAAATGCTAGCAGAATCAAAGTCAAGAAGAACTAATCTAGGCGGATGCTCTGTTTCATTGTCATGTCCAATATGTGGTCATACTGTATATGGCCAAATACCATCTTTTAAATAGAATAACTTGAGATTTTTTCTTAGTACTTCTCTGTCTGTTCATGTGCATAATGAGTCCAAATTTGAGAGTACATCATAATTTGTAAAGAGTGTGATTAAGTCTGCAGTTAACAGTAAGAGCTGAGGTCCATTCTATTCAACGAAGTTTGTTTGAGAGGTCCACAGGTTCAGCAAATACCTGGCAATGTCTACCCAGAAAAGGGAACAGCATTATAAAAACTTGTTACACTTATGGATGCATTACGGAATACACCATACAGTTGCTGTACCATGCAAGGTCTTAAGCAATGACTTCTGTGAAAAAATAGAGACTTAAGGAGAAGAAACCATGCATATAATTTCCTGGGGAGAGAAGTGTGCCTCCTTTGAGGAACATTCAGTGAATTGAACTGGTAAATTAGAGAAATGGTGGATGAAAACTTTGATTACTGGTGAAGTCATTAGGAAGTGGAGACTATTACAAAAACTTGGGTTGTTTTAAGGCAGTTACAGGGGAAACCATGAAAGGTTTTGTGCACTGAAGTGGAATGATCTAGTAGCCACATTTAAAGAATTTCTAATATTCAGGAGATTGCAGAGTGGTTGGATCTAGACAAGGTGATCATGGAAGATCACCCTCTTGGTGAACTCAGCAAATTTACATGATTGAAAGTTCAGAATTGTCATTTATTATGTTGGGGGAGAATGGCCAGAAGTAGGTTTCAATTGCATTTATTTTAAGAGAGGTCAGGAATTTGTTTTCTAAGATCCTAATTTGAGAGGCTAATTATGGCCAAATTGAATTGCTGAGAAGATAGCATTTCATCACATTTCTCCAGCTGCAGTATTGATTGCATGTGCAAGGCCCACATGCAATCTACATAAGTGAACTTGACATCACCTGAATGAGACTATACCGTGTTTAATGACCCAAGACCATGGGTTACCATCTTGCATGTTGTGGCAGTGCGACATTGAAACTTATACTTCCAAACTCTTAATTTTAGTATTAATACCTACTTCACTGAGTACAGCTCAAGTCAGGGAGATGTGCAAAAGCAGTCTACATACCACATTTTGAGTAGCAGTGAGGTAGGGAATCTGTGTAGTTAGAGAGGGAACAGTAACACCAGGTAATACGTTGAAGGTAACTTTTCATGACTTTGATACAGTTCTGAAAATTCATGTCATCCAGGAGAGGCAGGCATTCATTCTCAATGCCCTGAGGTTGCATTGGCAGCCTGAGGGTCTCAATGACCTTATTAGTGGAAGGAAGAAAGTGAGAAACAGCTCATGAACTGGACCATCTCTAAGACAAGGCTCAAATTAACTTAAATCATACTGTGGTAAACCAGAAGAGAACAAGTTCACATTAAATGGCTAGTTCGAAATTTCCTTGCCTTTAGTGGAAACGGAGCTTGCAAGGCAAGTTAACTTGGATGAATAGTGAAGGCAGTCAAAGATTTTTGTTCCGCATATGAATGTAGTGCATAAATTTTCCATTTTATGTGCTCTCCGCATACTACTTCCACAGTTTAAACATGTAAGATTAAAATATGGCAGTGATTGGTCATACCAATTTTCTTATTATAGCAGAATTCAGTACCAATAGATTTTGCCCCATGTGGCCTATAAGTACTAGTTTTTTAAGTATCAAAAGAAATGTATTTTACTGTGATACAGCTTCTTTGAAATGTGAAAGAAGAAACAAAGTATATCTCAAAAGCTCTACTTTCTTGAGATTCACAAGATAAATTAGAAATTTATCAGTCCCCCCACACCAGCCACACGCTCCAGAGCCAGCATCTTTATCTTTTTCACATCTAAAATTTCAGCTGGCCACCAGCAGTTCAATGAATATGAATATATCTCTATTTCTGGTTCTTTCAGTTTATCTATGCACTGACACTTTCAGGTGCAGAGTGAGAATTTAAACCATGCCTCTAATTTTTTCTACTCCCAATGTCTGATAATTAATCTTTTCCTTTAACAGCTGTAAATAGCCTACTGAATCTTTCATTCTGCTCAACTTTCCAAAGAAATTTGTTAGGTTTTCCCCACTAATGCCTCCATCTTTTCTTTTCTCTTTCCACATACAGCGCATAAAGTATGCCTACCTTATACTCCATTTATGCTCATGGTCTCAGCCTTATTCACCAAAAAACAATTTAAAAAGGTCAGGGGAGTTAATACATATATGAATTTATATTTTGCCTTTCTTTATTTATTATCTGTCTGCGTCCACTGTGAATATCAGTTCCACAAGGCAGGAATTTTATTGTTTGATGTTGTATTGCCAAAGTCCAAAACTACTGTGAATCAATAGGATTCAAGAAACATTTTTAAATAGATAGATTTTGTACTTGTTTGATTTTTAGTATGCGATTAGATTAATATGACTATTAATCTTCATTTTCCAATGTATGCAAGACACATTGAAATAGTCAAATATTTATGTTCATGTTAATCTAGCAGATTTTGGCTATATATACAACTTACAGTATAAGCGTTGATAAAGGAAGAAATAGTCATGAAATAATGAAATAAAAAGGTACACATTTATGAGAGAAAAGAATTCGAAGCCGTTAATTCATCCAAATGATAAAATTGACTTTAATGTGAAAGCAAGATGGAGAATGAAGTAAAAAGTGATAAACAGAACATACACAAGAAAAAAGTTGAAAGGCCAAAAGAGCAACAAATACATTCCCTCAGAGTTCACTTTATAAAAAAAAAAGAATGATAGAATTAAATGCTTTCAAGTTAAGCAATAAAATAAATGTTTTTAGAGAAATTGTTCCAGAAACAAATTTTTAGCTCTCTAACACAGCTGTCTTTGCTTGTCTTCTAGTTTTCAATACTCATCCAAGGAAATCATAACATCTTCTTTGAATTCTAGTATACTTATGGAATATTTATCTATAGGATTTTCCTATTACCAATTTCATAAAGAATTTAGAACAGAGATACCATTTTAGAAAATGTTTTTACTTATTTCATCTCCTTTAGGTATGATCTTATTTTGGTATTTTATGTCACACCACATTTTCTAGAATATACATTGCTTGTTCTTTTATCTATAATACCGATACACTGCAATGCTACTCATTTCTTTTTCTGTGTATTTGTCAGTGTATTAAGAATATCTAGGAAACTATGCAAAAAGCTATTTTAATTGATTTTGCTATCTTTTTTGAGGTCAGATTATGAGTACATATAGATTTTTATTCTTAGCAAGCATTTGAAAAAATGCAGTTTTCTATGGATATATAAAACTTCTTTGTGCATATAGCTTTTACTCACCTGATTGCAGAAATTAGGTGAATTAAACACAAAGGAATTATTTTATCTGTATTATTGCTTTGTTTACATTTTGATAAGTAGCAGCTCTTTGTAGTAAATGCATTTTTCTATCTTTTAGCCTAATATTCTTACAAACAATTTCTTATTCTACCAGAGTGTTGACATTTAGATCCTGGTATAAAAAAGCTTTATTACCATTCTTATTACCACTATTTTAATCAAAATAACATTTATTGATTTCTATATTTTCTGAAGCATTGTATTAGATTATAAAATAAAGTACTTTATTATGGGGACAGAGGGCTCATTTTTTTTATTGAATAGTAGGCCAGTATTTACTACCTATTGGCTATGGACAGGAATTACGCTAAGCACTGGAAGAATAAGGCAGTCTGAATCCCCAAGAGTCTTTAGTGTAGGTCGAAGAGAGGGTGAAGTGAGCATAGGAGTGCCATGAAATTTGGTAAGTACTACATGCAAGGGCAAGAGCAAATCACCGTGAGATTCCTCACGCATTGCGGAGAGCTGAGAGAAGAGCTGCCTCCGAGCAATCTGGGGAGAAACAGGAGTTACCCGAAGCAGTGGGGAGAGACAGAGGTGGTTGTAGGGAAGGAGGGATGAATACGTGAGAAGAGCTAAACTGGCAGGAGACAAGATTGAAAAGGCAGGCCAAACTTGATTATGTATGATCTTATCAATAGTCGTTCAAAGAGATTTAGATTTTATTGTAGGGAATACAAAAGGTTTGGGGGGGTTAGGAGGTAGGCTGTGAGTGAGAAGTGAATGGTTGGTCATGTAAATAGATTTCTTCTATTTTGGAAGTCTTTTGAATGACAAAGTGACTTTCAGATGGTAAGGACTGGAAGCAGGAAAACTAGGTTATTCAACCAATTGAAGATAGACCAGCAAATGAAAACAACACTGAGATTTCACTTCATCCCAGAAAGAATGGCTAGTGTTAAGAAGTCAACCAATAACAAATGCTTGAGGGGCTGTGGACAAAAAGGAACCCTCCTCCACTGTTGGTGGAGATGTAGGCTGGTGCAACCACTATGGAAATCAGTGTGGAGATTCATCAGAAAGTTAGGATTGAAGGTCTTATTTGACCCAGCTATTCCCCTTTTGGGTATCTTCCCAAAAGAATTAAAAACTTCATACTACAGTGATATATGTTTACCCGTGTTTATAACTTCACATTTCATAATAGCCAGATCTTAGAAGCAATCTAAATGCCCCTTCATTGAGGAATGGATGAAAAAGATATGGCATTTTTATATGATGGAATACTACTTAGCTATGAAGAATGATAAACTAGCCATTTTCACTTGTAAATAGATGAGCCTTGAAAATATACTAATCAGTGAACTAAATAAGTCACACATATGTAACCATTGTACTGTTGCACTTGTGTGACTAACTGAATGAAAATCTATGTATGTATATAAAAATTAGTTAAGATAGTTAAAGAGAAAGAATTTTGAGTGAAAAGTAGCTTTCACAGGGTCATTTTCAAATTTTATTTTTACTGTGAATTGTTCTTTGGAAAATAATACAGCAGTCATAACAAAAAAGATAGTCATATGACTGGTTTCTCTTGATTCATTGAGGGAAAAGTTTGTGCTAATAATTTTCTGGACCATGTTTCATGTCTATATCTTATGCTCTAAACAACTACTGTGAATATAATAATATGCAATGTGTCAATTATTGTTACTCTCCTATTGGCTTGTTTTGAAATTCTGTTTTACTGTAATCTCTTACTTCTTTCCTGTTTCAAATAAAAAAAATAAGATAGACCATAACAGGATGTAATATTAAAGAGAAAGATAAAGAACATTAGTTCTGTTTTACAATTTTGATGATAATAAAGCACCAGCAAGCTCTTCACAGTACATGGAGTAAAACCGCCTTCAATAGTTTTGAGGAGCCATAAAATCTTAATAATAATAAACAAGTAATATTGAATTAGAGAAAAATGACTAAGTTAGTAACCACAAATGCAGTTAATTTTTAACTGATTATTGAGAATGAACTAAAAGTTGATTTACAGGAAGATATATGTTGAAAGAATTAAAGAATGGTTAACATCCAAAAACTCCCATACACGGGAACCTTGTTCTTGTATGATAGTGCACTGTCACACAGAGCTGATTGATAAGACCTTGCTATAAATGCTTAATTCTGAAAAAGATCTCATTGCTACTATTTGCTCCTAGGCTAACCCAGGGTCCTCTCTGTGTTAGTTACTAAGAAATTATTAAGACAAGGAAACCAGCCACTGGAGGATGTGCTCTATCTCTTAGCTTTCTTGCTGTGGTTCCCCTTCTGTCCACTGTCCATCTGGAGCTGGTTTGAGACGCCACACAGTTGCATGTTGAGAGTAGAGCTAAGCTATGAACTAACTGTGCATTATCTGCCTCAACACATGCTGTTTTATTCAGTAGAAATAGAAGCAAGTGTTAAAGTGAAATCCCAGTTATACACTGAAAATGAGAGTCAGCCGACTCTGCCTTCAGCACAGTGAAAACAGCAGGGAGAGGCAATGAGAATTAACCTTGTCTTCTGGTTTATGCAACTAGATGTTCTACCTGAAAGGGAGGTTTGGAGAGGGCAGCATTCTTTTCCCAACATGAATCGCACTGATTAAAGTCTAAGCATTCTGTGCAGATCAGGAGCAAGTTTAGAGGTCTGGTCTGGTGCACAGAGAGGACAGATATGAATTGTATATGAATGTGTTGATTTTGGGATACTCAAGTAAAGTCTAGTAAGCATGTTCAACAAAAATTGGATGTTTGGTTCTGGAGTTGAGCGACAGAGACTCAGTGGATTTGGAATTTGAGAAGACAGCAGATGATGGAAGCCATACACTGCATGAAAGACGGATGGTGGCTTTTCTTGTTGGTGAGATAAGATGCCCAACATCTAAAGTTAGGGGAGGAAAAGTTATTTTAGTTCACACAGTTTGTACAGGTTTCAGTCCTTAATTGGCTGGCTATACCACAGGGTAACATGACAGAGGAGCACTGCAGAAGAGAAACAGTCCATGGCAAAGCAGGGCAGGCAGAAGGCAGCAAGCAGCACCCTGCCTTGCCCTTTTATCCCTTCCAAGGACACCAACAAGCAGGGTGGGCCATCTCTTTATCTAAAGCCAGAACTATGCTAAACCAAACAGTGTACTAACTTAGTGATCATGCACACTTAATCCCAGCATCACATACTTAATCCCAGCATCACATGCCCTAGATGCAGCCATCTCCAAAAATCTCCACCCATGTCTGAAAGAGGCTTTGCAGGGGACATCTAGACACAAACCATAACAGGTGAGTAAAGAGAAAGCAGAAAACGGATCAGCAGATGCATGATGATATGAATATTCTTTGGAACATGGTGGTCTGCAAAGAAGGCCAAGAAAAGCTGGACAAAATTTGGAAGATACTTTAAAAGACAAATTTTAAGAATCCAAGAGTGAAAGCAAAATTTTAGTCATAAATAAGGATCAAATAAGTTCCAATCTTCAGTATTTTCATTGGATTTAAAATGAAAAGAAGTGATTTTGATAAAAACTTTTTTTTCTGGAGATCTAGTGGTAAGAACAAGATGGGAGAGATAACAAAGATACAAGCAAAAGATTGGTAGATCAAACCATTGAATAAAATAGTGAAATAAGAAGAATATTAAAAAGCTTAGTGGGTGATCCAGAAATTTAATATTTGTATATGGTTCTTCACTACAATTTTTCCAACAACTTTGTAATGCTGATAAAATTGATTTCAAATGAATATGAGTAAATCTGGAAATACCCATTTTGGGGAAATGGATTGTTTTAGTTATTGCTGCATAATAAACTCAAAATTTAGAGGCTTGAAGTCAAGATCATTTTTTCTTATCACTCTGAGTCCAACACTTGGAAATCATTTAACAGTGTTGGACCATCCTAAATAGTGTCTTTGTATATTTAGTATTTTGGCAGGCATGTAGCTCTTTATATTTGATCTTTCGTCATGTGCCTCCATAGTAGAGTAATCAGTCAGGATGTTTAAAGCATGAGAGTTGAAAATGCCACTTGAAGTTTGGTTGGGGCACTGTCTCTTCCCCAGCATGCATTGCACTGGTTAAAGCAAGCCGCAGACTGAGTGCAGGAAAAGATCACATGAAGTCAGGAAGACCTGGAAGGGTTTATCACTGGGGACATACTTTGAAGACTAGCTACTGCAGAGATCAACATGTTCCGGTATCTGATATTTATTGTTAAATGTAACTTGCAATTATAATGGAGAATTTATACATTCAATCAGATCACTTACACACACATCTCACCATATGTTTCATTTCTTTAGGCAATAAGGGAAATTCATTTTTAAGTACCAGGTTGTAGAATTGACTTAAAATGAAATAGTTGAAACTGTCAGTTAAACATAAAATACAAATATCACACTAAGAAAATTATGAGAATCTTAATTAATGCACATATGCCCTCGAAGCGATTTAAAAGAGATGCTTGTGCTCTGTATTTTTGTACTTCCTAAGAAACCAATTGGAAATAATATTTTAAAAATTTATGAATTGTGTCTCCTGAATTTTTTGGTTTTTGTTCTGCAGATTTAAGACCTTCACACTGAGCTATCTCCCCAGCCATGTTTTATATTTTTAAATTAGCGTCAGGGTTTCCCTAAGGTACAGGCTCACCTCAAACGTGTGATACTCCTGTCTAAGACTCCCAGAGTGCTGGAGATACAGATGTGTGCCAACACAACCGGGTTCTTTCTGGACAATTCTAGCCACGGTAGGGAGTCTCTATTAGTCATCTCAAAAATTCCTGACCCTTCAGAAAATATCATGTATTTATATTAAATTACCCATGGAATATCAGTAAGTCATTTACTGTTTTGCAGTTCTGTATCTCAAATTTCAAATGCACTTTTAAAAAGAGTACTACAGCTTCTATGTGTCTTATTATATAATTAATTTTAAAAATCAGTAGGTAAGGGTGACTTGGACTCATTTCTGAACACTAATGAAATTTATAGGTCTCAAAATTTTTGCATGGCATTCATTAAATTATGTTCCTAGATAGTAAAAACTACATAAATCTATCCTAGTGAAAATTATAGGAAAAATGAGGCATGATACATTTTTCACATGAAGAAACACAAACAGCAAATAAATACATGAAAAAAATGTTCAACCTCATTGGTCATTCAACAGATGCAAATTAAAACAATGCTAAGAAGCCATCTCACTCCAGAAATAAAGGTTATTATCAAGAAATCAACCAGTTACAAGTGCTGACAGGGCTGTGGGGAAAAAGGAACACTTCTTCAGTGTTGATAATAGTGTGGACTGGTGCAACCACTGTGGAAATTAGTGTGGAAATTTCTCAAAAACTAGGACTAGCGGTTTTATGGGACCCAGCTATTCCCCTTCTTGGTATCTTCCTGGATATATTAATATCATCATACAACAGCAATATGTGCACACCTATGTTTATAGCAGCGCAGTTTGTAATAGCTAAATATCGGAAACAAACCAAATGACCATCCACTGACGAGTGAATAAAAAGATGTGGGTTTTTTTATACAGTAGAGTATTACTAAGTCATAAAGAAGGATAACCTTGAGATCATACTCCCAAGTGAAGTAAATCAGACATACATCTGTAAATATCGCAGTGTCCTTTGGTGTGAGAAACTTAAAGTGTAAACAAGGACTAAAATGTATAATAGACATTGTAAAATAGGAAGAAATTATTCAAAAGGAAAGGGGAGCTAGTGAAGGGGAAAGGGAAAGAAAGGAAGGGAAAGGGAAAATGGGAAAAGAAAAATAAAATGAAAACAAAACTATGTAAATGAGGATGGGAAAAGGGGTGGAAGGGAGGAGAGGAGAATGGAAAAGGAAAAGAATCAAGATATACCCTGTACAGGTACTAATTCTCTATGATGAATGTGATCATTATGTATATCTAAATTGTTCCAATATAATTAATTTAAAGTAAACTAAAAAATGAGGCATGATTGAATTTTTTTTCTACTCTAATTCCTAGGAAACAGATGTAATTCTTTAAAATGTTTGAACATGTAGCTTATATCACTATATGGTGTGCAGACTTGAAAAAATGACTCTAACTTAAAAATTTAACTGTGATCAATTCACTCTATGAAATAAATGGAGGGTGCTACTGAATATGAGATCGTAGGGGAAAGTATCACCAACATGTCCTAAGAAAGAGCACAAATTTGTGAAGAAAAAGTTTGGCTTTCAAAAGTTTCCCAGAGCAGTGGTATTTACAAGAGCCCAAGGTAGAAGAATGTCTGTGACGGAACAAAAGCATGACATTCCACTTTTGCAACCCAGCTTTCTGACTATGGTGCCCTGCCTCAGAAATCCTGGAGGCTTTTAGTCTTCGCAAACATAAGCAAGTATATTTAGTTTTAAAATATTTTTAGTTGCTATCAACATTTTTAAATCATGCATTTTTTAACAACAAAGTTTTGATACTGGTATTCTCCTAAAGCATCAGAATATTTGAGAACATTCAGTTCAAGTTCATCACTGCTTTAAAAGTTGAGACCCTCAATTTAAACAGAAAGAAGTCTCAGAAAAGTTACCTGACGCTTGAAAATAGGTTAAACAGAGTACCAATATTATCTCAAAGAAATTTCTGCACTGATTTTCTTTATCTAGGCTATTTTACAACTTTGAGGTTAGAGGCTAAGAGTGACTTGCAGAGATTCATCTAGTAAAGGTACTCATAAAATGAGATTAATTGTGTTGAACATGAAACTAATTTCTGTTTCAAGGAATAGTCAGAATATTCATGGTTTATTTCTGTGTCATACATTACCCTTATGGTATGTAACTCTAAAATATTAACCTAGTATTCACTTATCAAATACTCTCTATTTACCAAATTCAATGAAATCTAGCCAGATTTTACAATTGCAAAATTTCTCTCTTTCATTGAAATGTTAAATAATATCTATGGCTAAAATTTATTTTATATTTGCAGAGAAGTTATAATTTTGCCTCACTAAATTATGACTTAACGGAAGGAATGAAACAGCCAGTTAAACGAATGATTAGAGTTAAGTGAAAGATTATAATTTACTGTTGCACTTTGCTGTGGTTTAGTTTTATTCTAATTGATATTTCTTGGGTTCTCAGTTAACCAAGAAACTTCTGTGGATTATATTTTATAAAGACGGTGAAGCCTTTTGAGAGTTCAGAGTATGGTGACAGAAATACGTAGAAAAAGTTATTATAAATTGTATCATTAATTGTGGAAATAGGATATTAAGAGAAAATCATGTGCCCAGGAGGAGTGGGGGTCGGAAGTTCTAGAGGAGCTAATAAGAATGAAGAGGCATCATGCACATGAAAGAGAAGACAAAAAGTATTCCTACAAGAGTGAGAAATAGTAAGAGTGCACTGCAAACATGTAGTAATAATAAAAAAAAAAAGAAAGAAAAAAAAAGTGAGAAGAAGGCATTGCCTGGCAGGTACATGTACGTGAGCTATAGTTTCCTTTATTCTGTCCTAAGTCACAGAAGGTTACTTATATTGCACATGGCAGTCATTCTGGATTCTTGTATGGTTCAACTAATTATTCTTCTGTTCTGAATCTTATTTCATTCCTCAGATATAAAGTTGTCTAGGTTTGTAGCATTTTGGTGATAATTCATCCCAGTGAATCACCTTAAATTGGAAGAAAAAATTCAGATTCTAGAGGGAGCAAACTCTTAATCCAAGATCTTACTTGGATTGTTATCCAGATTTCCAGCAGCTGTGAAAATTCAATGGTTTAGGGTAAATTCTCCACAGATAAATATTTTAGTAAATCTGATTATATCAGATTCTAATGTGGACAGAGGAATGTATACTACCAGGGATTGGTGATCAAAAGCATTTGAACCATGTCCTTTGTAGTCAGGAGATACTGGGTTGACTTTTCAACAATGAATGATCTGAGGTCTGCCATCACATTACACTCTTCATCGGAGATTCTTTTGTCTGGCAAATTGCAGGTATCTATGATGCTACTGTACTTATCTAAGAACCATCTTTCATCTAGGGATATTTTTATGTTTTTTTCAAAAAGTTCTAAATAAGCATATATAGAGTTTCAATGTTGTGCATTTTTACAACTACATATCTACCTGATTAGGAGATGACATTTTATTATTCTTATCCACATATGAGTCTTACATTCTTTCCCATTATTTGTAACTTTAGATGATGGACTGATTTTACACACACAAAAAAAATCAAAGTGATCTTTTCTGGAAGGCTTTTCAATGCAAACAGATGAGTTGACAGAAAGATTAAAGTTTGAAATAGATAAACTTTAAATTTCTTGAAAATATATTAATCTTGTGTTAAAATTTTAGATTTAGAATCATTGGTTCTTTCATCATAGTACAAGAAGTACAGCAGGGTAAGGGTGAAAAACTATACCCTGTAGATAGGATTCTATGCATAATATAAACACTAAAGATTAATTTGAAGTAGTTGTAAATAGCTAAGAGAAGATGGAAAACAAAATAAAGCAGTATTTGTTCACAAAGACCAGCACTAAGGCTGATAATTTCTAGTATTATCAAGGTTTTCTTCAGAATGCTCAGCTACACAATTATTCCATATTCTCAAGTCAAGGTCAGTCATGGGCAAACACATTTCATTTATATTTATTGAGCACTAATTATATAGAAGCCGATGAAAATATGAAGATAACCTACATACAATAGCAGTATTCTTCAGAGTCACAAAAGCCAATTAAATATTAAACAACATTTCACTCTGTGCTTTTACAGAAGTATCTAAAAATTAATTAGAAATGAAAATTAAAAAGCTAAATTAATTCAAAAGAAGAGATAGATAGTTCCAGAAGATTGTTGAACACTGTCACTTTAAATTGAATGATTTTTCGTGATGAATTACAGAGGCTGCAGCATTCCAAACTGGGAAACTCAATATAGCAAGGATCAAGGCATAAGAACACACAAATAGTGAAAAAGAAAAATAACAGAAAACAAATTATAGCTAAAATTTGCTGAAGCAGAGAGTCCAAGTTGGATTAGAAACAGAACATTAATTTGGTAGTTTAAGAGGCGGACTTCGAAGAGTATTGATTCTCATATAAAAGAAATTGCCCTTTATCCCTTACACTAACCTGATTAAGGAACAATTGCTTAGAGCACTAAAATATCCTGAAGGCAGTAACATGATGTCATTGGAAATTCTGGAGCCAAGGAAAATATTGTTTATTTTATACACTTTCTGGGTAATAGAAAAAGTATTTGAAAGAAATGGTTCAAAATTTGCTTTGTGTGGTGAGTTACTACCAGTCCCTCCATAGCTTCCATAGACAGTGTCTATCTTCTTCTATAAGTAAATAATCAGCAAGTATGCTTAGAAAACAACTCTAAGGAAGAGCCAAAATATTACCATCCAAAGTACCTACATAGCTCAGATTCCGCCCTTTTCAACAAGGAAGTGTTGACTTCAATACCGTCCCACTTACGCTGAGACTTTTCCCTCTAAAGTCAGCCAGGTGTTAGTGGGTGAGAATTAGGTATATTAATCCTCTATTCACAGACATTTGAAGGAACCCTGAAGGAAGAAATGTAAGAACGTAGGAAAGATTTGGCTTTCTTGACGCACGTAACAAGGAGTTGTAGTAAAATTGGTTATGGTGGCTGCTTAACCACCCTGCAAATATCCAGCATTTGTCTACAAAGAAGAACAATTTTTTTTGTACGTTATTTTGCTCCAAGGGATAAAGAATGCATTTCCCTCATGAAAAAATGTATTTAACTACTGCATTTTCTAATTCTCATTTTTTTTTTCTGGAAGGGATCTGTCAATCATATCTATAATATTCAAAACTGAAAACTCAAACTAAAAGGATGCCTTGTGCATAATTATTTCAAAAAACACATATGAAATAGTTATTGTATATGAGTCTTAGGTAGAAACAACAAAGGGAGAAAAATATCATCATTTCTTTTCATATAGAAATGCATAATTAACGATGCAGATGATATAAAATAAATGCAGTTATTTTAAACATACATATATACATATATAAGATGACTAAATACCCTATGTTCAAAACACTTTCAATGGCAGTTCATAATTTCCTACCAATCTCTGGCCTTGTAATCTAACATAACTTTTCCCATGAATTGACATAATATATGTGTACAAAAACCTTGGTTTGTTTCAGCATCTATAGATTTAAATATAAAGACCTAATCTTCAAGAAACTTACATTCAAAGAGTTGTAGTTTGAATAGTTTTGTATATACGGTTCATTGATTAACATAATTCAAATATTAAAAAATAAAACCACTAAAGGAATTGTATAATACCTAGTTTCTTTTCTGGCATGAAGATTGATGAACCACAACCAAGTATTTAAAGAAATGGCTAGGTAGCTCAAACCCGTCACATGTTCTTAATCTAATTTTGTATCTTGAGATGAAAATAATGTTTTGATGAATTACAGATGGTCATAAATGCTATGATACTCTTCCTACTAGAAGTGGAGTTGCCCTCACTGCTTTTTAAAACTGGATGGACTCTGAGACTGTGTCGACCGACCGAATTACAGGGAAGGACTACCACACCAGTTTATTCCTTGCAGCTTTAGAGATGGTTGGGATTACTCTAATATTACGGGGAAGTCATATTTGGCACCATATCTCATGCTGTCAAGGCATCATCAACAACCAGAGGAGCCATGTGAAGGAGAACTGAGGCCCAGGTAGACTTTAGGCTGAGCACAGCATCAATCTGCTATCCGTGTGAAGGACAAACCAGAAGTTCCACCCGAATTGAGCCACTGCAGCTGGTTTCACCAACTCTCTACCCGAATTGTAAATGCACTAGCAAAAGGAATGCTGTTGCAGTTATTTTAACATGCTAAGTTCTACAGTGGTTCACAATGCAGCCATAGATAACTGGAAAACTCATGTTTGTGCAATATCCAAAGATAGGTATAAATGGCAATGAGGGCTAAAATACATAGGAAGGTTACATAAAATTATATCACAAATATCAACAGTAACACAAAGAGATAACGGAAATTAAAAATTAGATATCTGCTTTTGCACCAAGATCGTTGGTAAGCTGTGCCTTCCTATAGTGGAAAAGTTGACTCTCCCAAAGCAAACCCAAGGGCAGAGAGAAAGCTGAGCTGTCTGAATGGATTAAAGACCAAGCAAAAAAAGAGTCACTGAGTTCAACGAGGACAAATCCCCCAAAAGATACTGGAATTATCATAAAAATAAGAAATGTAGTTATGATTGGCACTACATATCTGTCAAGACTTTAGAGAGCTGTTAATTTTGGATATGGTTACATTAAATTTGAAAGATCCTTCAGATTGTCATTTTACTATTAAAAAATGACTCTCCAAAAAAAAAATCCCAAGAACAAAATTATTAATCCAGACTCTTGAGCTTGCTGAACCAATGCATAAAGTTGATCTTTTAACTATCCTAGGGATTTCTGTGAAATCTATCATTTGAGTAATATCTTCCGGTCACTTAACATATTTTTAGCACATTTACTGAGTAAAATACTATGTGTGTGTGTGTGTGTGTGTGTATTTGTAGGGTTTTAACAATTGGTGATGTATAATCATTTTTACACACATTTATATTAGAGTCAGTAGAATGTGTATAAAGTACTCCAGATAAGAAAAGTACTCATTGAGATTTTCAAAATGTCTAAAATTTTGATAACATGTACTTATATAATGATGATGTAAATTTTCAGATTCATTTTTTATTGCATTTATTTTTTCGATTTTGAATAACTTAAATTTCACCTCATGCTCATCTGGAATTCTGATTGGAAACTGTACATGCTTGATCAGCAAAAATAGAAAACTAATTATAAATCCCTAAATGAGGTTTTTTGGCTATCAGAGCGAGGCTTCAGAACATCATATCTGAGTGAAATAATATTTGAAATGGTGACACTTTTATTTCTATTAGTAACCACTTATATTAGTTTTACATTTTTGCTGAAAATGAATACCAGAACCAGGTCTGGAGATAACATTTGACCTCCCTAAACCCTGGAAGGCTTTAGATAAATCATTCCAAATATTTTTTCATTTGACATAAAACAATAATATTAGCATTAACTCAGAACTTTTAAGAGCATAAAATAAAGTGTATGAACACAGATTAGAGATCCAAAGATTTTTGATATATGTGCAGTGATAGAAGATAAGATAGGGACCATATATACACCATGTCTTTATTTTGATACAAAGAATTTGAGAACACAGGTGGTATTTTCACATTTGCTAGCAGTGAAAGTTGGAACTTCATTAGATAAAGGATGCTGTAGAGTTTGAATATCTGGCTAAATTTTTGGCTGGCAGTACTTAATGTGATTTGGCTTTCTAGACCATGGATAAACCCAGAGTAATAGTCATTTGGCTAGGACACCTGAGAACTTCTAATGAGGATGAGAAAGAAAATGTCTACCTGGAGAATTTCCAATCTCATAAATAAGATTTAAATTTGAATTATAATCAGAGAGAGTGGAAAATGTCCGAGGTAAAATTATAAAGGCAGATACCAAGAAAGATGTGGGAAATGATGAGAAAGTGTAATCAAGGCAGACATGCTCAGTAATTTATATGGTAATAAAGCAGGAAAGGCCTTCAGAAAACTTTTTATGTGCTCTGTAGTCCATATATTGAGAATGTGTGGGAAAGGAGAAAGTCTTCTGATTTTTAACAAAGTAGTGCAAATATAAAATGATAGAAATGATCAAAATTCAATGGTACAGACATAACTAGAAAATGACATGGCCATGTATACTTTACTTAAATGAGATTATTCAGTATGGAATCTTAGGTTACAAAGAATTTTCATAGAGAACTTTGAGCCTTATCACTATAGATCTTCATACTTGAGAAGATAATTCTATCATTCTCATTGTTAACAGATAAACACTGGAGACTGAGAATTAAGAAGACTCATTCAGAGCCATAAGTGTAATGAAGATTAGAATTTAAATTCACATTCATCCCCATTGTTATGTTCTGCTACTCTATTTTATCACATTTCTGAGATTTCCCCATGTCACAGATAATATAAACCTATTTCAGATTTAATTACCCTGAGAGAAAGAATTTAGTAACATAAAAATAGTTATACTCATGAATTGCTGTGCTAATCAAATTTAATAAAACTAGAAGAAGTAAACAACTAAAATCTTTCCAAACTACTTCATTGTGGCATGCAAAAAAGAAAAGCTGGGCAAATTTAATATAAATAAATTACTGAGCTTAGGGAGAAGTATGCCCATGAAAACAACACCATCCTCAAGGGCAATGAACATATCCATTACCTCCCACAGTTTTTACCTGGCCTTTATATAATCATAGTAATAATAAGATTTTTGTGGTAATAATTCATATAGTTTGGAGATGATTTCAGTCCCTTTTGAAAGACTCACAACTCTCCCAAAGCAAACCTAAGGGGCAGAGTTGAAGAGAAAACTGAACTGTCCGAATGGATTAAACACTAAATAAAAAAGACTCAGTGAGTTCAAAGAGGACAAAACCTAAAAGATACTGGAATTATCATAAAAATAGCAAAACTAGTTATGAGAAAATTGGAAGGGCCAACAAAAATGGTTAAAAATATGAATAAGAAATTTACCAAAGGAATAGACTATGCAAAAAAAGGTGATAAATGGAAATCCTGGAGATATACAATTCTATGAAATTTATAAATGACAGAAATGACAAATGAGAAGATAATTTTAAGATTTAACGTCAAAATATTAGCCAGAGCAATCTGGCAAGAGATGTGTACAAAAAAGAAAGAGGTCAAACTTTTGTTATTTGTAGGTGACATGGTCTTCTACATACATGCTACCAAAATGCTCCTAGAATTAATATTCAAACTTAGCAATGCAGCAGGAGACAAAATCAACACAGAGAAATCAATAACATCCCTGTACACCAAAAGCAACCTTGAGTAATAAGAACTAAGCAAGAGGCATCAAAACTCTGAATTCCAATTATAATTCAAAGCCACAGTGCTTTAAAAAAAGCATTGTGTACATACACACACACATGTGCGTGCGCGACATCATTGGATCAGAATAGAGGGCACAAAAATAAATCCAGACTCTTTCAGCCACCTATTCTTTATAAAGGGACTAAAAACTTATTCTGGAAAAAATACAGCTCTTTAATAATGGTGCTGCCAAAACTGAGTTTATTAGGTCAGAGTAAACTGATTTATTTTCTTTCTTTCTTTGTTTTGGTAAGGCAAGCCAGCAGACAAAATATATGTAATATAGGCAGCACATACAAATTTCAACAAAATTTTTTATCGGGTTCTCTTTGACAAAATAAAGAAAAATAAATATGCTGATTCAATGATGTTACTCATAGAACATTGTTTACTGATGAAAGCAGAATGTCCAAGTTAAATGACTATATTCATGTGAGATAAATATAAACCACATCATGTCTGAAATAAGAAAAATTAAAGTTCCATGGATATTTAGTCTGCGAGAGGGAGAGCACATGAGGGAATTGGGAATATGAAGGAAGAAGACAAAAAGAGAAAACAAATGACCTATGTTGGTTTGTAGATGACAGATGAGTGAGACCTGTTGTCTGACCCAATGAACATCAAAGTAGACATTATTTATAGGATAATTACATATATATATATATATATATATATATATATTTTTTTTTTGCGGCACCGGGGATTGAACTCATAACCTCGCACCTGTCAGACACTGAGCCAAACTCCCGGCCCTGGTTTTTTGAGGCAGTGTCGCACTGTATAGCTTAGGCCGGCCTTACGCTCACGTTGTAGCTCAAGCTGGCCTCGAACTCACAACACTCCTCCTACCTCAGCCTCCTGAGTGCTGGTATTAAAGGCGTGCACCACCACGCCCGGCTCTAGGATAATTATATTAATACCATAAAAGTGTTTCACAAGAGTTGCCTGAAAATGATAACCTTCGAGGACTTTTGCTATGCAGGCAAACGTGAAGCATCTGTTTGATTTTCTTCCATTCCAAGAATTCACTCATGATGGGGAAGGCTGGGTTACACAAATGTAGTTCATGTGATTGTACAATTTTGGTACTGAAAAAATGCTCACATGAACATAGCCTGTTGACGTTAAGTGGCTTTCAGCTTGGTTGAAATACGCCTACTGCAAAACTTACAAAGTTCGAAAACAAAGAGGTGAGATCATCGATTAGTACCAAAAATAAGAAATTGGAAACTGCTAGTATATAAGATTTACAATGGAAAACAAAAAGTTCTCGGCCAGGCCAATACTCTCCAATATTATTCTGATGAAGTATCTGTGAGGCAAGGAGCACGTGTGTGAATCTTAGTTCTCCATCGAAACAACTCTGGGACTGCAATTGGGGGCTTTTAAAAAAAAATCTGTTTTCCTACTAAAACAGTAGGAATGTTAGCACGTAAACTTTGGCAGTTTTCAACATGATATTGTTGATGTTCAAGTGTAAGAAATATTTCAAGTGTTTTAGAAAATTGTAAAGAAGGTAGATGACAGAAGGGAGAGTCTTAGAATCAGGAAAATCCTGACAGGTTAGCCATGAAACAGGGTGAGGGCTTTAAAGTTTCTCTTTGAACCAATTTTAATTTCATGGTTGAGGAGTGCTTTAAGGTGTAGCCTTCAAATAAAAAAAAAGTATGTCAAGGAACAATTCAGTTAATTTAGAAAAATCTTGTTTCAGAATGATTTGTGATCAATTAATCTATTCTTTTTTCCTCAGCAGCAGTGATTGGATGCAGGGCTTCCTATGTAACATGCTAGCGCTAAGCTACACCCTCAGTTATAGGCTTATTTTATTTTATTTTACTTTATTTTATTTTATCTTAAAACATGGTCTTGCTAAGTTGCCTAGGCTGGCTTCAAACTTGTGATCCCCCTGCCTCAGCTTTTCAAGTAGCTGGGACTGTAAATATGTGCTAGTGTGGCTTAAAACTAGTCTGTTCTCCAAATCAAGAAAACAAAGAAAAAGCGTTCACATGTATACCTACACATATTCAAGGAAGTGTAGAGATTCTACTCTGTGCAAAATGAACACAAGTATTATTCAAATGCTTCACAATAATATTAAAAAGAACCTTCATCTTCAAGTGATAAAGCAGTTGTTAAAATACAGTCTATAAGGTTGGTAATTAAAAAAAGACAAAGAATCACTTAGGTCTTCTCTTTGACTATTTTCTATTTCTGCTGAACTATACACTGCTTGCAAAAGTAAGTTCTGAAGGCAATGAGAATAATTGCTGAACCTGTGGGTGGAAGATTAAACTCTTAAATAATTGAAGTTAACCATTTATACTTTCTGTAGTTGTCATTTGTTGCTTATGCTTTCTTCGAGTTAGAGAAAGGGGATTTATTTAAGCAATGGCAGTGTGTGTACATCTTTTTACATTCGATATAAAAGGGCTTGTTTTGCTGAATTGTTGATAGTTGAATTTCCAACAATGCCTCAGATTAAATTTACCATGTGACTTCCGCTACAAAACTGTTTTTATTACACAATTGACTTCTTGGTACCAACTTGTTAAAAATTCATTTTAAAACTTTTTTCTTATGCAAAGGAAAACAATAAATGCTTTAGATTGATTCCTACATTTTTTTGTTTTGCTGTTTCATTGCAAACATCTAATATGCTACCCTTGGCATTAACATTTAAGGAGCAAATTATAGTAGCATAATTTCACATTAGTTCTGTGTCTTCTGAAGGTTGTATTTGGCCTACTCACCACAAAATGATTCAAGGATGATAAATATGGGTCATGAGTACAACTCATTTCACTTTATTAGCATATATTTTCATGTAAAATTTGCTTTTGGATCTGTGAGCATGTAGATAAAAGGATATTCAAAATATTTCACTAGACAGCCATTAATCACACCCTTCAGAGCTTATCAAATGTGGAGATTGAACTTACAGGATCTCTTTTTTAAAATTATATATATATATATATATATCACATTATTATATTTTTAGGAAATTAGAAAAACAGATTATAACATCCTATTAGAAAGAGAATGATTATAATTACTCTACTTTTCAATTGAGCAGCAGTCTATCATTTACGCAGAAGTCTGCAGTCTGTCTCCCATCCTGGAGCCTTCATTTGGATAATCCCTGTTCATCATCATTTTCTTCCTCCTGGACACTAATTCAGTCTTGGAAACCTGTGCCCTTTCTTGTGCTCTAGTGGACCACATACTCCCCATTGCTACAGTGCCATGTCCATCTCCTCCCCTGAGTGTGAACTCCACGTACTTGTGACCATGCATGTAGAGGAACAGTGTTCTCTCGTACTTAGAACAGGGTCTGACCCATAGCTGGTGCTCCATAAACACCAACACAAACTACCTCACTCGGTTCTTAAAACAGCATTCTAAGGCTTACAGGTGCCCCAGAAATAATTTAAATAACAGCACAAAGCCAGACAGAACTTTTTTCAATTCACTATTCCATTGTTACCTGTTAGACTTTCTTTCTTTCATTTTGGCTACAATACAGTTGCAAACAAACACAAGGCATGAAAAATGTAATTTTTCCTAACTAAATGATACACACACAATATTACAAAGGGAGAAGGAAGCATCCTTAGATGTTTTGCATTGTTAGTGCTTTGATAGATCTTTATAAATCTGTGTAGACATCATGGTACCTCCAAAGTCTATGTTGGGTTACACACATAGCTGATTTCTGGGAAATATCTGCTGCACGAGTGAAAGATTTGTAATTGCTTTTCCTGCTGTGTGCATCCTTTCTCTACTCTTGCTTGTCCTTCAACAGCAGCTCAGTTGCTTCTTAAAAATTTCAAATCTGATGGCACCTCCTGGTTCATCCCTCTTCAGTGGGCTTTTCAGTTATGTCTGAATTACACTAAACTATTCCTTAGTAAAATTTTTTGTGCCACTCCTTCACACTTAATGCTCTAGCTACATACCTCTTTCCCTGGACCTTGACACCCAAATCCTTTCTCATCACCAGAATTTACTCCCCTGTTCCATCTTTGGGAAATTTGCTTCTTTCCACTGTTGGTAAGGCTGACTAGCTTTTATGCATTGGGCACAAATCAAATTTCTTCCTCTCGTGGAACACTCTCCAGATCATTCCTTCTGCAGTTGGTCTCCTTGACACTCTTATTAAAACCACACATTGTTTTTCTTCATATGCCAGTCTGTAAATATATAGTTTTATTGTTGCTGCTGTTCAGACTGCTGTGCATATTTCCCATCTAAATGTTAAGTTTTGCAAGAAAATACCTGCCTAACTTGGTGACTCTGTTTCATGGTCCTTGTTACATCCCCTTTGCTCCATACCTGACATTTAAAAAATCATCAAGTTATTTGTTGAATGAATAAATGCAAAAGAGATAAGTGCTAAAACAATGACTACTTAATTTGCTTTAAAATCTTATGATCTAGTCATTATTAATATAATTTTCTCTGAAATAATCCAATAATTTTTCCTATTAATACAGATTCATCAACACAGTATATGGCTAGTTGGAAAATTTCCCTATAGGTCAAATATATCTCTTACATATATATTCTTTAACTAATGAATGTATCTCCAAGGCCTAGGGAAAATCTGGAATTTAAATAAAATTTCAATGAAACAATTAAAAAATGAATTAATTGCCTATGATACACATTATTGAATAAAAACACCATCTTTTGCTGAAGTTAGGTATTGATTAAATGACAGCAATCAGGGGTCTATTGTTCAGACCTTTGATTGTTTCTTAGTAATGTCTACAACTAATCTGAATAATTCGATCTTACTCCTAACACAGTATAGAATTCCTCTTTGTACCTTTAATCAATTTGACTCATTTACTCTCCCTAAACTTGCTTTAGATGTATTATTATTACTTTTGAAAACCTACAAAGCAGATTCAATAGTATCTTCTAAAATTCAAAAGTTACAAGTAAATACATAGATTTCTTAAGGTCTCCACATTTGCATCATAACTTATTATTGCCGTAGCTCCAATTCGGTATTTTTCCATCAAATGTCATCTTCCACTGAATCTTTCCTCCTTTTTAGAGCCACAGTTCCATCTCCATGCAGCTAAACTAAGTTAGGGGTCCACAAAAACATTAAATGATACTTAAAGTGCTACATGATTTCTGAAACTTGATCTAAGTAATGAGGTGAATCTGCAGTGCTTTATAAATTTACTCCAATAGCAAACTTTGGGTTAAAAATGGTTTGATTTGATACAATACAACATAGGGCAAGAAATAAAAATAGTTGATGGGGAGTCTGCGTAAAGTCCATTCACTACCATGTCACTCATCTGTACATGGGCTTCAGAGATATTCACATACATACTTAGCTAAGACTCCCCCAAAATAATGATCTTCATAGGTAAAAAACAATTCACAGCCTTTGATACATGAATCACCCACAAAGCACATACTCATTTCTGTCTTTTATACTTAATTTTCACAATTATAAACAAAAATGCAGGCCATAAAAATTGCTCTGCCGGAATCTTATACATGAAATAGAACAACTAGAAGTATCCTACCAATGGGAGACTTTCCTAAATTAGAATGATAACAGATACAGGATTCCTAGAGTTTCTACTAGTTCCACGGCTGAGCCGTTAGATTTCAAAAATACCTATCCAGAGTCTTTTCTCTCCTCTCCTTTTGAAAATCTCTATTGCAATTTTAATCTCCATAAAGCATCCATTGCCTAATTTTTCTTCAGATTTTATTGAATTTAATAATGTTAAGGGCACAAAGATGATATCACAATAAGCCTATTACTGGTAAAATAGTAATTACAAATCAGATGAACTTTTCATTTGAAAATGTTCTATTTGCAATATGAAAGTCATGGAGCATCAGTATTTGTCTAGATAGGATGTACACTTTCTATTTTTTAAATAACTATTTAAAATAAAAATAAATGATACCAGAGGAATTCTTCTGCATGTAAGAAGAAAGTGGAACAACTTACATTAGTTCTCTTTGATTAACATTTTCAAAGGGAACTTGAAAATTTTCTTTAAAATCCTATAAAATGAAATTATTAATGGGATTGGTAAAACTACTGCTATTACACTAAGTTTTGATGTATCATCATTTTTAACTTTTTGTCTTTTTTTATTAACACTTTAGTGAAATTATTAAAAACTAATAGAATAGGGGTTTCACAAATAAATGTGCTTGTGTGTGTGTTGTTGTTGTTTGAAGAGGTACAGTTTGAAGAGGAGAGAAGCAGATATATGACAGGGTTGTTTATGCTTTCAAATTTCCCACCAAATTTTCTTGTCATTGGAATATTAATTCTCAGATGAACCAGATATACTACAAGTATATCTGATAAGAAAATATTTCAGAGAACTTTCCCTTAATAATGTTAATTAACTTGTCTACATGCAGAAAAATAATTTATATTCTGAGTACTTCCACTAACAGCTAAAGAAAAGACAATAGCTATGCAATCAGTAGGGCTTATGCTAAGTATTTAAACATCAATACAAAATTATCTCAGAAATTGTTTCAAATGTGCATACTGAAAAAGTACTGAAAGAATAAAACCTGTATTATAGCTGTGCAATAAAAGCTTTGAAAAATAAAAGGTAAAAAGTAAATATTTATGGAAGAAATATTTATACTTCCTACACTACTTAAGACATTTACATGAAACAGTGACTGTCACAAAAGATATCCAATACACTATATGATTAAAATTTTTTAAAAATTAGTTCACCAACTACTACTGACAGATTTCAGATATTTAGGGGTAAAAACATGTACATATTAATTATTTTTCCTCTTAGTTTGGAGGATATCCATATTCTGTATTTATTGTTTCAACATTGTATACTTTACATTTTTCAGAAGTCATCTTAAATAATCAGATACACTATTTAATATTTTATCATTATTTTAAAATTTTGTTTTCAGTTTTTATCACTTAAATTTGTGAGAAACATGCACTGACTAAAACATTTTTAAGAGAATATTTTTTCTTTTAATATCTATTAATAGTATTATTTATAAATTATTCTATTTTTGTGTCTTCAAATTTTTTTCAGTGGATACTCAATATATTCTTTAAACAAAGACATTTCAAGTCAATAATCTACTCCAAATCAAGCTTTAAGTATAATCCAAAAGTTTCTGATATATAGCACACAAGCCTCATAATTTTTAAATAACTGTCCAACCTTTGTATTTAAAAAAAATTTCTATGATGAATCAGAGTCCTACTTTTTAATGCTGTATGTTTTCAAAACATAAAACTGATGTCCATTTTGAGGAACTGATATATGCATATAGCATACTTCGATCATGTTTATCCCTTTCTCTTCCTCCTTTATGTTTCTTTTCCCTTGACTCTTTTCCATGTCCCAAAATTTTGCCTTTAACTACTTAATGGTCCCTATTTTAAGTTCTTTTTTTTTAAATAAGAGAAGTGATGTGACATCTAATTTGTGTCTGACTTTTTTCATTTAGCATTACAGTTACAAGTTCCATCAACTTTTCCTACAAATGTCATAATTACATTCTTCCACTATATGCATATACAGTATTTTCTTTACACATCAAATTTGAATATGTAGGGTGTTTCCAGAGCTTAGGTATTAATTGTGCTGCTATTAGCATGGGTATGCATGGATTACTAAGTTATGATGCTTTCAATTGAGGAATATCTTCAAAAGTATTATAGCTGGGTCAAACTTAATATCTCTTTTCAGTATTATGAGAAATCTCCATACTAATTTCCATAGTCGTTCACAGTTTACACTCCCTACCAACCTAAAGAAGGCTTCCTTTTCCCCCACATCTTTACCAGCATTTGTTGTTTTCTTTACTCTTATTGATGGTTATTCTGACTATCATCAGAGGGTGAGATGGAATCTCACTTGTTTTGATTTGCATTTCTGTAATGGCTAAAGATACTGAACACTTTTTCATGTGTTTATTGGATATTTGAACTGTTTGAGAAAAACTAGATACATATTTTGAGTCCTCTACTAAAATCAGTCAAAATGGATCAAAGATTTAGATACAAAAACAGAAACAGTGAAGTTGCTGGACAATAACATAGGCAAAACACTTGATGCCAAAGGCAAGGACTTCCTGAACAGAAATCCAATAATGCAGAAAATGATATCAACTGTGAACAAATGAGATTACATCAAATTAAAAAGCTTCTGCACAGCAAAAGAAACAAGAACGAAATGACAGCCTACAGAATGGAAATGAGCCAGAAGCTCTTTCGGAAGAGGGCTAACGTCTAGATTATATAAAGAACTACAACTAAAATTTGCCCCCCGCAAAAAAAAACCCTCACAAATGACTCAGTCAAAATTGGGCAAATGAGTAAATACAGTCCATCTCTTAAGTATCAAAGCTTGATTTCATTTTCTCACAGTGTTTTTAGTAAATTTTCTGTCACTGGAACAATATGCTGACTATCTTCAATTTAAACAAGGGATGTTTTATTTTGTGTCATGGTTTCTGAGAGTTCAGTCCATACATTATGAGCAGGCTCCTGGGCAGAAGCAGCATGGTAGAAGAGAACGGTAGAGGAAAGCTGCCCAACCCAGCTTCTGGGAAGCAAAGAGAGAAAAGAGGAACTGGGGACAAGAATGTACCCTTCTATGTCAGGCCCCAATGAGCCACCTCTTCAGATCAGTCCCCACTTCCCAACAGAGTCAGCTATGACTTCATCACTGGATTATACACTAATGTGTATAGAACCCCATGATCAAAGCACCTTCCGAAAGCCCCACTTTTGAATAGAAGAGAGTTTTGGGAACATATTAGATTGAAACCCTAGTGATATTGTTATTCTTGAGATACAAATATGCAAAATGTGTAATATTTGATTGATGATTTATTCACTTTTTATCATTTAAAATGATGAAACCACTTAAATAAGCATTAATTTAATATTTTGAGTATTTTTATGCTTTTGATTTTTTATAATGTGTACATCAGAGGTTTTTGTTCACTATTTCTATAAAATATCCATGTATTTCAATGTTTTTTGATGTGTATCACAGATAACACATAAAGTTAGTGATTCATATATAACATCTAGAAAATGATTTGGTAATGTGAAATGATTCTCTTTCTTTTATTTGTTGCTTTAGTTTTTCATTAATTTAACATTCATTCAACAAATACCTTTCAGATACTATTTGCCAGGTATTTTTCTAGGTGATGGGAATTGAAGAGAATTACACAGAGAAGAACTCCTGGCATTATAGAATTTACATTAAGTGTTCTACTTTTTGCCTTGTTTGAATATATTTGCAATCTGTTTGTCAGTTTTTATTATATGTTTTCTAAAATGTTTCCTTTTCTTTCTAATAATTTTCACATTATGTGTCCATATATCTAGATCTATATAATTAATTTTAATTGGATTTTGAGAAAAATTTTATTTTTTTATTTTTTATTTTTATTTTTTTGCAGCACCAGGGATTGAACTCACAACCTCACCCCTGCCAGACAGGTGCTTAAGCCACTGTGCCAAACTCACAGCCTTAGTTTTTTTGAGGCAGGGTCGCATTGTGTAGCTAAGGCCGGCCTTGCGCTCGAGTTGTAGCCCAAGCCGGCCTCGAACTCACAACACTCCACCTACTTCAGCCTCCTGAGTGCTGGGATTAAAGGCATGCGCCGCCACACCCGGTTTGAGAAAAAACTATATGCATTGAAATAATTTATAATCCATGTTGCATTAATAGATATATTCAGTGCTATTGTTTCATCATTTCCTGTTTTGTGCAATATGGATGCTAAGTCATAGGGTTGTAATTACAGGTACTAAGTGGAAGACTTAAAGAGATTAAATTCTAGTTTTTGATGAGCGTTTGTGAAACTCATAACTAAATGCCAAAGGCAATAAAATCAACTCTGCCCTGAACACATACTTTGGGCACTTTTTGAAGTTTTTATTGCTTTTCTTCCCAACTTTTCCAGACAAGTCTACTTTTCTAGTCTTAATGTGCTAGAATTATACATTGTAAAGTTTATTTTTGTACTATCTGTTCAATCTGAGGTTTTCTATTCCTAAAGACTGTAATTTGAATTTAACTCACATACACTTTTTAAAGTTTACAAAAATTGTCATGATTTAATTCTACATTCAAATCTAATTTTAGTGCAAGTCTTTTTAAGCAATATTTATGCATCTACATTTATTCATTTATATGCAATTTTGTTTGAGTTTAAGTTTTTAAAACTTGAACCATTTTGTTATTTTTAAAAATTATGCAATATATTTCTGTTGTTTTCAATGCTGAAAGTACAAATTAGCATTGAATTGTCAATGTTCTCCTCAAAATTCTGTGGTATTTCTTCATTATATTTGTTGCTTAGTAATGTGGAGAATATTTTACAATATTTTACAATTTTTCAGGAGTTGATGAAAATTTATATCATCCAATTTAAATATTTCATGTAATCATATTTATTTTCTAAATTTGCAAGGATAGTATAGAGTTAGCTTCATCATTACTTTCTTTTAGAACACAAAAAAAATTGTCAATAAACATTCTCTTAAATCTATCTTATCCTCAGGAAAGTTTTCATAGGATATACATTTTTTGAAGAAAAAAGTGAATCTTACTCATGCTTGTATCATCATAGCCTAATATGGTACCATCTACTGCATATAATAGACTGAAATATTTCTGTCATTCATATGTGTCTTGGATTAATATTCAGTCTATTTTTATCCAGTGGTATATTTGAATGTTCATTTGCTGTTCTTTCCATATATTTTTCTCATTGTCTTAATTCTGTGTTATTGCCCTTTACCTTGCTAGCCAATTTATAATTTGGAAGTGAGAATCACTCACTTAATTTTGCAGTTATTATTACTCTTCAATGTGAATTTAGTCTCAGATTTGAATCTTAGTTCTACTTAGCATAGCTTTTTTTTTCAGAAAATATCTCCTATTAGTCCATCCTTTTATTTTTAATCTCATCCTTATTTGATGAAAACAGAAATTAATTCTTCTCCATTTCCATGTTGGTGAAACCAATTTCTTTACAATTGTGTGAATGAGGGGAGTTCATACAAACAAGAATGTGTCTGGAATTATGACCTTAGTGCTTAAGGAAATCAAAGTCTATGAATCAAAAATAGAAACTGACAAGCAAAACTTCAATTGTAGCATATGATTTCTAATCCCAATGCAATGTCCTCATTTTTACCTCATTCAAAAGAAATAAAGGGAAGATACCTGAGGAGTAGAAGATTAAGATGCAAGTCAGGCTAGGCCTTAACGAATTTTATGAACATAGTCTCTTTACTTTATGATGCCTGAATTTTAATAGCATACAGTATCTATTCAAATACACATGAAATTCTTACAGCTTGAGGTTTGGGGTGTAACTCAATGGCAGACCATGTGCTGCTCGGGGCTCTACGTCCCATTCCTAGTACCATGAAAAAAATCCTAAAACTCTAAAAAGAATTAAGGCTCTGCCAATTATATATTTAGAGAAGTAAATTTACATATTTGAGATTATTTAGCTTGTTCTTGACAAAAACAATACTGTTTTGTTAGATTTCCCTACAACAAGTTCATTTTTCTGCTGGTTCTAGTACTTAAGATCTGGTTTCCTGTGAGTAGAATTACTATGGTTTCATCTGATACAAGTCCACTGGATAGCAGCAAAAATATAGATACATAAATATATTTGTCTCAATTCTGGGAGGATTTTGAAAAGAGTTCCCAGGAATCAAATCAATTTTAATAGCTACTTGACTTGTAATAAAATAGCTTTTTGAAAAGTTTTATCCCCAAAAATTATTTTTGTTCACACCATAGCCTCAACGGACATATGCATGTCCTTAATGCTACTGGTTTATTACGTAAACATGAAGCCGCAGTTCTGCAAACTCATTTCTGAAGGCAATAAGGCCTTGCGAATCTTAGGAGGTAACATTTCATACCCTGAACTTGTAGGTGTCAGAAAAAAAACACGATAAACTAACTCCTTACTCTCCTGTGATTATGGAGGTTTCAAAAGACAATTAAAAAATGCTTTCTCTTCTTCTACTCTATAAAGGGGAAAACCAACAATGGCAAAATTTTCTGTCTTTTTCTTTTTTTTTAACTGTCTTGAAGTGTTCAAAAATGTGTTCCTTAATGCTTGGTAGGTATGATAATGAAAGAAAACATAAGGCAGTGATAAATTTCTCAATATGTGACCCTTGGGTTCTTCCACCCTCAAGAGCTAGTAACCTCCCAAAGGCTCTATTTTTAAATACTATAGCAACAGTTAATAGAATTTAAACATATGCATCTGGAGGAACATAATCATGCAGTTTGTAATAGCTGGGCTAGTCAAGAAATGCCTTATTTAAGGAGATAGTATCAGAGCTAAAATCTGGAGGGTAAGAGTTTGCCAGGTAAGGACAAGGGACAAGACAATGAAGGGTTAAAAAGAAGGTGACCTCAAAATCTGGGGTCAATTAAACTGACTCAGATAATGGGACGGTGGCAAAATATGGCCTCAGCAATTCTATTCTACAGTGTGTGTCATTGTATTTCATTAGCAGATACTTATTGAGCAGTTAGTACAGGACTACCATGGTTCTTGGCTTGAAACTGATTGTAGCAGGGATAAACAGATGAATCCAAAGAAGAGAAAGAGGAAAGGCAGTCACACCGAAGAGGAGAGTAGGAATAGAGACTGAGAAGTACTGAAGCTGCACCTGAGATTGAGGAGGGGAGTGGCCAAGTCTGGTTGGGTTTGTGTGTGGGAGTCAGCACTGAATATATATATATGAAACACTTCGTTTCTAAGCTGTAATGTGGTTCGCGCCGGTGGGTATCCTGAATGATCAACTGCTAATAAGACTCTGATGACAGAGCATAGCACAGCTGGAGGGAACCCATTGCTTCCCAGCTGGAGGATGTGGGAAACGTTTTCTGTGCTGTTTCCCAAGATGTCCCTAATACTATGAGCTCCACTGTCCCCAATGCTATCGACTCAAGTGAAACATGTGCTTTCTTTGAGCTGTCTTTTGATCTCCTTTCTCATAGAATGCCTTTTGCTCTCTTTTAGTATAGAACACCTTTTTTCACATTATATATTTAAGACAGCTTTCTCCTTTAGTGAATAGAGTGGTCATCAACTCTTTCCTCATGTAGGTTCATGTCACGAGTTTTCGTTCATCAAAGCAAAAGTCTTCATCACAGATTGGTCCCAATATTAATTGGGGAACTACATCCTCAATATTTATTGTGAAACCCCAGTATTGAGTAGGAAACTACATCCCAAATGTTGATTAGGGAACCAAAGTATTCACTGGGAAGCTATATTGTCAGTGTCAGAGCAGGAAGCAATATAGGACCCCAAGGCCAAGGTGAGATAGGATATTCTCAACTGTATACTTCAGAGCTGAGTTGAGTTTGTGAGTTCCTGCTGGAAATTCATGAAGCCACTGGGATTGATAATCATGCAAAGGATGTAATCTATCCAAAGTTTACAGCTGAGGATGCTTCAGTGCTACGCAAGGAATAGAGAGAAATAACTGACTAAAGATGAAGAAGTGGAATAGGGTGTTTGTGGTGGTTAGGATGGCGTTTCAACTTGTTTGGTTTAGGGGTATGCTCCAGGGATTGGTGAAGCACACCTATCCGTATATATGAGTGGAACATAGTGCTGTGGCCATGTCGTCTACATCTGGTCCCTCATCCTTTCTGATCTGGAGTTGTTCCCTCGCTCTGCTTCCAAGATCCCAGGAACTAAGTAGCTTAGGACATCTACCATTTCCTGCCATGATGGTTTTGCCTTGGAGTCCACCATTTTCTAGAATTCCCTGAAATGATACCCCAATTTAAACCTTTCATCTTTTAAATTGTGAGTATCCAGTATTGTATCCAGCAATAGGAAAATTGGCTAATGCAGTTCTTTTTTAAAAGAAAATTCTGGAGATACGAAGACTTCTGTCAGCTTTCATAACAGTTCAAACACTTCTGACTTCATGACCTTGGCAGTTGTTGGACAAGTTAAGTTCTCAATGTCTTATTGCCTATCTTATGGAAATGGGAGCATTGTTTTCACAGCGTATTATAAAAATTAAACCGTCTAATTCCCATAACACTGATATGAATATCTGTAACATGGCAAGTGTTCTAGCAATATTCTATGTTTTTATTATTAGAATCTTGGTAGAAAGTACAGGCAAATTCATAAAAAAAGGGAACAGTGTAAAATTGGTTCAACATTTTCTCTTGACAGTTTATTAAATATATTATGAAGGTCGCTTAAACATATTCAGTGATATAGCACAGTTGTTAATATTTCTTATAAAATTGAATGCTCTTCTAATTTTTGAAAACCTAGTGTGGTTCTAAACACAGAAAGGCATGAGAGTGGAGTCCATTCTCTAAGCCAACTTTGTTTGATGAGAATGAACTGAGGAAGGATTTGGTTGTACAGATGTAAACAGTCCCCCAGCAGTCTTACATGTATGGAAGGCGATTAGATAGTGGAGGCACCACTTAGCTGATGAGGTCAGCACCTGAATGTGCTGTTCACAGGTGACATTTGGCTGGATGTGGGTCCCTGAGGGCATGATTTGGAAGGGTGTACTTTTGTCTCTGGCTCTCTGGCTCTGCCTTTCTCTCTCTGCTTGCTGGATGCCACGCAATGAGTAGCTATCCTCTGCCCAGACCCTTCTATCATGTCTTTTAAAAATTTTTACTCACAGCCAACCAATTATGAACTGAATTTTCAAAAATCTATGATTGAATACTTTGTCCCAGTAAGGGGAAAGTGACTAACACACAGATATCCAGCACTGACGTGTGATGTCCCCCAGAGGATAATGGGACAGAGGCACAGACAAGGCCTCAGCAAATCTGTTAAGGCAGTGCCTGACACTGAATTTCAGTCAAGAAATACTTGCTGAGAAGTTACTACACCCTAGTAAGGTTCTTGGTTTTTGAAAATCTAACTGTAATCAGTCAAGTTCCTTTCCTCCCAGAGCCAATATTTTGTTCAAAATGACAGGTATTAAATAAGCGAACAATTAATTTTCACAGAAAGTAAGTGTCAGAAAGCAAAGCACAATAGAAGGTGTTAGACACAAGGCTAATTTGAAGGGGCCAAGGATGTTTTGAGATCATGATATTTGAAAAGAGCTGACAGGTAGAGGGAGACTTAGGAAGATCCATGAGTAGTGTGAAGGTCATAAGGCAGGAAAAGCTCACCTCCCTTGAGAAACAGCAAGAAAACCTGCATACTTAGAATGGCAGAGAAGCGGAGCAGGAAGAGGAAATGGGGTCAGAATGGCAGTCAGTGGCCCATTTCTGAAGGGCCCTGCAACCTTGGAAAACAGTTAGGATTTATTCCAAAGATGAGGTTAAACTGTTAAGAGTTTTTTAGAAAGAGAAATGACAGCACGAGGTATGTTTTATAAAGATTACTGTTCCCTCACTCTTCCTCAGATCATCCTCTAGTAATACATGCTCAGGGATAGTGAAATTTCATTAATAAAAGCAGCCACAGTACTTCAGGGGCAATGAACAGTCTTATTTAGGATTGCAGACATATATTTTTTTCTCCCTAAATAGATTGGCAAAATAGATTTAGTATTATATAAAAATGGCAATACGGCATCCATTTCATTCTTCTCTTTAATTTCCTCTCAGGTTTTGCCTCTGGCCAAAATTTATGAATAAGGTCAAAGACAAGAAAATCAACTAATGAAACCTATTGAGTTCAGCAGTCGGTCATATCTTTGGATGAGCATTGTAGAGAGTGGGTCTGGAGGCATAAGTGAAAGCCATTCAGCACCAAGATTAAGTAACTTACTTTCTACTCAACCATGTCAAGTTCTAGCTGTACGGTAAGTTGAGATCACAGGTACTTGAATTCACACCTCCAAATAAACTTCAAAGTGAAAGAAAAATTTATCTGTAAGAGTCATTTTAAAATGCGAGACTATATAGTAAAAGTTCTGAATCTTTTTGATGTATTTTATTAAATACATTTTTGTGAATTATCTCAAATGTATAAGAACCAAAAACTGCTTACATCCATCTTCAATGTGCTGAAGAGGAAAACTTAATTAAATATGTGCTATGAAAATGACACCAGGATTAATGAAAATAATGCAAATAGTTTTCAGTTGTCATTCTGTCCAGGTAGTGAACTGGGACTCTTCTACAGTAGAAAATCTGTCACAGAGGATTACACTGTAAAAGACAAACAGTTCCCCCATGATCTTGCTTCATGTAAGTAAAGACCTGAATGGCACTGCATGAATGCTGTTGAGTTGCTTAAAATCCCTTTCCTATACTTTTAATAGTTGAAGGAGTTTAGCTTTTATTTTCTCTTCATTAACTCTTGTGTTCTAATTTCTCAATACAATACTTTTATCCTCCCTTACTTGGTATTCATGTCCTTTCCTGCACAAAACATGTAAGATTCTGAAATCTTTCCCAAGAAAGAGCATTTATGTTAAGATCAGTTTTTATGCATCTGATGTCATCAATAAAAACTAAAATAGTGCTTAAAAGTAAAATGTTGCAAATATAACCACACAAATGGAAAGATATTAATATAAGAATCACGTCAGGACCTCTAAATAAGACATAAGGGAAATACAGTAGCTCCCAACTTGCTAGATGTCTCATATTCTGAGTTCATGTTTTCTAAAATGGAAGAAAGAATTCTAGGAACAAAGGAGGTTAAGAGTAGGAAGAATTTATTGAGAGGGAGAGATACGACTTCTGAGAGGCAGAAGAGGCCCTGAGTGGTTGGCCGAGGACCTCACTCTCAGGGGAACTTAACTTACAGCTGTAATCAACCAATAAGAATGTAAGTATAGCTGCTGACGTAATGCGGATCCAATGGGGAAATAAGTCAGGTAGAAAGTATACATGGCAAGAAGAAAGAACTTTATGAGAAGTGATGAGTCTGAGGGTTTTGGTCACCCATGGAGGTGACTGAGGTCTGTTTATCTATGCTTCATTAGATCAGGTGCTATAACTTATCTCCAGGTCTGTTTATCTATGCTTCATTAGATCAGGTGTTATAACTTATCTCCAGTCTGGTCTTCTGTCTTTATCTTGAGGCACGGCCTCCAACAAATACGCCTCTGGCCACAGTTGTGATGGGTTTTCATCTTTGCCCTGACTCTTTCAAGGGCCCAGCCCTATCTGACTGGCTGTAAAATTTTTACTTAACTTAGCAATCTATTATAATATAAAAATAAAATTTAAGTTGTATACTAAGTCTACTTCTTATTTAAATGAGGGCTGTCAATATGTATGGATATACAGAGAGGAAAGAAGCTACATTTCTTCCATTTTTCTCTTCTCGAATCTTTCAAACTCTTGGATTAGCAGCATATTAAATCAGCCTTATATAAAAATGATCTGGAGGATGATTCTAGACTCTGAGAACAAGCATTTTAAATTCTACATGCCTAGAGGGTCTCAGCACACATGAAAGAATTCTTAAATGACTCTTAAATGGATGAATCATGAAAGACAAATAATCAGAGTAGCATTTTGAGGCAAAATAATATTACTTTTTTTTTTTTTCAAAGAAATCTTCTAAAATTGTAGGCAAGCCAAATATTTTACTAGGATAAAGACATTTATTTTATGGCAGTTTTATTTACTTTATACAATCTCACTCATACAATGAGTTGCATAGTTCTCAGAACTGAAATTACAATCACAATAATAGGAATGATAATCCTTTCTTTGTAGGGATCTATTTTAATAAGAAAAATTGGAATAAATATAGTATGATTTCTCTCATATGAGCAACCTAAAAAATAAATACAGATCAAGATAAAAAATAGCAAATAGGCAAAAGGGAGATCAATCTTCTGCAAAATGGAAGGAAATCAAGAGATGGAGGGAGGGTGGGAGAGAAGAAGGGAGTGAATAAAAGAAGTGAGATCTGTTTTGTACAGGTATCAGCTCCCCATGTGGAATGTAATCATCAAATGCTGCAAATACTTAATAATAGAAAAAGGAAAAAGGTAGGAAAAAATTTTTAAAAATACATATCGCAAACTAGTTTATGAAGTATGACTTCATGAACAGGTTAATGCAATGCGGGTGAAAAGTCAAAGCATAGACTGTACTCTGTCATATCCCAACTAAACGCACTAACAGATGGGTTAGACAGTTTTCAAAGGTGGCATTAGGGACTAAGGGACCAGAGAGGTGGATCACCTGTATCTGCCCACAGGTTTTCCCTAAAGAAGAAGCACATTGTCTGTCACCTTTCAAACAGAGGCATTAGGTTTAAGGTAGATAAGGAGTGAAGTTAGGCTCCTGCTTTTCCACAAAAACTGACTCCACCTCCCTGGATGTTTACATTTCAGAGAGAGAGCTCCTAACTCCCTGGAGAAAGACAGTTTCATGTTTTAAAACTGGCCAGCAGCTCCTTAGAAGATTTACATCTCAAAGGGTCAGAGAAAAGATTTACAATTACTAGTTTTCTGTCTTAAATACTCTGAGAAAAGGAAGGTCAGGGCTGCCAGTCAGGAAGGCTGTGTAAATTTTAGTCAAGCTGGGAGAAATATTAAAGCTGTCTTGTTCAGTTCCTAAACTACAACCTGGCCTATATCAGAGATCCTCCACAGAGAACTGTTTATCTGAATCCTCTCAGTTCTGAGTTTGTGCAGATAACCAAAATTTAGCTTCCCATGAAAATACATATAAAATATCAGTGATAACCTCTGACTACATTCAAACATCACCTTCTGCCAAGTTATTTTACAGCCTATTTCTGTCTTTACATCAATATTCTTTACTAGTCACCCATTCACTGCTCATAACAGATACACTACGTAAGTTGAATAGATAATGAAATTGCAAATTTTAATAAAGGGGATCTTTCTGTGGTTAATGACGTTAATATAGAAAAGCTCAAATTACATGTATAGCAGTCAGATCAATGGTGATCAAGAGAAATTGCTAAGAATAATTGGCTGCATGATGGGCATTTTGAAATAACATTATTTGAATATAAAATAAATAAAAGCATTAAGTGAGGAAACTAGTGAGACACAATGTTTGACGGACGTATCTGTCATATGACAATGGTGCAAAAGTAGAAAGAGATATCTTGTTATCAAGCAGCGTGGTTGGGAAAATCACGCTGAAACTTCATAGATAATTTACTTGAAGAATTGACATATACGTGCAAATACAAATTTTCCTCTCACATAAAATAAACATTAATTTTTGTTAAATAAAGTCTTGATGAATCCCCATTTCCTTTTGTTTTCTGTTGCTGGTGAATTCACTTTAATACAGACCACTTACTGGATTACAATGACATCAAAATTTCCCCAGAAGTAGAGGGTAGAAGTCAATCCTTCCTCTTTCTTCTCCTCTTTCTGTTTTTCTGTCTCTCTCTCTCTCATTTAAATAATAATATTTGTGAGTTACTCAAGGGTTAGGAATGAGAGTTCTGGAATAATTTCTCATCAATTAAATATTGGGAACAAGCGAAAATAAGTATGTTAAGTAAAAACGTCCTATGTGTTGGAATAACTATGAATAGGAAGTGCTTCTTTTTACAGTAAAGATAATTCAAACTTTATTTGAAATGTGTTTTCATCCTGATAATTCTCTGTACACATACACAGAGACACTTGCTAAAATAGAAAAGTATTCTTAAAATTCATCATGTAACTATGCAAAAGAATCTTTTAAGCATACAGTTCTTTTAAGATGGATGTTAAGCCTTTTAGCTATTATCTCCTAATGTATATACAATGTATTTGACAGTTTTCTTGATATGTTTGGTATACATTCATGCCTTCCAGCTAAGCATGTGCTATCCAATTTGGAGGCCTTAAATAAGCTCTCAGTACTTTTGAGAGCTAATTAAAACTTCATTATTAGTACAACAGCTCTACCACATTACTGGCTTGATAAGAGACTTGCTAACTGACAATGCCTTTGTAGGTCTTCCAACTGACACTTACAATTAAGTTGCATGGAACCTACTGCCCTCTGGAAATGCTCTGTCTGGAAAAAAACAAAACAGTAGGCTCCAATGCGAAGTCCATTTACATGAAAGGAAAGTCACGATGTTTCAAAGTTTCAAACTTCCCTTACCAGCCAGAATAATAATGATACTTGAAACAGATCTATAACAAATTTACTTTTCTGGGGTGTCTGCACATGCAGCTACCTTTTTTGTGATGTTTGCTTTCATACAGGTGGATGATGTACTTTTCCGTGAATAATTCAATTCATAAAAAATGAGCACAATAATTTTACCAACCAAAAAGGGAAGAGATAAGTACTAATTTAATTAACTCTTATTTTTCCTATTGATAAATCTGTAAGAGTGACTTTTTAATATAAGCTAGCATAGTCCCATCAGCAGACAACATTGCTTCTAGGCACTCTCATACAGACATTCTACGGTGCATTGTGGAAATGTCAATAAACTTTAATATTATGTAAGACAAAATATAACCAGAGAGAAAATTCTTAGGGGAACAACAATATGTCATTTAGCAAGTTGCAAAGTAGAAAAATTACAGTTCTATGTTATTTATTTAAATTTTTCTATGCCCATAAAACATATTAGAAAAAAACAACATGAAATACCTATAGCTTCTCCATGCAAAGGGATTATTGCTGATGATGATTTTTAGTGAAATATGAAAACATATTATTTAAGAAAAATGTCCATATTATTATTTTATTGAGAAGACACTCTACTGAAAATATTATAATATGAATATCAAAGGTTAAAATGATTATCCTGGAAACGTACAACTCAGGAAAGGGGCTGTAAGTAAGAAAAAGTAATTCTCAGCAAATACTCTTTATGTTTTTACAGCAAGATATAACTTCTGTGATTCTGCCCCCAAATTTAGGAAGTTCTCTGTTGATCAAACTTCAAGTAGCTATTTCTCAAGTGACGTAAATGGAAACAAATGGTAAGAATCAAATGCACCTGAAAAGTCCTTTTAAATGTATTAAATATTTTTGATCAAAACTGCTTCACTCATCACATACACATGCAGTGATTTGCTAATAGATGCATTCTACTAGGGAATTTTATGATCTCCTTTGGTTCTTTTAATTTGAAAGTTTCTAAAATGAGTTCATTCATTCATATATTTTTTAAATAAAAATATAACACTATACAAAAATGATGCTTTATGTAGTCTTTTTTTATTTTACTGAATGCATAACATAGCTTATTTTTAAATTTATTTTTCTTAAATATGTGAACACCTACTATGAGTTCATATTTAACTTTAATAGTTGAGGTTAAAATTTTCAAGTAGAGTGGCATTATAAGAGAATATTAAAACTACTGATTTTAAGTAATATTCTCTCTGTGCTAATTTCAGTGATTTTTAAAAATTCTTCAAATAATAAAAACTTAAACATAATTTATTGAAGAATATTTAAATTAAACACCCTATATTAATTTGAGTGAGGAATTAAGACCCTCTGTTTTCCACCTAGGGATTCGCAAAACGATTATTTGATTACAAAAGAAACATATTAATTCAAAAATTTGAATACAAACTGTATTCATGTTGAATGTTAGAATTCTAACTTAACCCATTTCCTAACCCTTAAGAGTTTTTCATATACTATCCACATTTTAATACACTTCTTGAGATAAAAATAATTTTTGTTCATAAAATCGTGTCATGAATGCCATTGGTACAGAATTTCAGCTTGATAACTTGTAGTGGAGATGTTCTAAAATCATACAGTGTATTACAACACTGTAGGAATGAAGTGTGTGTCTGTTTGAATTTTCAGAAGCAGATGCCTGCAGTTGCATTTGTACAGCAATATTTTTAGGGGAAATGAACCATGTATAAATGGATATAGGTTTTTTGTTAGGTTTATGTATTGTGGATACATTTTCATAGCCTGTGTTTTGACTTTTCATTCCTTATCACTGTCCTTTGAAGAACAGAAGATTTTAATTTTCATGTTTTATGTATTTTCATCAATTTTTTACTGCTACCTCTGTGTCCTATACATTGTTGACTTTTGTAAGACTGTTATCATAATGTCTTATGCACTCTTCTAAAAGTTGACAAGTATTCATGACTATATTGAAGTGCATGACTCATTTTTTGTGTAGAGAATGTAAAGGTGGAAGTCAATGTTCATTCTTTCTGCGTGGATATCATAACCAGACCATCATTTTCTCCTTTTATTTATGTTCATGGCTTTGTCAAAAGTCTTCTCTCTTTTCACGTGAGTGTAATGTGAACCCTAGTTTTGTACTTTTAATTTTTGCTTATGCTTACAGCTATACATGCTGTCTTTATTTCTACAGCATTAGAAAACTTCCTGAAATTTTTATACACTCTATTTTTTGAAAAATTGTTTTGTTATTAAAGGATTTTATTTTTAGTACAAGTAAATTTTAAATCATCTTGTATTTTTTAAAAAAGCAAGAAATTTAACAAGGAATGTGTTACATATATAAATCAACTTGCAGAGAATTGATAAACTTGAAATAATATGTCTCTCAATCAATGAACCTGATATGTCTATCTACATGAAGATTCTTTCATTTTTCACAGAAACATTTCTAATTTACTGTAGAGAAAAAGAGCATAATTTTATTATATTTAATTCAGATTTTTTACTTCAGTGCTATTTTAAATGATATCAATTAATGTAATTTCATTATATTGTTCAAATGTTTCATGCTAGAATATGGAATTGACTTTTTACTCATATCTTGGTAACTTTCCATATTTATTATATATTTATTATTTTAATTGTTTTACTTTAAAATTAATTAAGATTTACTTTATGGATTGTCATGTCATTTCTGAACACAAAGTGGCTTACTTCATCTTTCCCAGTCAGTATGCTTCTATTTATTATTTTCTTTTTTATGGCACTGGGAATTGAACTGAGGAGGACATTCAGCTTGCAAGGCAGGCACTGTGCTGTTGAGCTATATACCAAGCCCTATTTATTCTTTTCTTATTACATCAGCTAGACTCTCCCATACAATACTGAATAAAAATGTGAAAGCATACAGGTCCTTACTCCACAAATCAAGTGGAAAAAATACTCTGGTGCTTTAAGTATTACATCACCATTCAGATTTTATAGATGCCCATTACCAACTTGAGCTATTTTCTGATACATTTTTGTTGAGAGTGTTTTGTCATTAACGGAAATTGGATTTAGTCAATTGATTTTTTTGTCTATTGAGATAATCACATAAATTGCATTGATTAATTTTCAAATACCTAATAAACCTTCCTTTTCGAGGATAAACCCAATTTATAATAGTCTTATTTCTATAAAAATACCATTGGATTTGAATTTCTAATTTATTTTTGTGTTTGTATTCATTATAAATATTGATCTGCAGTTTATTTTTTTAGTTTAAAAACAAAACAAAGATACAGAATTTCAAAAAATAGGAAATCAACACTAGTTAATATATTGCATGTCATTATTTTGAGTTTTATTTTATTATATTCTTATCTGATTTATAAATATCTTCATGTTGTTAAGGATAAAGATATCCAGTGATATTACATAAGAAAGACATGCTAAAATGTGTAAGAGTAACCACCAAAAATGTTGCTTAAAGCATTTAAATTGAAAAATTAAATGAGCAAATAATTTTAACTTCAATAATCTCAGTCATAGCTGGACATATGGGGTACACCTGTAGTCCCAGCACTTAGGAGGCTGAGGCAGGAGGGGTACCATGAGTTTGAAGCCAGCCTGAGCTATATAGCGGAACCCTGTCAAAAAAAGAAAAAAAAACCCTCAGTCACTCAGTCATAGTTAAAAGGATAGGAAAGGAAGAAGGAAAACATTGAAAAACTTTCCTTAAGTATGAGCAGCAACATAGACATTTTGTTTAAGGCAGATTTACAGATTGTTTTAGTGTTTCTATTATTTAATAGGAATGAAAGTCTTTCTCCTTGACTCTACTGAAAAGAAATGCTAGCAGTATTTTATCTTTGCAATACATTTAAAATCCCTAAATAGCTTAGTGAATGCTCAGGAATTGATAGAAAGTGTCATTGATTCCTTTCAAGGTTAAATACTTGGTTGGTAAATGTCTAATAAAGGGAGGGGACACAAATAGCTTATTCACTAATTAGGATTATATGTATTATATATTTTCATTCTGTCTGTTAATTTTCCCCTTAATTAACCATCAGTGACTTTTATTGAATCACATTCTGTATTTAATTAGTAGTTTTGAATTGAGGCTATTCTAATTTCTCAAGTTAACTGTGGAAATACCTTGTGGACATTTGACTAATATTTTAATTAAAGCATAGAGTCATATGAAAGACATGCCTCTTATTTTGGATAATTATCAGCTATTGATAATTATCTAACTCTTTTGAACAAAGTTTTTGTTAGTATGATTATTTAGTAGCAAATAGGCTTATAACCAAATAACTAGAAAATAATTCAGTTAAATTCCTTTTCCATTATCTTGTTATGCTATTTACTGCCTCATTTGAGAAAAACTATCAGCTTTTTGTACAGTTATGGATGCCTACACCCAAAAGATATTATTAAAATTTTGAATATGTAAGTTTTTAGGCAAAGCTCTAGTTTGAAAGCTAGGTTCACTGTTCACTCCACATTCTCAGAATTTTTCAAGTTTTTAAATAATTATTTTTAACAACGTACATTAAGCAAGCCTTAATTAGTAAATCCAGTCATTATTTCTGTGTTTAAATTCACTACAAGGTCACACAAGCCCAACATAATCACAATTCACTGAAAATCTGGATATAAGAGTAGTTTTATAAAAGTGAATAAAATAGTGTTTATATCTGAATCTAACTGATCATTCATAAATGGAGGTACCAGGATGGCCATGTTACATCCTTCAGTGTAACATTGTTCCACCTGGGATCCTGAGGATGCTATCACATTTGTACGATGGATGCACACAACTTCAAGTATTTTACAAGTTCATGTATGCTTCATGGAGTTTTGAACTCCTAGATAAACGTAAGTTTCAGCTAAAAATGAAGACAAAAGAATCTGCTTTAACCTTTGAGAACCTTTGCAAAATCTTTGATACCCAGGTAACATCCTCTATCTCTCCCCAGGTACTATGAATAAATATTAACTCTCACTCAGAAGTGAGCTGAATATGTTGATTGAGTGTCATTATTTTGGGATAAAATGATCAGGTATCATAAAACATTTGTACTATTATTATAACAGTGAACCATGAATGAAGGGAAATCACTACTTTTTTTTTCAAAAAATAAAACATTTATCAGAGCATAAGGCCCAGTTCCATAGTTCAGGGGTGCAGCCCAGCTAGCCATGCAGCAGATCCTGGAGGGTTCCAAACTCTGTCCAGCCAGGAGCAAGGTCCTGGCACCATATGCCAGGGCGTGCTCTGGCTAGCCCGATGTTCCAGAGGCTCTGAACTCCTCACAGCCAGATGCAAGTTCCCGGTGGTGCCACACTCCAGGGGCATATCTGCCTGGCCACCTGGGTCCCGGAGGTTCTGAACTCTACCCAGGCTGGTGTAAGTCCCTGGACCCCACTCTGGGAGTGTGTCCTCTCTAGCTGCACAGAGGATAAGAACTCTGCCCAGTCCAACATCCCAGTGCAATCCATCAGGGAAATGTTCGGCCAGCCTCACAGGACACAGAGGTACTGAGTCCAGCGCAACCCAGAGCCCCAGAGATGCTCATCAGGGAGTAACCAGCATAGCCAATGGGTCTTGGAGAATTTGAGCTCTGCCTATCAGAGCATAAAGCCCCAGCTCCATAGTTCAGAGGTGTGACCCAGTTATCCACATGGCAGGTCCCAGAGGTTTGCAACTTTGCCCAGCCAAGAGAAAGGCTCCAGTAATGTATGCCAGGGGTGCACTCTGGCTAACCCCACACTCCAGAGGCTCTGAACTCCTTGCAGCCAGATGCAGATCCTGGTGGTGCCACATTCCAAGGGCAAGCTCTTCCTAGGCACCTGGGTTCTGGAGGCTCTGAACTTCACCCAGTGAAGCGCAAGGAGACAACACCACACACTGTGGGTGTGTCCCTGCTAGCCACCTTGGTTGTGGAGGTCCTGAACGCCACTCAGCCAGGTTCCAGGCTCTGGTGACACATTCCGGGTGTGTGCCCCTGCTAGCTGCAGGGAGGATACAAGCACTGCCCAGCCCAGTGTCCTAGAGCAACCCAACAAAGTACATCAGGAGAACACATGGCCAGCTTCACAGGCCACAGAGCACAAGACTCTGGCAACATAGTTTAGGGGTGCATCCCAGCTAGCCAAGGGGATATTGGAGGATTGAAGCTCTACCCAGTGCAGTGTTCTAGTGCAATCCATTGGGAGGCTATCTGGCCAGCCACACAGGTCCCAAAGGAAAATGACAAAACAAAAGAGCAAGATGCAGTCTCAGGCCTCCAGCCCACCAAGAACAAACTAAAGAGACACTGAAGTGGAAGACAGTGGAAATTGCACAAGTGAATTTTCTGAAATGACAGCAACTGAAGTAAAGAAACAACTCCATGAAGCTATAGAGGAAATCAGATCAGAAATAATCTCCTGGGTAAAAAATAAAATGACAAACATTATGAAAGAAATGCTGTGTGTATCTAAGGAAGATCAAGATAAAAAATAGAAGAACGTAAGAAAATGATGGAAACTTTGAACAATAGAAGAAGAATTAGAATGCATGAAACAGATTCAAAGGGAAATTCAGGAAATCAAAAATTCCACTGTAAGTTGACAAAAACACTTGAATGAAGCTGAAAATAGACTCTCAGACCTTGAAGACAGCATGAAAGCTTACCATCACAAAAGAAAAGATCTCTTAAAAATAACAAGGAACCAGGAAACAACATTCAATACCCACAAGATAATGCAAAGAGAAATAATACAAGGTTGATAGGAGTCAATGAAAAAGCAGGGGTCAATACAAATTACCTGCGAATACTATTTCCAGAAATAATAGCAGAATATTTTCCAAACATGGGAAAAGAATCTGATATACCCATACGCAAGGCATACAGAATCCCAATTAACCATAACCAAAATAAATCTTTACCCAAATACAGTAATTATGATATCAGAAATTCAGCATAAGAACAGAGTACTACAATTTGTCGGAGGAAAGAAACAGATCATCTATGAAGGGAAGCCTGTCAGAATCATGGCAGACTTCTCAACACAAACTTTCAAGTCAAGACGAGCTTGGAGTGAAGTATTTCAAATCCTGAAAGAAAACAACTTTCAACTCAGATTGATGTACCCTACAAAACTATTTTGAAAAATTGATGCAGAAACAAGTCACTTCCATGACAAAGAACAAGTGAAGAAAATCATTGCCACCAAACCATCACTACAAAGAATATTGAAAGACACTCTAGAAAGAGACAAAGATAATTACAATCACAAGAACAACAGCAAAAGGAAATCAATAAGCAGCACAAACAATTAAAAAGATAAAGTAGAAAACCAACAACAGAAAGATAACATGGCAGGGATAGGTCAGTATATACCAGTTATATCCTTCAATGTAAATGGTTTCAAATCACCAATAAAAAGAAACAGACTGCAGAGTAGGTTAGGAAACAAAATCCAACAATATGCTGTGTATAAGAAACACATTTAACTCAAACAGAAATTCACAGACTGAAAATCAAAGGATGCAAAACAATACTCCCTGCAACAGAAACCCAGAAAAAAGCAGAGGTAGCTATTTTGTTTGCAGACAATGTGAACTTCAAACCAAGAATGATCAAAAGAGATAAAGAAGGTCACTACATACTTGTTAGGGGGAAACTTGAAGAGGAAGAGACTATGATCATAAATATATATAGAACAAATATGGGAGCAGCTAACTTTGTAAGACAAATCTTAATAGACATGAAAAACCAAATAAACAATAATACAGTTATAATGGGGGACCTTAGCACCCCATTGGCACAAAGAGACAGATCAAACAGAACAAAAAATTGCCAAAGAAATAACAGAACTGAATCAAACTTGTGAACAAATGGACCTAGTAGATGTTTACTGAGTGTTCCACCCAACAGCATTATAAAACACATTCTTTTCAGCTGCACATGGGTCATTCTCTAAAATAGTTCATATACTAGCCCACAGAACCTGCTTAAGTAAATACAAAGGAAGTGAAATAATTCCGTGCATATTATCTGACTATAGCACAATAAAATTGGAAATTAATGACTGAAAAACCCAGAAGAAGCCCATTAAGCGCATGGAAATTAAATATCACTCTCCTACATAATCAATGGGTCACAGAAGAAATTAAAGAAGAAACTAAACAATATCTACAATCAAACAAAAATGCAAATACAAATTACCAGAACCTGTGGGATACAATAAAAGCAGTCTTCAGAGGGAAATTTATAGCACTAAATTCCCACATAAGAAAAATGGAAAAAGCACACATAAACAATCTAATGATGCATCTCAAACTTCTAGAAAAAGAAGAGCAATTCAAGCCCAAAGCCCAAAGAAGGGAGGAAATTATCAAGATCAGAGCAGAAATTAATGCTATTGAATCTAAGAAAGCAATACAAATAATTAATGAGTCAAAGAGTTGGTTCTTTGAAAGAATAAATAAAATTGATAAACCTCTAGCCAACCTTATCAAAAGGAGGAAAGAAAAAACTCAAATCCATGCAGTAAGAACTGAAAAGTGAGAAATTACTACAGACACTGTGGAAATACAGAAAATCATTAATACCTACTTTGAAAACCTTTACCCCCATAAGTTCAATAATACAGAAGAACTGGACGAAATCCTAAAAATGTTTGAATTACCAAAGCTGGATCAAGAAGATGTAAAACTGCTGAATAACCCAATTTCAGTTAATGGAATTGAAAATGCAATTAGAACCTTACCAACAAAGAAATGGCCAGATCCTGAGGGATTCACTGCTGAGGTCTACAATAAATTTAGGAAAGACTTAATGCCAACACTCCTCAAACTCTTCAATGAAATTGAAAGGGAAGCAAGTCTCCCTAACTCATATCTGGAAACAAGTATTACCCTAATACCAAAACCAGAGAAAGAACCAGCCAAAAAAGAAAATTACAAGCCAACCTCCCTAATGAATATAGATGCAAAAATCCTCTATAAAATACTGGCAAATAGAATGCAACAAGTCATCAGGAAGATTACAAACCATAAGCAAGTGGGGTTCATCCCAGAAATGTAGGGATGGTTCAACATATGCAAATCAATAAATGTAACACACCATATCAACAGAGCCAAGGACAAGAAACATATGATCATATATATAGATGCAGGAAAACCTTTTGAGAAAACCCAACACTCATTTGTGATAAAAACCCTGCAGAAAATCAGAATAGATGGTCTCTACCTCAATTGAATAAAAGCCATATATCATAAACCAACAGCCAACATTTTACTGAATGGACAAAAACTGAAAATTTTCAGTTTAAAATCAGAAACAAGACAAGGATGTCCATTATCACCACTCCTATCCAATATAGTTCTGGAAACATTAGCTACAGCAATTACATAAGAGGGAGAAATAAAAGAAATAAGGATGGGGAAGGAAGAAGTAAAATTATCATTATTTGCAGATGATAGGATACTCTACAATGAAGACCCACAAAAATCCATTGTCTGACTTCTAGATGTAATAACCAAATTAAGTAATGTTCCTGGATACCAGGTGAGCACTCAAAAATCAATAACATTCTTGTACACAAACAACAAACTCACTGTGAGAGAAATGAGGGAAACGACACCCGTCACTATAGCACCCCCCAAAAAAATGAAATACTTAGGAATCAATCTAACAAAGCAAGTAAAAGATCTATACAGTGAAAATTACATCACTCTGAAAAAGGAAATCGAAGAGGATTTCAGAAAATGGAAAGATATAACCTGTTCATGGATAGGAAGAACAAGCATGTGAGGATGGCCTTTCTCCCAAATACAGTTTTAATTCAATTTCAATCAAAGTACCATTTATATACCTTGCAGATCTAAAGAAATTATCCCTAAAATTCTTCTGGAACCAGAAGAGGCCTAGAATAGCAAAGGCAATTCTGAGCAACAAAGGTAAGGCAAGAGGCATCACAACCCCTGTCTTGAAATTATATAACAAAGTTACTGTGATAAAATCAGCATGATAGTGGAATAAAAACAGACCTGAAGATCAATGGAATAGATTAGAAGATACAGCCACAACTACAAACACACTCAGCCACTCAGCCACCTTTTCTTTGACAAAGAGGACAAACGTGTTCACTAGAAGAATGATAGCCTCTTCAATTAGTGGTGCTGAAAAAACAGGCTTCCTGTATGCCAAAAACTAAAACTAGATCCATGTCTATCATCATGCACTAAACTAAAGTCATCATGGATCAAAGATCTGAATATTAAAACAGAATAAATTTGGTAGAAGACAAAATAGGTAAAAATCTTGACGACATAGGAGTAGGCAGAGAGTTCATGAACAAAAATCAAATTGCGTGGGTAGTGCTTCCCAGAATCAACACCTGGGATGTCATATTATTAAACATTTTTGCTTGTCAAAGGAAATCTCCAACAAAATTAAAAGAAAACCCACAAATTGGGAAAATATTTTAGCCCTCTGTTCCTCAGACAAAGGACTTCTATCTAAAACATATAAAGAACTAAAAAAAACACCAGGCCCCCAAAATTCAAGGACCCAATCCAAAAATGGGCATCTAAGATGAATACATACTTCTCCAAGGAAGAAATACAAATGGCAAATAAATATATGAAAAAATGTTCAACATCAATGGTCATTCAGGAAATGAAAATTAAAGTAACACTGAGATTCCATCTCAATCCAGAAAAAATGACCATCAACCAATAACAAATGGTGGAGGGACTGTGGGGAAAAAGGAATTATAATGCAAGGTTGAGAAATACACAAAATTCTTTCCCTGTCATTAGGAAAAGTACAGATTTCATAGGTTCTTTGAGGTTACAGAATCTGAACACTGTGTTTGGAATGTATGATAAGATTTAAGTATAGAATTAAGATAGCAAATGCAAAAGTATCTTCTTATAAAAAAAATTAAAAGTGATAAATCATTCTAACTCAAAGGTGTAGTCTGAAGAATTACCACAATGGAAAAGTCTTAATTTCTAAAACCAAAACACTCTTGTGGACTTTCTATTCTGATCCCTGATTTCACCTTTATTTTTCCATATGTACAAAATCAGAAAATGAGAATGTTAGCCTTTAGCCACCAGAGGGTGGTTCATAGGACAAGTAATTAAAGGGTTGGCAAGCGCTTTTTAATTAGAGTGGTTATATAATTGCTAATGAATAACAACCCCTTCATTCAAAATCAGATGCCCAGAAGTTAATTGAGTAGCAGAGGTCTCAAACATTATCAATATACATCTATATTCAGTTTGGTAAATTCACCTATTTTTAAATATTTATGAAACCCCAAATTACAAAAATTCCATACATTACATACAAGTGTTTGGTCCTCAGTAAGTCAGAATCAAGTTTCCTCTTTCTGCACTGCAAGTAGGCAGATAAAGCAATGCACGCACCACCATCATGAAGAGTATCACAGCCAAAAAGTACTGAAGCTGCCCTTCTTGTTTGTCAAATGACCTCACTCAATGTTGACAGTCCTCTGTAGTTTTCAAATTACATAGCAACTTTTATCTTAACTCTATACTTATAGATAGATTCACAATCACAAAGTGAGAGAAATTTAGGGTGAAGTAAGTAGCAATTATAATGCATTAGTGTACTACTTCATGAGTTACTAAACGGTTTTTATAAATTTTATTTATTTATTTATTTATTTATCTATCTATTTATTTATGTATACCAGGAATCAAACTCAGGACCTTGTGCTTGTCAGGCAGGTGCTTGTGCCACTGAACTATATCCTCAACTCCAGGCTTTCTATAAATTTTATCAAAGAAACCATATAAAATTGTTGGGTACTTCTGAAGGCAGCTCATTGTATGACAGCTGTTAATTTGAGTTTTAAAACATATTTAAGAAAATGAAAGTTTAAGGAAAATGTTGCAAATAAATATGGAAATCCGTAGAAAGTAAAAACAAATAAACAACAATGAGATATCCCAGCTCATGATTTTGCCATTTGTGTCCTGCTGTCAATGGCAAGTATGAAAGTGAGTGTCTCATAGGAGGAAGACCACATAGATAAATGCCATGGCTACTAACCCACTTGTCATCCAGGGAATGTCAGTGGTTCAAGGGCGAATTCTCGTCTGTGTCTCTGGAATGTATACAAATATTTAACAATTTTAAACAACATTGCCATAATGATAATGTTTTTTCTATTTTAATGGATAATTTTCATTCATTTGAATAAATACTCCACATGAATTTAAGCATTTTACTTAGTCTTATAAAATGTATTTAAAAGTAACCTGGTTCATTATGTTAATTTAAGAACAATTGCTTTTCCAAAACTTGTTTTTTTCACCTTTAGTCTTCATAAGGATAAGTAGAGGGCCAATATATTGTGTTTCTTTTTCAGATAAAGATGCTTTATATAGGTGATGTACTTCTGTGCTATAAAAATTGTTCTAGAACAGTCCTACCAGCAAATTAGTATGCAGCACAGGGGCTGGCACAGTGAATCTCTGTGATGGAGATATGGCTGTCCTTCCCTTGTCTCCAGCCCACAAAATGTATAACTTGGGTGTACTCTTTATTTGTTTCCCCTCTTGTCTACAAATACATTCAGATTATTCTGACGAAGGCAAAAATTTAAAAAAAATTTTTTTCCTTTGTCAGTAACTTCCCTAATTACTCATGCTAGCTTCTCTCTCTCTCTCTCTCTCTCTCTCTCTCTCTCTCTCTCTCCCTCTCTCTATCTCTGTCTTCATTGAATTCTTTGTACAACAATAATCAAATTCATAAATTTTTTAAAGTAGCTGAGCTCTTACCATATATTTGTTTATGAAGAACGCCTCTCTTTCAAATCCTATTTCAGGACTGGGGATATAGCACAGCAACACAAGTACCAGCCAGGCAAGTGTGAGGTTGTGAGTTTGATTACTGGTACCAAAATAAATAAATAAATAAATAAAATAAAAATAATAAAATAAAGTAAAATAAAAGCCTATTTTGGATTTTGGTGTGAACCTGCCTCTACAGAGAAGCTCAAGTCTCAAGTTCTTACAAGTCTCAGGTAACTGACTAGCCTCCATTCCTGCATGCTAGTTTTCCTCATGGTTTTGATTATGTTGGTTTTCTTTTAATAAAAGTTTTATCTTTTACATTTTCCTAGGTGTTGCCTTTGGGGGACCAGGCCAGGAGTGAATGATTAAACTGAATGATTGAACTGCAGAACAAAATCGCATAGGCTCTACAAAGAATGAATGGCTGCAATGCGAGGCAAGAGCACACAAATAATTAAAGAGCAAAGCAAAAGGCACGGAGGCTCTGTGAGAATAAATAATTAAACTGTGGGGCGAAAAGCCTGCAGACGCTGTGAAGAATGAATGGTTAAACTGCAGGACAAAAACAAATAGGCCCAGTGAAAACTGAATGATGAAGCAAGAAGTTTAGATTAGTAACGCATGTTATGTCTGCTCATGTCCTTCCCTTGTCCCCAAGAAAAGCTGCTTAGCTTTGAGACAGCTCTTGACACAATCTTCACTTTCTCCTGCTTTGTTTCTTACGTGGATATTCTACATTTATAGAAGTCAGAGAATTCTCAACTTGGTGGCATTTTTCTTTTCCCAGAGTCTCCCTAATGGCTGGGTGCTCTCAGTCGAGAAATAGTCTCTCTGGGGACTGGACCAAGTCTCATCTCTATGAAATGTTTTTCATCACTATGCCCATCGTGGACTCATACAAGCCACTGTTGCCTGAATTGAGACACTGCTCTTCATCCTTGGCTGTCTTCTCTCTTTCTCTCTGTCTCTCTCTCTGTCTTTCTCTGTCTCTCTCTCTGTCTGTCTCTCTCTCATCAAGCAATCACATACAGGTTTTCCCCTTTCATTGGTCACTTAATGTCCATGGTCATTTTCAATTCCATTGGGTAGAAGTTGTATTTATAGTCAGGTAAGTTTCAGAGTTAGAGACAGGATTATGCGTGGATTTTAATAACTTTTTAAAAATATTCGTCTCCAGGAATAATAGATGTTAATGAATAATGCTATGTGGTATGATTCCTTTTACACATTTCTTCGAGTCCTATTAATCAGGGAGGCTGATCACTTTTTACTGCCAGCATCTTATTTTAATGATGCTCTTTAAAACAAATCTAGCCTCTGCCCTCCTTGTCCTTAAGACTTGACTTATTATTTGTTGAGAGAATTGAAACACATTGTCTAATCCTTGCTGAAGCAACCCTGAAAATCTAATGCTGTTTTGTAAGAGTTGCCTCACAATTTTACTTTTATGTTCAATCTCATTTGCTTTGAATAACATTTTGTTTACGGGCTCGGAGTTAACATTCGGTGTCAGCACTTAGGTCTTTCTTAAGAATCTGTGGGAATTTTCTAATAGGCAAATGTTAAACCTGCATAACTTAAAATATTTTTTTCCTCTGAGCAGTATTTTTATGTTATTGTTTCCTCAGTGTTGTATTCTTTCTGATATTTTGTATCAAGATTGAAAGAAAATAATTTTTGCTAATGTATGCAATAATACATTCAACAATAATAATATAAACAAATTATATCTAGTGCATTGAAATGTTAGATAATGTTCACATTGTGAAAATGTGAAAGGGTTAAAATAGATTTTTTATAAATATGACTTTTCTTGCCAAGGGTTTAGCTCAGTGGTGTAAGTGTCTGCCTGGCAAGCGTGATCCCCGGTACCAAGAAAAAAAAATAAATATTGCTGTGTTTTAGCAGATGATGTTATTAAATATGGACTAGTTAAGCATTTTAACACAATTTGTCTTAGAATGAATAGAAGAATATCAAAACTACTGGGAAACTAGAGAATATTTAGTGGAAGTCCCTTCTATCAGATGTAAGCCCCTTTCTCCCTGAGGCTTTGCTCATTTTGCTACCTGAACACAATCAAGAAGAACAGAGAACCTGAAACTCACATTTTCTGATGAGTCCTTTCAAAGAAAATTAAGAATTTATCAACAAAAACCATTCAGGAACTCCCTAGACATATTTTGCCAGTAAAGATTTTGCCTGTTTTACTGGAGGGAAATCTATCAAGGATTTAATTTCTTCAATTCATGTCCCTGACACCTTTTCCTATAAAATTTGTCCCCCTAGGTGAATTGTTCTCAGCTAATTTCACATCTGCTTTATTTCTTTCTTTTCACTTTTAATTTTTCCCAAAGTGTGATTTACTGGTGTGATCAAGTTCCTTACGCAAGAGAGAGTATGCACAATCCTTGACTTGTCAAAACTATGGTCATATCTTCACTGTACTAACCTTGTTGTACAAATGTGATATAGAGCTAAGCACAGAGAAAGTAGCGATTGACTACTGTCATCCTTGGAATAGAGGGCAGTCCTTGGAGGCACTAAAATGTACATTGTGAGAGTGAAGGAATATGTGGGGTTGTGGTTCATCTCCAACCTCCTCCTGTTACTCCTATCTTCCTTGGTTGGCTGTTCCCTCATATTTCATTTCATCTAAGTCCTTTCTCTTTGTATGATTTCTTTTATTCTACCTTTTCACGCCAAATCTCTATTTTCCTGTGGATATGGCCTATGTACTACACAAATGGGAAATACCAAATTAAACATACTAGTAAAATTTCAATAACTTACTCATAAGATCAATTATGTCAATGCATCTGGTTTGAGAAAATAATTTGTTAAAATGAAAGAATCAAAGCTAATGTGCTGCTAATGATGAATTTTCAGGGAAATTTAAAATTACTTTAACTTTTGAAATAATTTCAAACTCACCAAAACATTGCAAGGATAATACAAGAAACAGTTTCATACCTTTTATTCTGATTCTGTTTAGCTCTGTGCTGTATGATTTTCTACACATACAAACACACACACACCCCTAGATTTTTTCCTGAGTCATTTGTAAGTTGCATGCCAATGTTCATTTATTGCTAAATACTTCAATGCACATTTCCCCAAACTGAGTACAAAAGTAGTTATGTATACAGTTATGAATTTCAGGAAATTTTACATTGATGCGTCTAATCAACTTTTCACATTGCTATTTTCTTCACTGACCCAATCTTTGTATCATCTTTTAGTCTTACTAATTTAGGATAGAATTCAGTCTAAGAGCACATATTACAGGTAGATGTCATGTTCTCTCAATTTCTTTGATTTAAAACAAGTCTTTAGCCTTTAATTATCTTTCATCACAACCACATTTCACCCTCTTCTCTATTTTTATTAGAATGTTCCTCCTAGGATGATTTCTATTTCCTCCCTCCCAATGAGTTAGCTGCATTATATATTCTGTTGGGATGCAGCATACATCCATAGTACTGTGTCTTTGTCAGCCTATTCCTTCTGGAGACAAAGGTTATCTGCTTTTCCTTTGTGTTTCTATTTTCTTTCTGATTAACCAAACTATTATCTCATTTCTCTCATATAATTATTGGCTTTCTCTTATTTTTATATTAGTATTTTTATTATTAAATAACTTGTAAGAGATAAGTGTAAGGTCATACAAATGTACCTCATCCCATCAAAGTGCTCCCTGTAACTCAGTTTTGTCTACTAACGCCCCTTCCCACAACTTGTATTTACTATGATGGTTGCCAACTGTATTTTCCAACTATCACAGTCATCTCACATTTAGTAGCCACAAGTTGACATTCTTCTCCTTTTATCTATCATCTATCTATCATTTCTATTGCCTTAAGAACTATTTCTAAAGGTTTAATTACTCTCCTTAGTGCTCAAGTTATACAAATTTGGTCAATATGGTTTATTTCAAACTGGTTCCTATATGCTTTTTACATTAGCCTCATTTTTATCATTCTTTCTGGCAAAATAAGATCGTGCCTAACTCCAGTTTTATCCTTTTTGACCAAAATCTTGTGTAATTTCTCTAAGCAGCTCTGTTTGATTTAGAAGACAATGATCCTGGTCATTAAGTTCTGCCTAAGGTTTGTATTACTTATTTTCATGCTGTAACAGGTAAGAAGATACAGATACAGATGCAGATATATAGACATTGATGTAGATTTAGACACGAATGCAGTTACTTTCAAGTAGGCATCCTTCTTATTCTACTTTGTTATACATTTATATTTCCTTTCCTTCACAGTAAGAAATCTGTTCCCCAGCACTATTAACATATTTGCTTGTTTTCTCATTTATAAGATACAAAAATATTTTCAGAATTGCTTCAAACATATATACAATTTTTTCTCATTTCTAAAGCATAAATTGATATAAAATAAATGTTCTTCATACTTTTCTGTTTGTACTAAAAGTATCTACCCCATGTAAAATTATAGAAATAAGTATCAGCTGTCTTTACAGTTGCTATGTGGTTCTTTTTATGTATATATACCCTAGTTTATTTAGAAAATCTACTTTATTTGGTCATAAGGATAAGTCACAATATTTTATCCTCACCTATAATGTCACAGTGAAAACCATGTATATAAAGTTTTGATGTTTTTGGATTTGTATTTTTACGGTAAATTACCAGAATCAAAATGGAAGTGTTGGAGAATAATAGCATCTGTAGTTTTGACAGGCATTGCCTCTCCATAGCTATAGGCCCACTCTGAGCTCTTAAAATTATGGAACAATTCTGCTTCCAGTGAGTTTTGACAGACCCCCCCCCTTGCAATTCAAAAAACAAACTAAATTAAACTACAAAGAGCAAGAGAAAAAATGCTGTTTCCTCATACTTGCCAGAAGAGTGCATGGTAACGTTTTGATGCTTGCTAGTCTGATGAATGAGAGACAATATCTCTGTGGAGATTTAATTTGGCTTTCTCTTCTTCTTTAACAATGATTTTTATGCATTTAAGGACAATTTTCTATCTTTTGCATATGCTGTCTGTTCATGTTTCCTGCCTATGTTTTTATATTTTGATTGGGACACATTTCACACATAGAAATTTTCAAACATATATTGTATACAGATAGCAATTAAGTATAATACTTAACAAGAATACTAAATTGAGGTATTATCATTATACAAGTAGGAAAACAAAACCAATGAACAAACAAAAAACTATATTAGGTGATACAATTAATTTACCTGTTAGTCTTTATGCAAGGTAGCTACCCATAGTGATGTTTATTTATGCACGTATCTCTGATCAAGCCAGAAGGAAGAAGGGCCTGGCTTGACTTTTCTTTAGAAATACTTACTTCATTAACAAGTGAAACACTGTGCTATGCAAGTGTCCCTAGATGAAGTCTAAAAACAGCCCCATGTATCACATCAACACCGACACACATTTAGAGACAAATTATTCCCTATGTGTTGTAAGTAGCCTCTGAAGACCCTTTGCTAAATTCCCTGCTTTCCCTTTTTCTAATGCACTGCTTTCTCTTGCCATTATTTTAGGAACTAGAGAGTAATTCTGATAATAATTCTACTTTCTTTCTTTCCTAGTCCCTTAGAACTACATCTTAATTGCAAATTTGATTAATTGGTTTTCTACACTTGCTATTGCAACTTAATGTACTTAGAAAAAAGTGTACAGAAATGTACCTCCAGGTGCACATTGATTTGTGGAGCAAGCACTCAGTTCAATAACTGGTTATCAGTGTCCCAAAATTTACTCTTTGCATCCCCTTCCAGTCCTCAGGCTGTAGCAGAGGGAAACACTGTCCTTATTTCTCACAGCACAGGTTCTGACCGTTTTTTTTTTTTTAAGCAAGTGGAAACATAGGGTATATACCATGCTTGTTTATGTCAAATATGTTCCTTTTGCAAAGACTTCACAAGGTGTACAGCTATTCTGTCAGCCTTTGTACTCAGCCTTTGTAACATCAAGAAGTTTTTCACCCTATCTCTAGACGACAGTTACTGCCCAGGGTCCAGATCACTTGCAGACCGCCACACTCCTGTGCACTTGGCCTGAGTCTCTTGACTATTTCCTCAGCAGCTCAGTTGCTGCTATGTGTTTGGGGAGGACAAGCTTTGCTGCTGAAGTCAGTATCTCTAGCCGCCTGCCACTACCTACAGCAGGGACCTGTGCTATACTTCCTTGTGTATGGAAATCCAGAGCTTTCCATGTGTGCCATGCATACTAGTTTTGATAGTTTACTTCTTCTAATTAATACAAGTGCATGCAATATTTGTCAATATTGTTAAATAAATAAAAACTATAAATATAAATGTTAGTGCTATATTTGTGCACCTAAGTCTAACTGCGCATTCACACCTCTACTAAATTCTGTAATTCCATCTGTTAAGAAGGATTTGCTAAGAACATTCGATGCACCGGACATTGACCAAGCTGATGACACCCAACATTTACCAAGGCAAAATAAACCCCTCAGAGCTTACACATAATCACATACTATGATACCTTTTTAAGTGCAGTGTGATGGAGACAGCAAAGATCATGGAAAAACACAAAACAATCATCCCAGAACTTGATGCAGACTGTATTTGCAAGGTAAATATTCAGTGAGTGGTAGAATTAGCAGCAGTATTTGATCTCAGTAAAAATGCCCAAGACCTCTGCACTTCAACAGCATCAGCTGAATATAGATTTGAATCTATCACATATCCACTGATTCAGTATGATGTGGAGGAAGATTAATAGTCGTTTTAGTAATGTTTGAAGATGTGTGTGTGTGTGTGTGTGTGCTTAATTTTACTATGAGTTTCTCCAACTGCAAGCATAAAATGTATCTGAATAGCCATGTTTCAATCTTTCATTTTTAAATTTAAAATCAGTATCACTGGCAGTGCTGCTTATTTTAAGAAAAACTAAAGTGCAATATCATATCTATTACTATTGCAAGAGTAAAAATGTCATATCAGAGTTACTGAATCGTGCATTGACCTTTTTATTTAATAAATCATGTGGCAAACTCATTGTATATACCATCTTGTATATAATTTCAAAGGGACAGGAAATTTCTCTTATACACGTTTTTAAAAATTTGTTAACAAATAATTGTATTTGTCAGGCTGAATGAAAACAACTTGAAAGACTTTATGATAAACTCACAGACTTTTTCCGTTGCTCTAGGCTATCACACACAGCTCTATTTTCCAATTTGTATACTGTACAAAACTGAAAAATATACAAACAGGACAGTCACTCTGTACAGAATGAACAACGGAGCTTACTAAGTGTCTAAAATGAACAATGTGCTAGCCCTGGGTAACTCAGGTTTTATATCTGCAGTGGGAAGAATGTTTTCTTTTTAACCTTCTCCAAAGAATATTTTGAAGGCTAACTAATGAAACCTGCCATCTTTTAAATACATACTACCTTAATCTAAAAAGAACTAGCAATTAAATCTCAAAATTCAATTGGAGAAAACTGCTTCAGCTTTAGGACAGCTCTTTCTTTGCTTATAGAAGAAATGTCTAACTGTTTATAATACATGCTCTCTAGTTTTGATTTTTAATAATTAATATATCACAAGGAATTAAATGACGTTGATAGTGTCAAATGGTACTTAATAGAGCTGTGTGATATGTGAGGTGTGAGTCCTGGACCTTTTCCATAAAACCAAATGTTTCTCAGAAGATAAGCAGGGGATTTGGTTGTTAAAGTATTTTCAGTTCATTTGCCACCTAGGAAAGAATTTTTGAAAGTAATTCTTCCAAGTTTTGCATGCAAAGCATATAAAAACACATATATATGCATATATGCATGCCGGCTCCTCATCATGAATATAAGGATGATATACCACAAACATATACTACTACAAAAAAATAGTTCCCAAAAAGATCATAGATAAATAGTTATTAGCAAGTGTATTATGGTTTGACCCAGGCAGAATTCTTGAGTTAAAGAGGATTGGTGCATAATCCTTCTTATAAAATCTTATCTTTCGTATAAAACTATCCCTTGCTTTTTCTAAAGACATACAACACCATTAGCACCTCGGTGGCAAATAGTTTGATGAAAAGAAAACAGTTTAAGAAGTACTTTCATAATAGGTAGGTACTATGGCTTTGATTACTGTCACCTCCTAATGTCATATGTTGAAGTCTTAATTCACCGGAATATCACGGTTGTATCTTACTAGAAATCAAGTTCATTGCATAAGTCATTAAATCAGTTATTACAAAAGCATCCTGAGGAAGAGCAGTCCCCTAAATCAGTATGACCAGTGTCCTTATAAAAATAATGTCACATAGGAAGAAAGATACATAGGGAAAATCCAACGTGAAGAAATGTGGGCATAGCACAGTCATTTAGCCAAGCAGAGGAACGGAAACAGATCACTCCCTCCCAGGCTTCAGAAGGAAGCAACCTGGACAGTCCCCTGGTTTTAGATTTCTCCAATATTGAGAAAATAAAATCATGCTTCAGTCATTCAGTTTGTGGTGCTTTACCATTGTAACCCTAGTAAAATATTGCAGAGATAAGTAGCATTTTCAAGCTGACAACAGCATCACTAAAAGGATCAAAGTCCTAGATCTTCTATGTGCTAAACTCTATGGCTCCAGGGATCCCTTCAGGTCCAATTTTCAGGTTTGAAAATTAGGAAAAATGACATGTACATCCAAACACCACTGAAGGAAGACAGAATTAGTGGAAGATATTCAACACATAGCACGTGCTGCATATTTCTTATACATCTTCAATACTTGAAATGATCAAACGAGCCATTAAAAAAATCCTAGGCGCAAGTTTCCACACTAGTCTGTCATACTGTATCTCTCAGGCCTACTCACTCATCAGTAGTGATTGATTTGCATTCTTTAATTCCAGGTTTGTTCATCTTGGCAGCAAATTCGAATATTTGGGGGAAATTTTAGAAGATGATAATATTTGAGAGGCATCCACAGATTCTGACTTAATTGTGCTGGGGTGTTGTTGGCTCTTTGGGATTTAAAAACTTTCCTCATCAGAACTGAGAAACATTTCCCATCCATCCTTTTCCACAGACAGATTTTTCTGAGGTACTTGAGAAAATCATTAGACATCTGATCAAGCGTAACCAGTGCTTGTGGTATGATAAAGCTACTCTATGCAGGGATACGAATGTAACCAGTGAATAAATGAAAACGAACATAGGAATTTCCTAGCGCGCTCTAATTCTAGGTCATCAAAGGGAAGTTTCTTAATGTGTCCTGAAAAATTTTGAATGTGATCACCTCAAAATACATATTTTCAGCTTTTTGTTGCTTATAATAGATAACACTGTAGCAGAATTCTGATTACCAAACTATAAAAACCCACACTATATAGACATGTAATACAAATAACTAAGACTTTGATGTTTAAACTTAATGTCTTTGGGGTTTGGGTTGATGAATAAAACAAAAAAAAGGAGCACGTCATAGATATTGCAACATCATGCATGTAAGCTTCTCTCTTAAAAAATACAGAAATTTTGTGATCTTTACTTTGCAGACCTAATTGTATTTAAATATTAGGAGTGTTTATTTAAAATATCCTTATATTACACATGCACAGTGTCCTACAGGTAAAATGTGATAGCTAAGTTTAACATGATTTAAACAATATATACTGTATATATGGATCAAAATATCGCATTTCCTTTTTAATATGCAAATTTCTAAAAGTTTTATGGGTCAGTTAAAAATTCAATTAAAATAATTATAGTTTGCTTCAAAATTTTAGAGCTTTATTCTTATTCCCACAATAAAAAAAGACTTAGTTTGAAAAATGTGATGATCATCAAGTTTCATAGAGACAGTGACAGGGACTGTTGGGAAGAGCTGCAGTTATGAAGGACACAGTCTGGTGGCTTACAGAGCTCTGGGTTCAAATCTCAGCTCTACCATGTATATTGCTTTATTTTGGATGATGTTTTAAAAACAGGAAATGTAATATTTATTTAACATTACAACTCTTGTTTTTTTTTTCTTTGATTCACATAGATACTGTGAGATGATTACCACAATTAGGTTAGTTAACACCCATCCATTGCCAGCTGTACTGTTAATTCACCATTTGCTCTTGGGAAAATACCATCTTCTGTAACTCTCAATGTCTACAACCAAAAAGTTGGGCCCAACAGCAAGAATGATTTACATCAGCACATATCAGTTTTTTCTGAAGATTCCATGAGATAAAGCACATAAAACATATAAGAAGACCCAAGTCAGTGTTGGTTGGTTATTATTATTCATTGATTGATACAGATGGGGTTTTCTGAACTGCTTGCTAAATCACAAGAGGGAGTTTTCATTGGTGTCACTAAAACTGTATATTAATGTCATTCTAAATGGTTTCAATGACTGTTATAGGAAACTCACTCATTGTCTCATCAAAGTACATCAGTGAAGTTCATGAGATAAATGTATATCTTTATCTTAAGCAATCCTTTCATTTGGAGGCCTGACACAATTTGTCTAAGAGTAGAAGTTACATTTCCCTATGCCAGTCTCTGGGAAATGCCCTCTTAGAAATAGAGTGAGCAAACCAGACAGCCATTAATGCAATGTCATTTTGCCACAATGATCATTTCACTGCAGCCTATAGTTAAGTTAGTTTAACCCAAGCAAGTCAAATGTACGTGTCAGGACATTTTAACATTCCATTAGTTCTTCCTCAAAGTCAACATTGACTAAATTTATCACTTGGAAAATTGTGTACACAGATAAACATACAGCAGATATCATACAGTGGTCAGGGAACAAGCATGTTGAAAGGTATGCAAGATGACCTTGGATTTTGTGCAAAACTTCTAAAGATTTTCACTGTCCTTACAATTAGAAAATATTATTTTGAAGGATAAACTTATGGATTGCTATCTTTGTTCTTTATATCATTTTAGCATGATGTTCTAAAATAATTGATAATAATAATATAATGATTAAAATAGTAATAATAATGCCATACAGCAAATAATCAGGAGGAAGGGTAACAGGAATATGAGAAGAGACCAAGTTTGGAAGCACATTCTAAAATATTTTATTAGTTTGCTTCTCAATAAAACCTCATTAGGTAGATACTACTATATCTCATTTACAGCTAAAGCAACTGAAGCTCATGTTGATTAACAAAGTGAAGTGTACACCAACAATAAATATTGAAGTAGAATGTACATATTTGAAGTCTGTCACCAGACCTATGCTATCTTGCTATATAAATATCGTGCATGCATTCAATATTGCTTTCATATATTCAAAATTAGTATATGGTCATTTACCACACGATATTTCTTGCAGAATTCAGATAAGTATTTGATTCCATATGGAGGAGAGGGTCAGTATATCTAGTTTTGAGGGTGAAATAATAGGAACAACATGGTTCTCACCCTCGACTTTCTTTACCTTCCAAATGAGATACTTCAACTCCGTTGTAAAAGTATTTAAAACTCTTATGTGGTCAGCAGTGAACTGTGCATAGTCAGTGCTAGAGAGATGAAAGCACGTGCTCTGGAAGACTTAAAAATGCTAACCAAAGTCCTCTCAAATTTGAGTGTAAACATTACTCATTTGAAGGACATAATTTCAGAATTGTTCAAAGTAACAGGTTTTTATGCGATTGGTTATAAGGAAGCCCGATTATTATAGAGCCACTAGTCTCACTATCCACTGCTGCCTGTTTCAGCAGAAGAGTCACCTGCTTGGGATGACACCCAGGTCCTCTTCTTTGCATGACAACTCCTGATGTGTTTAGTCAACAGTACTTAAGCCCTCAGCAAGACTTTACTAGCTGTGAACTTCAACTGGTCTGCACGAGCCCTATTCCTGTATTGCATTCTCAGAACAACCTGCGCTGGCCTCCAGTTACTGGTGACACAGAGTCCTGCAGCATTCCTTGATTAAGATGTCTAGCATTTCTACTAGTCTTTCAACCCTTGAAAGACAGAAATTGTGTTTGTTTGTCACTAGCTCTCTGTAAATCATATGTTCTGAAAGTGTCTATTTTTCAAATCTCACTCTCCTCTTGTGATAAATTTGTTAAATTTTCCTTTTGGTTTGGTGTCATGGTGCCTAATTCTAATTTGTCTTTCTCACAATAGCTCCCAAAACACTGACAGCATATACTCTACCCTTACATGTAAGGAATTGCCCACGACTACTGTCAAATTGCATTTCGATTCCTTGAGTCTTAGGGGGGTCTCTGAGATGTTGCATTCCTAAAGACTCCCAAGTGATAAGGGCCCCTGGTTCAGGTCCCAAACTTTGAGCAGCTAGCACAGAGGGTCCCATCCCACACTCTTCATGCCTTCACTTTTATGGCTAAGAGCATAGCATTGCTTGCAAGAGTTATAAACTTAAATTTCCTTTTCAATTAGACCAAGAAGACCCAGAGAAGGACCATTTTCCCAAACTGGATTATTTATTTTTATTGATTTCCCAAGTTAGTGAAAATGAATGGATTTAACTAATTCTAATAGAAGTATCATGTCATATTTTCACCAATACTTAGTTGAAAATCTCTGTCTGAAAGATCCACCCAGAAACAGTTTGTATAACAATGTACAATACGTAAAGTGACAATTAATAGGACTGTGATTTGTGTGGCATAAATTCAGCTACCAATCCCTATCATACATAAAAATGAGTAATTATTCCCTTCAGACTGAGAGGCACAGATGTAATGTAATATACATGCCAATAGGCTACAGAGAAAAGCTATTGTAAAAGGAACGTAACAGGCTATTTTGAAATTTTAAGGACAAATCCAATGTGATATATTCTGTTAATGCATTTTGAAATCTCAAATTTATAAAATGTAATTATAGTTGAATAACTGGTACTGGCCATTGTTCTAAATACTTTCCATAGATAACTGACTACCAAGAATGTCTGTTGAGGTAAAGACTATTAAAAATGAAAGTACAGTCATTAATCCCATTTTACCAGTGAAGAAATTTAGGCACAGAAAAACTTAAAAATCTGCCCCCACTCGTACTCACACCAGAGACAGTAGCAGCCAGCAGGATTGTTGGTTGCCCTTCCCCCGCACTCAAAAGACCTCAGCAGCCTACAGCCCATCAATGACCCCTCCCATCACACGAAGAACTTTGTCGGGCTGGTGGAATCCTCAGCAGTACCTCACACACGCAGAAGGCCTCAGCCAGCCTGCCACAGTGTGGTGGGTTTCCTCCTCAAATAGAAGACTTCACTGGGTAAACAGGAGCAGCAGCAAACCCTCCTCCCCAGCTATAGGACCTTGCAAGCCTGGCAAGATTGTCGGTGAGTCCTTCCATACAGAGAACACCAGGTGGGTTGAGGAGAACACTGATAAGGCCTCCCCCAACCTGGAGGAACTTGAAGGGCCTAGAAGACCGCCAGTGAGACAGTAAGGTCCCAGCTGAGGTGCACACTATAGCCAGGTATATCTGGTGGCCTGGAACAACTTGAAGGTGCAGTAACAAGGGAGATAAGGGTAGGCTTATATCAATGCTCCTAGGTTAGTCAACCTAGGAAGAATCTAGAACTTATCCAAAAGGCCCTGCAGAGGGAATTAAGGTGACTGGCCCCTCTCCTTCATTGTGGGACCCAGCATTGGACAAACAGCAGCCACACAGTAGGACCATTAGGCACACATGATGGACAGTTGAGACTAGTGGGACTGAAAAGAAAAAAAAATAACTCAAGTGGTAAAAATGACAAAACAAAGAAGCAAAATGCAATCTCTAACCCCCAGTCCATCTGAACCAAGTATAGGAGATATCAAAATAGAGGACATTAGAAGTCATACACCTGAAATTTCTGAAAAGATAACAAGTGAAATAAAGAAAAAATCCATGAGGCTATAGAGGAAATAAGATTAGAAATAATCTCTTAGGTAAAGAAAGAAATGGCAACTTTAATAAAGGATTTGCCCAGCATAGCTAGAGAAGACATAGATAAAAAAGTACAGGAGCATGGGGAAATGATGGAAACCTTGAATGAACAATATAGAAAAGAAGTAGAATGCATGAAACAAATTCAAAGAGATATCCAAGAAATAAAAAATTCTATTGAAAGCTGATGAAACCATTTGAATGAAGTTGAAGATAAACTCTCAGACCTTGAAGACATGATGACAGCTAGCTATCATGAAAGGAAAGAACTTTCAAAAATAACAAGGGAGCATGAAATATTGAACAGCTTCAAGATGATACAATGAGAAACAATTTAAGACTGATAAGCATCAAAGAAAATGCAGGAGTCAATGCAAGTGACATAAAAAAATTATTCACAGAAGTCATAGCAGAAAATTTCCTAAATGTGGGAAAAGAAACAGATATACAGATCAGTGAGGCATAAAGAATGCCAAACAGTCATAACCAAAATAAATCTATACCCAGACATATAACAATTAAGATCCCAGAAATTCAGCATAAAAACCAAATACTCAATGCTATTAGAGAAAAGAAACAACTCACCTATCAAAGAAAGCCCATTAGAATCATGACAGAGTTCTCAGCACAAACCCTCAAGTCAAAACAAGCTTGTAGAGAAGTATTACAAGCCCTGAAAGAAAACGCATTTCACCCCAGATTGATGTACCCGACAAAACTTTCTTTGAAAGTTAACGGAAGTAAGATACTTCTATGACAAAGAACAATTGAAAAAATTCATGCTCATCAAACCAACCCTGCAAAGAGTACTGAAAGATATACTAGAGAGAGATAAAAATGACTACAATTCCCAGAATGACAACATAAAGAAACCACCAGGCAGGGCAAATAATTAAACAAGGGGGAAAAGCAGGAAACCAACATCAGGAAAATAACATGACAAAATTAACCCACTACGTGTCAATGTAAATGGTCGCATTTCACCAAATAGGTTAAAAAATGGATGAAGTATCGTATCAGGATCCAACAATAGGATGTATACAGGAAACACATCTAACTCAAAAGGAAACTCATAGACTAAAAGTCAAAGGATGGAAAACAACATTCCATGTGACAGGAACCCAGGAAAAGCAGGGGTAGCTACTCTATTTGCAGACAATGTGAACTTCAAACCAAAAATGATCAAAAGAGATAAAGAAGATCACTACCTACTCATTAGGGGGAAAATTCAAGAGGAAGAGATAACAACCATAAATATATATGCACCAAATATGGGAACACCCAACTAACTATATAAGACAAATACTAATAGACATGAAAAACCAAATATGCAGTAACACAATTGTAACAGGGGACCTTAATATCTCATTGTCACAAAGAGATAGATCAACTAGCTAAAAAGTTGTCAAAGGAATAACAAAACTGAATCAAACCTGTGAGCAAATGAACTTAGTAGACTTTTATAGAGCATTCCACCCAACAAGATCAGAATACATGTTCTTCACAGGGGTACATGGAACAGTCTCTAAAATAGGCCATATATTAGCCCATAGAACATGCTTAAGTAAATGCAGAGGAATTGAAATTATCCCATGTATAGTATCTGATCATGATGCAATGGAATTGGAAATTAATGGCAAAAGAAACTTAAGAACCTACATAAACACATGGAAATTAGATAACACCTCTTAAACAACCAATGGATTACAGATTAAATTAAAGAGGAAATTAAACAATACCTACATTTAATTGAAAATGCAGATGCAACATGCCAAACCTGTGGGACGCAATGAAAGTGGTCCTAAGAGGGAACTGTATAGCAATGAATTGTCAATCAGGAATACAAAATGAGCACGAATAAGAAACCTAATACTACATTGTAAGCTTCTAGAAAAAAAGAGTCAAGACCAAATCTCATACAAGAGAGGAAATTATAGAGATCAGAGCAGAAATTAACACAATTGAGACTAAGAAAACAATACAAAGAATTAATGAATTGAAGAGTTGGTTCTTTGAAAGAATAAACAACATTAATATATCTCTAGATAACCTTATCAAGACAAAGAAAGGAAAAGCTCAAACTCATGCAATAAGGAATGAAAAGGGTGAAATTATTATATATCCCACGAAAATTCAGAAGATCATGAGTACCTACTTTGAAAAACTTTTACTCACATAGAGTGGAAAACACAGAGGAAATGGACAGATTCCTAGAAATGTATGAATTACCAAAGCTGAATCAGGAAGATGCAACAATTTTGAATAATGCAATACCAGTTACTGAAATAAAAAATGTGATTAAAGTCCTACCAAAAAAGAAATGTGCAGGTCCTGATAGATTCATGGCTGAATTCAACAAGAAATTTAGGGAAGATTTAACAACAATACTCCTCAAACTCTTCTATGAAATTGAAAGGGAAGCAATTTTCCCTAACTCATTCCTGGAGGCAAGTATTACTGTAACACCTAAACTAGAGAAAGGCCCAATCTAAAAGAACTAGAGGCCAATCTTCCTAATGAACATTGATGCAAAAATTCTCAATAAAATACTGGCAAATAGAATGCAGCAAAACATCCAGAAGATTATACACCATGACCAAGTGGGATTTATACCAGGAATGCAGGAATGTTTTAACATATGCAAATCAATAAATGTAATACACCAAACCAACAAAGCCAAAGACAAAAATCACATGATCATCTCAATAGAGGCAGAAAAAGCTTTTGATAAAGTCCAACACTGGTTTATGATAAAAACCCTGCAGAAACTTGGAATAGATAATATCTACCTCAATTTGATAAAAGCCATCTATGACAAACCAACAGCCAACATTATACTAAATGGACAAAAACTGACAGCTTTCACTCTAAAATCAGGAACAAGACAAGGATATCCACTATCACCACTCCTATTCAATGTAGTTCTGAAAACACTAGCCAGATCAATTAGAAAAGAGAGAGAAATAAAAGGAATAATGATAGGAAAGGAAGAAGTTAAATTATCACTATTTATAGATGACATGATATTCTACACAGAAGACCCCAAAAACTCAATCAAAACACTATTACAGTTAATTAACAAATTAAGCATTGTAGCTGGATACAAAGTTCACACTCAAAAATCAATAGCATTTTCATACACAAACAACAAACTCACTGAAAGAGAAATTATGGAAATAACAACTTTAACAATAGCACTTAAAAAATGAAATACTTAGGAATCAACCTAAAAATGATGTAAAAGATCTACACTTTGAAAACTATAGTACTCTAAAAAAGGAGATTTAAGAGAATACTAGAAAATGGAAAGATATTCCTTGCTCTTGGTTAGGAAGAACAAACATTGTGAAAATGTCCATACCCACAAAACTGTTATTCAGATTTATTGCAATCCCAATCAAAATGCCACTAGCATACCTTAGAGATCTAGAGAAAACATTCCTAAAATTCATTTGGAAACAGAAGAGACCTAGAATAGCAAAGACAATCCTGGGCAACAAAGGCAAGGCAAGAGGCATCACAGTCCTTGACTTGAAATTTTACTACAAATCTATAGTGATAAAATCAGCATGGTACTGGCTAAAAACAAACAAACAAACAAACAAACAAATAAAAACAAACCAGAGCTGAGGATCAGTGGAACAGATTGGAAGATGCAGACGCAACTACAAAGACACTCAGTCACCTTATCTTTTACAAAGGGGCTAAACAAGTTCACTGGAAGAAAGATAGCCTCTTTAATAAATGATGCTGGAAAAATTGGCTTTTAACACGTTGAAGACTGAAACCCGATCCGTGTCTATCACCATGCACTAAACTGAAGTCAAAATGAATCAAAGATCTAAATATTAAAATGGAAATACGAAATTTGTTGAAAGACAAGGTAGGTAGAAATCTTGAAGACATAGGGGTAGGCAAAGAGTTCATGAACAAAATGAAGACTGCATGGGGAGTACTTTAAATAATCAACAACTGAGATCTCACCTTATTAAAAAGTTTTTGCCCTTCAAAAGAAATCAGTAAGAGAGTGAAGAGAAAATCCACAGAATGGGAAAGAATTTTAATGAGCTGTCCCTCAGACAAAGGACTTATATCTAAAACATTTAAATAATTGGAAAACATCAGACCCCTCAAATTCAAAGACCCATTCCAAAAATGGGCATTGAGATGAACACTCACTTCTCAGATGAAGAAATACAAATGGCAAATAAATACATGAAGAAATGTTTGACATCATTTGTAATTCGAGAAATGCAAATTAAAACAACATTGAGATTCCATTTCACTCCAGAAAGAATGTAGTCATCAAGAAATCAACTGATAACAAATATTGGAGGGACTGTGGGGAAAAAAAGAACACTTCTCCACTGTTAGTGGGAGTGTAGACTGGTGTGACCACTGTGGAAATCAGTGTGGAGATTCCTTTAAAAACTAGGATTGGAAGGTTCATTCAATCCAGCAATTCCCCATCTGTGCATTTTCCCAGAAAAACGGAAAATGTCATGTCACAGCGATATACATGCACCCATGTTTATAGTGGCACAATTTGTGATAACTAAATCTTGGAAACAACCGAAATGCTCATTAATCACAGAATGGATAAAAAAGATGTGGTATTTTTATACAATGGACTATTACTCAGCTATAAAAAAGATAATCTTGAGGCTTTTATAGTTAAATGGATGCAACTTGAGTGCATACTCATAAGTGAAATAAATCAAACTCACATTTACAAATATCGTATTGTCTTCCTAGTGTAAAAAAGTAAAAATAAAAAACTGAAAATGTAATAAGATCCAAAATGTGCAATAGCTGTTATAATAATGAAAGGGAATGAAAGTGCTCAAAAGGAAAGAACACCTGGGAGAGCAGAAATGAGAAGAGGAAGAAAGGAAAAGATTATATGTATGTTGATAAATATATATAAATGTATGCATGTATATGTATGCAAGACAGGTAACTATAATACTGATCTCTGTTAATTCATCAAAAAGAAAAGTTTGTGCTCTCATTGTTTGATTATTTGATCACTTTTTGTGCAAAAATCTTGTAACCTGAACAACTAGTTCTAAGCTAACAATATGCAGTATATTAACTACTGTTAAATTACTACTATTTTTTTTGAAATACTGCATCATTTTTATTCTTTTTTTGTTTTGCTTTTTAAAATAAAAGAAAAAAATATGTCCCAAAGTCACAGGGATCTATGCTTTTCTTGAAACGCCAATGATATCAAACATTTCTTCATGTATTTATTTGCCACTTGTATTCCTTCATCTGAGAAGCAAGTGTTCATCTCAGTGAGTAGCCTGGTGTTTTGATTTCAGTGTGTCATTTAACTACTGCTATTCACTGCCTCTCAGAAGTCTGTAGTCCACAAGAAGCATGGTTTACTGCTTTTCAAATTCCCACAGAAGTTACACTTTAATTTCACTAACTTCCATTAAGTTCTCTCTTAAGTAGAGTACAGATATGTTTGTTAAGTGAGGCAATTGTTATCTCCCTTAAAATCTTCTTAGGTAATCATTTATCAACACATTATAAAATTTGCATTTTCCTGGAGTCACCTAAATACATCTTTGACCTGATAAAAAAAAATGTAAGTAACTATTTATATGAGCCCAGTGCGAAATAAAACACAAGTAAATCAATATGCCGTGTAAGAATCTTTCTTTCAGAGAGCTCTCCAAGAAATCAAATGTACTTTAACAATTACATACAACCTGTTTTGCCACATAAACAAGCAAACAAAATACAAAAACTGTTAAAAATTATATGACGTTGTTTGGTTGCCTTTAGGAAATATTACAAGAGCATATAATTTTCTTCAACTGGACAATGTATGCCCAAAATGTGTTCAACATTATTAATAACATGTTATTGTTGTTTTCCAAGTTACTGGAAAAATTTAAACACAACTGTATTTCTGTTAGAATGGCTCTATGTATAGAGTATATTTGGTGATTCATAAATTGACACAAAAGAAACCTCATATGCCCCTAAAAATGAGAATTTAAAGATACAAACATGTGTCTAGAAAGGTGACCAAGATTACTAGTAGAAGAATTACAATATATGTAAAAGTATCTGGGATATCCACTCAACTTACTAAAATTTATGAGGCTTTAAAAATATCATCCAACTTAAGGAGTGTAAACAGAAAAATCTGTTTCACAGATATAAGAATTTTATTTTAAATTCACCTTGAAAACTATATTTCTCTATATAAGTTCTGGAGACTTCTACTCCATTTATATCAAAGATCATTTTAGGAAGTATTTAATGTAGTTTATTCTGCTGTGTTTTATTTCTCAATAAGCTATCTGTAAAATTATTCTGAAAATGCTGACCTGGTCCTTTTCCCAAATAACGGATGGCAGCAACAGTGGTCAGGCACATATAAACAAGCAAGGGTAACTTTCCATTCATGAAAAGCATTGTATTACTGTACTAAGTGAAATGGAATTTATCTAATGGAAGATACAGGATCAAGCAATAGGGATGGTTACTTCCTTAGATTCTTACAGAAAACAATTTTAGAGGTTTTTTGTTTTTGATTTTTTTTTTTTTTTTACAGAATTGTAGTATACTATTGAACTGTGAAACAGAGTCATTTACATTTTACATTTATAATCAGAACAGATTTTTAAGTGATTTGGAAAATTAGTGCAGTCACTATAACAAATGGTTGAAAAGATGGGACAGAATAATCTATTCATTTTTAACAGTGTCCCCTTACACAGCCCATTGCACACAGGATCATCATTATGGGCACAAATAATTTGTTACAGGCACAGCAATGGCACTTGGCATGGAACTGGGTCTCCCAGCCATGATTCCCTGGACCAGTCTGTGCTCTCTGTCTACCGAACTATCTGCATGTGCTTGTCCATTTGTTGATTTAGAAAAGATGCCAAAGATTTGAGCACAGTCTACCAGCTATTTATTCAGTGGCATTTCCTTCATTAATTGTGTTATCAAATGTTTTAACTCTTGCATAAGTGTAAACAGAGGTAAATTGGGTCAGCGAAAGATAGAGAAGAGGAAAAATCTGAAAATGATCGTTACAAACCCTTCTCACTGAATGGATGCACTATATTTAATTAGAGGATGGTTTCTATGATTGACAACACATGTGTTAGTAAATCATTCTATCCTGCAAAATTTCTTACACAATTTCAGTGAAATTTCCCACTTGGTATTATTCCCACTATTCAGTTTAGGAATTTCATGGCCCAGAGAAGCATGTCCTATCTCCAAATTTACAAAAACATATATGGACCAAGACAAATATTTAGACCTTCTGACTGCTTCATTTCCAAAACAATTAAATGTAGGCTAAGATAAGGGTGATTTGGTAACTTTTATTATATAAACATATACCTATGGCATATTGATTCAAAAATAAAAAATGTAAGCCATGTGTGCTTGAAATGTCAGTACTGTGAGAGATAAAGACTAAAGGATTGCAAGATGAACTCAGTTTGGGCTATTTAGGGACTTAGCATGAACATGTCTCCCAATTAACAAAAAAATAAAAAATAAAAAAAAAATAAACAAGAAAAGGTTGGAGGTGTAACTCAGTGTGAAGGCCCAGGGTTCAATAGTTAGTATATACAAGAGTAAATAAATAAATAAATAAACAAATGTGTTTCACACATTAATATGGTATTCAAAATCAAAGGATTTAATCAACCAATTACTATATTTGTTTCCAGATTTCTGAAAAGGTTCACACATACATATACCTATTTATTCATAAGTATCTAATTATATAATTTAAGTATGATTGAACATTTCTGCCTTGTAGGACTCTCCACTGAATAGATATAGTAGTTACTATTCCTAGTCTGATACCTGTTTTCCATTAACCACAGGGATTAAAACTCTTTAAAACAAGTTAGAAATTTGTAACTTGTTTCTCATGATAGAGAAAAGAAAAAGAAAATTATGTCCCATGTTAGAGTACAGGTGAATTTTTAGTATGTATTGACCAAAAAATAGTCATGTGTAGGTAAGTCATTCACTATTAATACTCCAGTTTCTTATTTTGGTTACAAATAACTACATTCCAACACTAGTAATTGAATTCTTCAAGCAAAATTGAAGGCAACCTCTTACTAAAAGTCTGCTGGAATTCTTTTTTAATATAATACTTAATGGATTTCTGATAAGAAATGCTTCTATAGAATAATTCCTCACTCTTCAATAGGATTATACTTAGGAAATCTAAAAATACTGCAAAGGAATATGTAAATTAAAACTTGTGGAATATGTAAATGCAATGATTTGGGGAGGACAATTTTTTACCAATTTACATATGCTTTTCTTTTATATGGGAAAGAAAATTCTCAGTAGAAGAAAATGGCATTGTCATTGAAGTATACAAGATCCTATTACAGTCAGTATTATCAAGCAGGATTGCAAGGTTTGACTAGTAAGGCACATTTAGCATTTCACATTTTTGCACATTAAATATTCAGAAAAACCATGCTTTAGAAACCTTTTCAAGAGCCATTATAGTTCCATAATATAAGATGCATGACTTTAAAGTCTTGTAAAAATGTCATAATTTTCATCTGTGTGACTTTTTCTTTGCTTCTTTTATTCTCTTCTATATGGCTTTTTCTTTACTTACTTTAATATAGTATCTAATTATGATAAAAATAACTCAGTATCCATGTGGACATTTAGAAATATTGTGATAAAATTACTCAAGTCATCCATTTTCTCAACAATTATGGAAATGAAAGTCATTGACATTTGTTATAAAAATAATATTCAAGTGACTGAAGTTATATTGCCTTCCATTCTTCTTGGGTAATGAATCATTGTACAAATGAGTAGAAAGTCACTCTTAAAACTACATGCACTTTTAAATCTTTTGACTACCTGAAACTTTTCATCTTACAAGATATAGTCCATCAAAAAGCTGTTCAATGTTATCTGTCACAAATTTCTTTTAAGTTTGATTTGTACATTATTAACAGTTTGAATAAAATCTAAAATTTAGTTTTCACTGTAGTAAATTTAAACATAAAAAGTATTTTTGTTGATAGTATAAAAACCAAATTTTAATCACTTATTAAGACATAATGCTTGTTATGACAAAAGCTCTAAAAGTATCCAAGTACTTTTAGAAGTCAATACCGTTAGCTCTGCTAAATACGTCAAAGCAATGAGATGCTTTCATGTTAATACAGATGAAAATACTTCTGTCATAGATTTAAAAATAAAGTCGTTATGTGGTAAGCTCATTGGGACTTAAATATATCTTTCAATCTCAAATTTGTTTTGATTTTCAAAATTTCATAATTAGCTCTCTATAGTTTCTTCCAGAAACAATCACTCATTTCTTAGTATACTAATTTTAATGAGAAACATAGGATTTAAGAAAGAAACAAAATGAATACCAGACAGAAGTAAATAGAAACACACTCCTCACCATCATTTGAAAAGGCTGAGAGCTCTGCGTGTAGACGCAATCTACCTTCCTATGTGTAATATTTTCACTTCAGGACGACCTTTTCTCTCTGACAAAGCTTTGGCATTTTATATAATACCAGAATAGTCCCAGGTATCCTGGACAATTTACTCTTTTTAGACTTATTAACTTTGATCTCTTCACGCAATCACAACATGATGTGACAATCTTTACCTGCTAGTACCTGAAAAGTAAATTAAACTTCCAATATAGAAGTATTTTAGTAGCCATCTTTACTCCTGTCTCAGCAAAAGCAGATAGCAGAGCATTTAAACACTGTCTTACTTTTGAGGTGAAGACTTAATAAAAATGGACACTGTAAAATGGAGTTTGGAATCTAACTTGCAGTCTCTCAAATAGTTTTATAAAATGCTAATCTGATTTGGGGTTAGAGGCTACAGAAAGTCAGAAAATAATGAGTGTTTCACTAGAAGAATGTGTTGACAAATCTTTGATTATTTACTGTTGGTTGCTCTGTTACTTGGTGGGCTAACTTGCTCTGTCTCTTTAGTGTCTCTCTGTCTTTCTTTCCTTGTCTTTTTCTGTCTCTGTCTGTCTCTCTCTGTCTCTCTCTCTGTGTCTCTCTCTCTCTGTCTCTCTCTCTCTCTCTCTCTCTCTCTCTCTGTCTCTCCCAGACTTTAAGGAAAATCATCTCTAGTTTCTTCTATAAAAGTTTTCACTATGAGCTGCCTTCATTCACAGCATCACCATAGACTGAAGCAAATCTAAACTATGTCCTCAGTGAGAGACACACATTAAAATCACTCAGAGAGCTTTAAAAATCACAATGCTCCCCTTACCTGAGAGTAATTAAATCTAAATCTAGGTCAGGATGCAAGCATCCACGTATTTTGGAGCTCTGTAGGTGAGTCTATTGTCTATCCAGGGTTAAGAATCACTTTTCTATAAACTAGACCAGGAGCTTTGAATTATCTTAATTGAGAAATGAAGTCTTTCCATATAAAGGTATTTCCCCTGCTGTTTGCTTCCTATACGTTATACATTCAATGTACAAATAATCTTAATATGTAATTATGTCTTGAAAGGAGTTATTTCTAAAGTATTGCTTAGACAGACACTTTTGATTATCCAGGCATTATATCCTTATTTCACATGATAGTTGCTATCATTAGATACTGCTGTGGAAATAAGCATCAAGCTACAATTTCTAAACTTTGGAAAGAGGAAAATTACTTGAGCGCTTTTAAAATGTAAACTCACAAAGGTGAACCCTGATCTAGCTGAAAATATGCAATACTCTGCCTAATACTGTGGACAGAATCTAAAATTCAATCATTTCTCCTCCTGCTCCTTTTCCTCTTCCTCCTTCTCCTCCTTTTTCTCCTCCTCCTTGTTCTCTTTCCTTCTTTTTCCTTTTCTTTCTTTTCTGTTTAATATCTATGATTTTATCTGATTTTGGTTTTAGCTATTTTTAAAAATAGTTAAACTAAAATGCATGCTTTAAGATTGAACATTAAGTAATGTATTCAAATGAATTTAATAGTGGATTGAATATTTCATCTTTCCAACTGGGACTTTTTGAGAGTACATTGATAAAATTTTATGTTCTTCTCTGATGGTAAAATAATAAGAGGTAAATAGACATCTGTAAAATGATTTTAAAATGCCATTATAATATGACAGTATTATTCTCTAACCACATTTCACTGTTCTTATGTTCCTATTTTCCTCATAACTTTAACATTTTATTACAACCAAAGATCTCATTCTTCTACAAAGCTGTCAGTACCATCAATCATATTTTCTACTGACATGATTCTTATTTAACTGGTCTTGGTGTGACTAGCACATGAATGCTTTAAAATTTCTTTTGGTAATTTAAATGCATAACCGAGGTTGAGACCAATTGCCCTGCTGAGTAGAAATTGCAGCTTAAGAAAAATTTCCTCAAAAAAAAAAAATAAACACAATGATTTCTCAATGATTTCAATAGATTAATACTGACAGCTACGCATAACTAGGAGGATAAGGGCTAGTAATATTTTGACACGCGAGTCCTCTACCATTTCCAAATATTTGTGATTCAATTCTGTATCATTTCACTTTTGACAAGGACTTACCCAGATATTCCCATCTTGATGATAGGGTTTCCAATTCCTCCCCGTGTCACTGTACAGCATGCGGTACTGGGTCACCCAGTCTGAGCTACTGTATCTCCCTTGGGTTCCAATGGCACTGATCTGCTTCCGATTGCCAAAATCTACCTGAAGCCACTGATAATGGTCACTGTCTGATGGGGACCAACCCCCAGCACCTGAAGAGGGCACAGGCAAGAGGGAGAAAAGGAATATGTAAGTTGAGCTGCTAAGTTTGAAAATGGATTATTTTGCATATTTTAATTGGTCTTGTCAATGCAGTATTTCAGAGCTGTATCATGAAATGTCCTTTATAGATGCCACTGGGACTTTAACTAATATTTTTCCATCCAGGTAACAATGATTCTTTAACCTCTTTATGGTGCAATTATGTGCTCATTTTCTCCTGAGCAAATGTCTCCATAATTCCTCAATTAGATCTTATTAGTATATGTCAAAGTCTAATTGGCTGAGGGTTGATCAATTTACCATGAACTCTTTAGCTAAAATCACTGGAAAAATATGTAAGTATCTAAATCATCTTACTTTGTGTGAGGTTTTATCTTTTAGGAAATTATAAATGAAAGAAAAACCAGGTATACACAATTCTCAAATATACTATATATTAAGACATTCAAATTTCAAAAATCTTAGTACTATAGCTCTTAAAATGAAGTCTAATCTTACATCAAACTCCTGGATTCATGGGAGGTATGATATATAGGCAATCAGAAAGTATGTATCACTTCAGAGATACAAGTCATTTCATCTGAATCAAAATAGTCCTAGAAATATAATTTGAATTACTAAACAGATACAGGCATCTTTTTGAAAAATTTTGTATTTGACTGGAAAATAGTAAGAACATCCAAATATACCAATGGCATTATGATAGAACAAAAAGACATATGCTGCACATGAAGAAGTAAAAAAGGTTTATTTTTTAGTAATATTTAACTAGGCTGCATACTAAGAACTGACAAAATTTGACATAGAGCTTAGTGCTAAGGAGTATTAAAATTTTGGGGGTTCATTTAGTACTAACGAGGAGAAATGGTAGAAAAATATTTTAAAAATTATCCAATGTACAGTACATTAATGAATGTATTCCGTATTTTAAAATAAGGAATTTAGACTAACAAGATAATTTATTCTTTTAAGACTCTCACAACAAACATCATTTTGTCAATCATCATGGATACCTCATTTACTTAACAATGTTTGAATGTTATGTTTAGATCTGAAGTGTTCCCCCAAACTCTCATATGTGTGGAAGATAAGTGCCATGCTCACCCATGGGTTTTTTTCATTGATGAATTCAGAGCTGGATGTGCTTTTGGGAGGCGGGACCTGGTTGGAGGAGATCCCTGGGGGTGTAACCCGGAAGGATGTGTTCTTGTACCTGGTCCTCCCTGTCTCTCTGTTGCCTGGCTGTCATGGACTTGGCACCTCCTCCTCTCCCAGATTCCTCTGCCATCCTATTACTGCCTGGGAGTTGCCAGTTATGAACTGACACATGAGCCAAAAGAAACCTCTCGTACTTTCAGTTGTGGCCCAGAGATGAGAAAGTAACTGAGATGATTATGGCTTAGTTTTACTTCCAGTTAAAATAGAATAGCTCCCTAAGTAATTACAAAACGAACACACTAGCATATGAAATGCCTGTTTTCAAGGATCGGGCAATGGCAAAGCAGGAACCGGACCCACAGGAGAAGATAAATGAAATGAGAAGATCCTGAGTAGTCTTAATAGATTACATACTGCGTAGTTTGGATCACCATGTCCCACAAGTGCTCATGTGTTGGAGGTCTGGTCCACACTAACGAGTGGCAGTAAGCATTCAGGGTTGAGGCGTAGCACAAAGCCTTCTGCTCATCATTAAAGGGGGTGGCGACACCCCAGGCCCCTGTTCCTCTCTGCCTCCCTCCTGGACATGAAGTGAGTAGCTTTGCTGTATTACATTATCGTTATGATGTGCCAGAAAAGGCCAATAAACCAGGGACTGAAATAATAAAACTATGAGCTGAAAGAGGCCTTTTCTCTTCATAAATTGATTTTTTCAGATATTTGCTACAATCATACACTGCAGAATAATATAGGCCCTGAGAGAAAAAAAAATTGGTGTGTTAGAACATAGGCCACAGAAGCCATCTAAACTGAAGCTCAGAGACAAAAAAGGATTTAACAAATTCATATACAGTTACTCATGGGACAAAAGTGCCTTAACAATCAATCATGTAAATTGAATAGTAAAAGCAAGGATGCTAGACTTTGAGACAGAATATAGACAATATGGATTGAATAGATAGATATGCATATATGTAATATTCATATATAGTCATGCATTTTATATATTTATATGTAAGAAATAATGGTTGAAATTTATAAACTCAAATATCTGAAAATTTTGCTGAATTTTAGCCCAGATAAACACAAAGAAAAACACACCGACTCACTTCATAATCCATTGATAGGAAACAATGTTAAAGAGTAATATAATCAGCAATAACTTCTCGGTAGAATCAATGCAAGCCACAAACCAAAGGAATCATGTATACTGACGTGGAAAAAGGAAAGAAAAATAAAGACTTCAGAGCAGAAGTCTATCCAGCAAAAACATCCTGTAGAAGTAAATGTAGCATAGAAGTATGGAAGACAAAAATGGAGAGGATTTATCACCCCTATGTATGTATGATAAGAAAGTTTTCACCTTCAGGGAAATTTCACCATTTTGAAACTCATATCTAGGTGAAGAAATAAATATTGAAAATGGTTCATTTGTCAGTAAATGTAAAATATTTGTCCATGCTTTCACATTTTAAAGTGTTTAAAACAATAGCAATGGTTAATTAGAAGGCTTCTCCCAGGTGATGAGGTAAAATGTTTGAGAAAAGTAGAACAAAGGCTAGGGTGTGGGGCAAAGAATACTACAGTGCTTCCCTTATATCATCCCTAAAATGAAATTATTTGAAAGCAGCAAACACTATGAAAGGTCAGCCAAACTCACATAACTGTAAAATACAGACTTTACAGGAAAAGATGGAATTGTTTCCTGTAAAGGATGAAATAGTAAATGTTTTCCATCTTTGAGGCCGTGCCGCCTCTGCAGGAACTACTGAAATTTGTTGTTACCCAAAGCAGTCATAGACAATACATAAGGAAAGCATGGCTGTGTTTCAACAAAAATATATCAACCCCTCACCAAAATCAACAGTTCAAATAAACGAGAACAGAAAAATCTGTGGATTTCGTTACATCTTAATACATCTAGGAGTATTTAGAAAAGATATAAGTACAGAGTGAGTGTGCATATGTACTGCATGTCAATCATCTGTAGAATTTCTGTGTAAACTATATGGCAACTACTTCTTTGCTGTCTGGTCTCGTGTCTTCAATCTACAGTTTTCCTTCAGCAATATATTAAAACTGCAAACTTTGTCCTGTTTTCTCCTTGCTCACCACCTTTTTGTTGTTCTCCACTACTTGAGGAGATAAGCAGCCCTAAGCTTCACACATGAATGGTAGACCCGGATGCACCTTCTGCCCATCCACACTGCTTCCCCCACTAACCTGGACAGTTTCACCTAAGGATTAGCGTGCACACTGTATGTGTTACTGTCTGCGCTGGCTGTGAGGACCACCTCCAGCCTCCCTGATGAGCAGAAGACTAACTTCCTTTGCCATGTGGAGTTTCACAGCAGACAGTCCTTAGTCACAATTCCTTTCCAGGAGTTTCCTGAGTTAAAAAGTGACTTTACCAGGGTTATGTCCCTCCCTGAGTTTGTGCAAATCCCATGCTTAGACGGTCTGAGACCATCAAAGGTCAGAATCCTACTCCGAGTTGTGGAAAGACTGAAGAATCTTTCAACTCAGAGCCTACTGCAGGAATGGCAGAGGCCTTCAATGAGAGCTCCTTCTGACTATTTTCTGTCTCATTCCTTTTCTTTCCTATTTTTTTCCAACCCAAAAGCATTCCCTAGTATACTTCCCACCATTTTCCATCTCAAAAATTGCATCCTGGGGAATCAAGTCTGCAAAAAAGCTCCCTGGGACTAAGTTTCCTACTCATTTCTGATAGGTGCTCATAGTCCCTGCCCTGTAATCTGTGTTATTTTCATGCAGAGTTTTTGTCCTATTGTAGCATCTAATAGTCTTTATAGCCACGTGTCATTCACATGCCTCTTTCTAGAATTTATAAAATGTTATAGGAATATCAGGTCAATTTTCAAGATAACCAAATGCCACTATAAACAAGTAATAATAGATTTTCTTGCTTGTTAGATTTACAGGTCCAAACCTTGAGGAAATGTATATTCGACTGCAAATAAACTTTATGTGTTACTTAAAGCAATACAATGATTTGGTCAATGAAGCCCATGAGGGATAAACACAATGAAATAATAAATAGAAATATATCCAATTGGTTCTTTGGTGGGATTTAGAATATTTTTCCTAAGTTTCTTCCTAATAAGTACTCTAAAATAAATTTTCTTATGCTACAAATTTTTCTGAAGGATTTCAATTTTTTAAACATACAGCTTCTCATTTCCATTTGTCTCATTTCTTCAAACAGCAGAATTTAACATCAAATTTAAAAAGAGCAAAAATCTAAAAGTAGGAGAAATGTAAGTAGAACCTTATATTTTTCAGAAATGGAGCAGACAAAGTAGTAATTGACTTCAGGAGGAAAGTAAATGTCAGGATTTCACGAGGAACATGGTAAAAAGATCAATGAGGAGTTTCCTATTTCTGTTTTATCTATCAAGTATGTAATTTGGGGAGACTGATTACTTTGTTCATTTGGCTTGTGAATTGTGTGACATCTATTGATCCAAGGATGAAGAATGGCACCTCTTATATACCACAAAAAGTTCTGGAAATATTATGTAAGCAGGTACAAATGTCCCCCATCATACTGTAGGATGCATAAATGAGCAAGTGCTCCCAGTTCATACTGGTAGCTCTTGAAAGCAAGTAGAAGCTGAAAGGAGGTAGAGGAGATAGAGATGTTAAGACTGAACAGTTGTAAAATCTGTTTCTTTGGAGACTTAGAAAGTATTTTTATCTAGAAATAATGGGGCCAAGTTTATTTAATGAATAGTGAATAAATTGTTGGAGGGTCTTGAAAGATGTGTACTTATCACAGAACACTTATATTCTAACCAATTCTGCTCCCTCTGCATTTTCTCTGCATCCTTTCTCTCCTCTTCCTTCCTCTCCCTCTTGCCCCCACTCCATAGTCCTTCCTCTGTGTATGCGTGTGTTTCTGTTGCAAAGATACGAGTTTTACCCTCCATGTTGAGTTAATTGAGTAATACATTACAATAAAAAGTTCTGAGAGATAAATGAACCTAGTACTCTGAATAGATACAATCATCGTTCTGAACTCCTATGACAGGGCCATTTGTGCTGCTGTTTGTAATTCAGAATTTCTGGGAAGAAAGAGAAATGGAGTGTGTGGTTGGAAAGAGGGCATGGAGCTTCTTTCCCAATGACAAATAACTCCTGAATAAACATTACGCTCATATTAGTGGCTGTAATGTCACCAGAGACTCTGAACTGAGATTCTAATTTAGAAGAAAATGATGACAAAAACTTTCAATTAAATATAGGACTACCTTTAGTAACTGGCTGAGAAATATGTATCTGATGAAAAGAATGAATTGAAAAAGAGACTCCCAGCAAGACAGCATTTTAAGTTCAGGTTTAGAGGTCTCCTTCTGCTCCAAATACAAATACAGATAAGATAGATAAAAAGAAAATTGAAAAGACATAGCCAGGATCCAAAATAAAATAAGCATCTCCATGGACAAAATACTCAGCTAAAATGCAAAGCAATGGGTAGAGCTGACTTTGAGGCCTGCTGGAGTGGGCTTCTGGGGGACATATGAGGCCATGGGCACTAGGTTGTTATGGGAAAGTGGTTCAGGGAAGTTTGATGTGTGAAACAGAGACAGGACCTTAAGGTCAGGGCTGCAAACTAAGACTGGTTCAGGTCTAACTTGGTTGTGAAAACAGACTGCAAAGCATTTGCTATTCTTTGGGAGATCACAGTTCGAGGAGACTCTGTGTCCATTTGTATCCACCTACGAGGTCCTAGATGCTAATAACACTGATGGTTCCCTGCTAACACTGAAGAGCCAAGGTATGGGTCAGGTGTTGCAATGCAAAATGTGGTTTTATACTGGGGTTTCTAGGGTCCTGGGCAGGAAACAATAAAGTGAGAGAGGAGACGAGAGGACAGGACAGGACAGGAGAGGGGAGGTGAGGGGCAGAGATTGGAAGGGAGTGGAGGGGAGGACAGGGTATGTGTATCTGGAGAGAGACAGCAAGAGAAAGAGTACAAAATTTCCAATCACATAAGAGAAATCTAATGCCACAAAATCAAGGATACAACATAAATTAATATGTAATACCATTTGCATCCATCAGAAATAAGTACATTTTAACTTCACAAAAACATAAAATAGCAAATGCTATGGATTCAAAATAGCATAATTACCAGATTCAATAGGAAAAATAAAACATTTACAGATACTAAAAAGGATAAAAGTGATCTTGGAAATAAAAAAGACCTCAATGATAGAAAAAAATTAATCAGAGTAAAATCCATCCATTTTATATAAAAGTAGATAGATTATAAATATACAAAAGTAATAATGGAATGTTTTTCAAAACTGCAATAAAAAGAGTCCCAGAGCCTTGACTCTATGAATTAAAAAATTCCAAAATGTTAAAAGGAATATGTAATGTGAGCATATTATGGAAAACGGTATCAGTGTGTGCAAATGTAAGTTGATCTGAAAGAATAGGACTGATGAAGTGTGACATTTAAAAAATGTAAAGTGCAAGCATTTAATTGAGAATTATCTCACTATTAAAAAATAATAGGCATCTTACAAAGTGCTAAAGGAGCTTGCTAATGAGCTCAGATTTACAGCAGGCCACAAACAGCCACAAGGATGGAAGAGAAGTTGGGTAAATAGACCTCAGCCAAGTGCACACACTTTTTGAAGGAGGGAGCCCTACCCATTAATGAACATCTGTCAAACATTGGAGGAAACAGCAGGGTCACAGTCATTGCTAAAATATAGAAAAATTAATGGCTACAGGAAGCAACGCTACAACAAAAGGGTATTAAAGCTTGTTTTTGAAGCAAAACAAAGGAAAAAAGAAAAAATTGACTGTCTCCCATTTTTATCTCCACTAATCATGGTATCAGTTTTCAAATGGCACCGGGAATAGCAGCACTGTTAACAGCTTACAAGAAATTACCTCCTGGGACAAGTTAAGATGTAGTGAGATAAACACAACTGCATTCACTTTTTTGAAGCATTTGAATCCAGATTATATCCCACAGGATATTTGTGAGTATAATCTAAACTTCTTTGACTGTTTATGAAAGCTGTTGGCAGAAAAGCAAAGATAGGTAAAAAGCAACAAGAAGAAAATACAGACAGAAAATCTTCTGTTTAAAGTCTCTCGTGTGCATTGTGAATATTTAGAATAACAGAGAAATGGAGATTCAGTGATAATGGAGGTGATGTTGATGAGTTAAAAGGATTTCCTTCTTGAATCAAGTTCTTGCTTAATAAAACTGAATAAATTTTAAGATGTATCGCCAATTTAATTACAATAAGGCATCTGGGAAAATCTCTGATAAGTATAATGGTAAAATAAGGGCTGGAAGATAATAGTAGTAGGTAACTTTAAAAATATCTAATAATCATGCCCCAAATATGTTGATTAATGGCCATGTCAGCTTGAAGAGGGCTCCCTAATGATATTCCACAGAATTTCATCCTGTATACTGTCATTTCTAATATATTTTATTATTTAAGGAATGGAAGACATGCTTATAAAATTTGTCAATTACACAAAGCTGGTAAAGAGATCTAATAGGCTAACTGAATTATGATGCAAAATGATTGTGACTGACTGGAAATCGGAACACATACCAGCACAATTTGTTCTAATGTTGATAAGATATCCATTATTGGCCTTATGCTTAAAAGACTATAATGATTAGAAATGATTATGCTACCTTAATTTAATTTAATTTAATTTATGGATAATATGCTGTTCAGTTATGGGACTGAACTATAACATTTTCTTTGCAGTGTAAAGTTCAATATATTTTATTAAGTCTTCACAGCTACTTATTGCAGATGGATACAGACTGCATAACCACACCGGCCAGATATGTAAAGAAACCATTGCTAGCAACCCTTACAAACTCTTCTTACTTTCCCCAAAACGGCCATCTCTTTCCTTCTGAATGAATTGACCCAAAGTTTTATCCATTTGGTTGCATGTTGCAGTAGACTGCTCATCTTCTTTTCTGCCTGCTGTTACACTGTACAGTATAATCTTCTTTATCTTCTGTAATGATAGTCATGTGCATATTTCTAATTTAGAGCTATTAAGAATGTGGCTGCTATCATCACTCTTGTTAATTTTTCTGAGCATCTCAATATGCGTGCATTTCTTTTGGATATATGCCCAGGAGAACTGTGCATCCAATGATTTGTTTCTTTCTGCATAAGTCAGTTATGCCAGTTTCTCAATCTTCAAACCAATTTTACCCCCTACCCGTAGTGGCATGAGAATTTCTGCTGTTCTATATTCATGATCAAATATGGTATTGTCACCTTTCTTTAAGTTTAATTTTAATATTCCAGCTCCCTGTGAGTTTGTTTTACATTTTCCGATTATCTAATCTTACAGTGTTGATCCTGAAACTTAGTACAAAGCTATTGTTAGTGAAGGCATAAAGGTTAATACTACGAGGAAAGAGAAATAAACCAAGTAAACAAATACAGATTACCAAATAAAACTATACACATGAATGGACACATCAGCACTAGATTCATGACAGAAGCCATCATTTATTATTTCTAATAAAATATTCAGGTCCATTGGGTATCCACATAAGAAAAAAAGAAAATGTGGCTCAGTTCTGCACAAAATTTAAAAATTACATTTAAAATATATAGATCAAATTGTAAAAAGTGGGCCATTAAACATTTAGAAAATAACAGAAAATGGAATACCATTTTTGTGGTTGGGAAAGATTTCTTAAATGAGACTCAAAAATCACCAACTATAAGGACAAATTAGATTACAGTACAATTAGAAACATTATTATCAAAATTACTGATTATCAAATGAGTGAAGCCTCATCATAGATTTGGGAATGTATTGATAAACATGTAACCAACAACATTCTTAGACCCAAACTATTTTAAAAAACAGAAACATTCAGACAATTCAATAAAATGGGCAAAACACTTTTGCAGGTAGTCGACAAAAGACAACTATAATCTATAAAACATATGACAACAGTGATAAAATTCATGTGATCAATCTTTTAAGAAAGATAATTTAAAAGCTAAGAATGTTAAAGAAGAGTAAGCAAAATGATGAAGGAGTTTAATTTCACAATATTGTTTGGAAGAGATTAAAGATTCTTAAGCTTTGTAAGCAAAAATGAAGGAGTGACTTAATTTCCATCTGCTGCAATTCAACGTAACAATAATATGAGTTTTTCTAATAAAGAAAGTAATACCACACATTCCAAAAGTATAGACTTTTATGTATAGGTAAAATTCAGTTTAATTGCAAAATTTTATCTTTTGCTTATATAAACTGAAAATTTCTTGATTCAGTAGTTTCAGTTGTATTTGTCTGTCTATAGATGATTTATTCTACTACAAACCATTTGCTTTTGTGTGTGTATGTCTACTGATCACAGTTAAACCCAGACAAGTGCTCTACCACCCATCTGTAACCCCAGACCTTGTTTCCATTTTTGATTTTTTTTTTTTTGACCAAAGAATGAAACTGCTTTAACCAATTTGAAACAAACATTTTACTGGAAGGAAAATTGTTTCCTTATTAAGTATATTGGTTCCTTCAAGGGTTTAAAATACTACACTAAGATAATTTTCCATGATATGTCTTTGCAAAGTTGAAAATACTCAGATATGACATATATCATTAAAATTTCTTGCAATTAGGCACAATCAGAAATATTTCGATCAATTTAAGGCCTTTGCTTACATATTTAATTAGATGCAAATCACTGAGTCTGTGAGAAATAGACTTACTGCTAAATGAATTTAGTTTCAGATAATTTAAAAATATTTCAGAGAATTTCTCAGATCAAATATCTTGTAAGATATTTGAACTGAGGGTGTCAATTTATTTTTAAAATGTCAAATCTTACCTTAAGATTATGCTAAAGAAAATGAGAAGAAATTAGAACCAGGCAGAAGATCTCTAATACTGCTTGAAACTACAGGATTTCGTGCTTGATACTAATATAAATTCACACCTAAGTTTGGTCAGTTTCTTATATGGAAGAACCAGAAATTCACACTGGATGTCAACTGGTCAAAGTGAAATCAAGCAACACTTTTTTTTATTATTATATTATTTTATACACATTACGCTTACTATTTTATACAGGATTTGTACATTGTATACAATGTAAAATAATACAACTAATGTGATAATATAGAATAATGACAAGTAAGTTTTAAAATCTTGAAAATGTATAACGTACTTTTAAAACAGTAAACAGTAGAAAGCATGTATGGTCTTATTTTTAAAATATGTTCTTGCTATACTATCACAAGAAACTATACTTTTTTTGGTATTACTTTAGATGGTGGTATTAGAAGAAGAAGTTACCATAATCAGAAGTCAACGTAACATATTTTATAAACATTAAAATAAATATCATCAACAAGAGAATGGAATATCACTACATTAGTGAGCTCTCTGTTAATGGATATACTCAAGTGAGAGCTAGTTAATCAGAATTATCAATAGTATGACAAATATACATTAGGTAAGAGAATGGACTAAGGGTCTTTAGTTTCATTTACAAAGAAAGTTGAAATGAAGTGCAAACAATTATGCTAAAATCATTAACAATGCTATTAAATGGTTTTTACTTTTCATACCTTAAAGAGGCTTTGATTGATTTTTTTTAATATGGAGGAATGTTATTTGTCAAGTAACGACTGGCCTATATGTCACTTTTATTGTCACTGAGTTTGGTCATTTCCATTTTTTTGCAGTGAATAACTGTAGTTTATTCACTCAGCAAGTATTTATAGAGAACTTCTACAGTCATTGAGAGGTTTCTTTCAAGGAATTCTTCATAAGTAATTTTAAATAGACTTTAAAATTGATGTGAAATAATATTAAAGTTATGCTTAAGAATTCAAAGTATTCGTTTGAAAAGCGTAAAAAAGTTCTTAATTTAATAAAGATTTTATCACATGGGAACTCGGATTTTAAACATACTTTTAAAGGTTACCTAAATGACCTCTTAAGTGTGGAAAAAACAAGGTCACAAGAAAATAGTGAAACAAGTCTAAGTTACTAAAGTGACACTTGCTCTTACAGCCGGTAGGAGGTGAGGTCGCTTTGTGATTTTCAGACAAAGTATGTAAGGAAGTGGGCGGAGCTTCCTGTAACTTCCTCTCCACCTGTATCCCTATCTTTACTGCACTTTTAAATGCAGCCCAGGATGAGGAGGATTTCAGTTGTTGGGAACAACATCAATGTTTCTAAGAAATTAAATGTGTGGGGAGGAAATTAATTTGTTATGTGCAAAGCTGCAGCTTCACTGTATGTTTTCATCTCTGGAATGTGTTCCTATTAAAGTTTGCAGAATTTTAGAAATGACATTGTTAACTAAAATAATTTTGCAGTTTCTCTAGCTAAGTAAGTGTCCATTCACTGGCATATTCCACAAAATGCCATCATTTGTAGGGTGTCACCTTTCTTGATTAAAAATAGGACACACAAAAAATTAATAAAAATATTACTTTTTAGGTAGTTCTTCACCAAGAATATTGTGTTGCAGAGATGTACAAAGTAACTTTTTGGGTTAAAAGACTTCAGTGTGTAACCACACAATGGTTATTTCTAAGGTAACAAAAAATCTATCTTCTATTTCGAGGAAAGAAGGAAATCACTATAGAAACTAAGGAACAAAGTAAGTGAGTATATAAGGCAATGCTCAGAATCATCAACCTTTTGAAACCAAAGATTTTTATTCATCATTTTATAACTATTGTGTAGTACAACAACATATAAATAACAGGTCCTCAACAAATATCCTTTAAAGAAATGAATACCAGAGTAAAGTTAAAAATGAATGTAAGGATTACGTAAATGATAAATAAATAATATTCTGGAAATAAAATCTCTGAAACAAGAAGGAAAATTCTTAGATCCAATTGTACGGTATGCAAGAAAGGCACAGATCCTGAGAAACAAATTGAACTTTAACAAAAAAATAATTCCTTAATCATTATAATAATGGTTTTCACTGTATTTTTAGTAAAAAAAAATTTAGAAGTTTTGACTTGGTTGCTTGCTGTATTTTACTGTAGTTATTATTTTTGGTTTACTGTATATTTAAGAAATATTAAATATGTCTATCTTTATTCTTTAGAAAGATCTCATTAGTTTTACGCATGCATTAAATCTTCCTGAAATTAAGTATTCAGTCATTATTTTTGGAAAGTCCTTGGACTGCATCGAAATTTTAACAGTTGAAGTGGACAGAAAAAGAGCACATTCTTTTATTTGTTTGTTTGTTTGTTTGTTTTTGAAACAGGGTTCTGCTATGCAGTTAAGTCTGGCCTTGAACTTACTTTGTACCTCAGGTTGGGCTCGAGCTCACTGGAACTGCCTCACTCTCCCGAATTCTAAGTTTACAGGTACATGCCACTATGCCTCCATAAAAGAGAATATTCTTAAAATCCACCGCTAACAAATTTTGCTTGGCCTACAGCAATTGCTCATGCATTAGAATCTTTCATCCTACAATAATGATCGTTATTACTGCTTCAGTTTCTGGGGAAACATCAGCCCACGTGGGTCTGGAGACAGAGTGGACAGGGTATTCTGAGGAGAGGGAGATAACAAGGACTTCCTTAGTAATTCAGGAGGGATGAAGCTTCCTGGTATGGTCCTGTCCAAGGGATACACAATTCAAAACAAAAATTTTAAGAATTCAGATTAAGCTCATTGTGAGAAATTCCTTTAAATTATGTAGGTGGTTTTACTTAAATTACTAGCATTAGGTGAATTTCAAAATAAATTCACGTGGATATTGTCAAAATCTTGTCCTCATATAATATCTTGCAAAAAATGTTATCTGTTAGTTTTCTTCTCACTTAAAAAAACAAAATGGTCAGAGGACCATTCACAAAATGGAAATGCTATGGCTGGTAATGAAATATAGTTTATTATTTATTAGTAAAATAATTAGATATGTAAATAATATCTCTATGCCATCTGCCTCAGGGCTTCTTTTATGGAAGCCTTATTATTTCCTGGGGTATAGGTTTCGCCCTAAAAATAATCTTTAGGAGAAATGCAGAATAGCAAAAAAGAAATATGTATATTCTTTGTGAATTAGCAAAATGTTTTCTTCTGCATACAATAGCAGGACAGTGGTATGTGCAAATAATAAGTGCAAATGTAAGCAATACATATAATAGTGTAGTCAGTTGATACATAAAAATTTTATACATACAAACTTTACGTATAAAAATGCAATGTTATAAAACTGCTAATGATCTATACAATATTATAAAAATGTATTGTATGTTCAATGGCTTTTAAGTAAGCCTATCATATAAGAAAATAAAGAATAAGGAGACCATTTTCCAGTGAAATATTATGATAATTGAGACATGTTTCTACTGACTTAGTGTGAGTAGAGAATTGCTTTGTGTTGTAGTTGGGGGTTACAGGGAGAACAACTACATAAAGGACACAGGATTAGTCACCCAGAGTTAAACACAAGAAAGTGCAGGAAAATCTGTCCACAACACTAAGACCCGGGATATTTAGCCGAGGGCCTGAATCCCACAGCGATGTCTTGCAAGAGTCCAGCTAGAGACCCAAATGCATGACAATGCCTCCCACAAATCTAAGAGCCCACAATAAGGACTCACGCCAGTATATTTTATGGTTCTGTGCTGGGAAGGTCAAAGGTCAGCGGTGGGAACTAGGAAGTCTATGCCAGCAGGGTGAAGGAGCTGTGTGCAGTGGGTTAAGGGTTCTGCACAGGAGCCGAAAAGAAGCGGGCCGGGAGTTTGGCTCAACGGCTTAAGTGCCTGCCCTGGCAGGTGCGAGGTTGTGAGTTCAACCCCTGGTGCTGCAAAAAAAAAAAAAAAAAAAAAGAAGCAGGGCTGTCCTGAAGAGCATCATAGCCATCCTCAGCGGCAATGAGGTCCCGCGCTCCTCTGAGGATGAGAGCAGTCGAGCACAGGTCAGGAAGCCCAGCGTGACAAGCTTCTCCAGCATACATCTTCCCCTCCAGAGCCAGGAAGCGATGCACAATGTGAGGAGCAGGGCTCCCACAACGTGAACCATAGCCACTCTCATTGATGAGGTCCTGAGCTCCTCCGATGATAATGGTAAAATCCATATTGGGGAAGCCAGCATGACACACACCTCCGGGAGAACCATCGGCTAGAAACAGCAACTCTTGAAAGAACCCATAACGCCTTGCTCTTCTTCTCCACATCTCTATTTATGCTGGTAATTTTCTTCAGTTGGACCACCTTTACTCAACACCAGCTGAATTAATTCAGCTGGTGCTAAGTTGACCACCAGGTTTTAATCCGTAAACCTTTGTATATCCACTTTTTACATTTGTACACTCAACTTCAGTCTATAATACACTAATTTCAAATGTTTGAAAACATACATTGTAAAATAAAGACTTTCTCTGCCTTGGTGTCATTTTTCTTTTCAGGAAGCAAATCCAAATAGAATTATTTTCGAGATCCATATGGTTAAATATAATAGCTTTATTTTAGTATTTAACTCAAAAGTCCTCTATGAGTTCTCTGATTGTCCTATAACTCTTGCATAGTGAAAGTCTCCCTCCTCTTTGGCCAGTGATTTGCATGTGCATTAATTATTCCAATCCCAGTGATCAACATTATGTCTTTTTTCTAAATTCATTCTATATGGCATTCAACAGACTTTTTAAAAATTCAAAGTGTAATTGCAGAATCTGAGACAATAAAAGGGGAAGTGTTTTGACATTCCTATTCTAGTGAGATAAAATTATTGCACCAAAATCATGGTCGGTGCACTTTGATATAAACAGAAAATATTTATAGTAGTCTCACCTCCTTAGGTGCCAAATGATTCTTTTTTATTTTTTATTTAAGTGAAGAAAAAACAGAAAAAAAGACATATAAAACAAAGACAACAAGCAAAAGAGACAAACAAATGACTAGAGTAAATACACAACAGTAACATTGCAGGTTTACAAAATCGGATGATAGAAACTTGAGTATGGTTGCAATATTGCGTATCGTTATCTTTAAAATGGTTGTTTACATTAACAGATATAGACATGTAAAATTGATTTAATCATATGAGTATTAATTGTTCTTTCTCAGTAACGAATACATTCAGCAGTGTGTTCATTTTACTTATCTTACATATACATATATACAGGTTTATATCTTTTCTCCTTCCCTTTTCTCTTTCTGCCTTTTCCCTTCCCAGTTACTTTTGGTCTTTGAGCTGTTTTTTACCCTTATGTAGTATTTATTATAGATTTTGGATTATATATACTTTTCTGTTTCTTACACTAGGGAGACAATACGGTATTTACACATGTGGGTTTGATTTATCTCACTTACGAGTATGGTCTCAAGTTGTGACCATTTACTTACAAAAGTCTCAATGCAATCTTTCTTAATAGCTGAATAGTACTCCACTGTATAAAAATACCACATCATTTTTATCCATGCTTTGATTGATGGGCACTTGGGTTGTTTCCAAGATCTGGCTATTACAAATTGGGTTGCTATAAACATGGGTGCACAGATATCACTGTGGTATAATGTTTTCAATTCTTCTGGGAAAATGCCCAGAAGTGGGATAGCTGGGTTGAATGGGATCTCTAATCCTAGCTTCTTGAGGTGCCAAATGATTAATTGAACAACTGTAAATACACACACACAGATAACATATGTGTGTTTCCATGTATACTTCAAATCATCTATAGATTAATCACAGTATGTAATACCATGTAGATTCTATGTCAACAGTTGCTACACTGCATTGTTTAGGGAACAAGTTTTTCTTTTTTCCTGAACATTTTCAGTCTGTGGTTGGTTGATCTATGGATGAGGAGCTCATGGATCCGGACAACTGACTATACTGTTGTTTTTCATGCAGTTGTCTGCAATGTTATATTCACATACACGGTAGAGTCATCAGTTTCCTTCTTAAGAATAATATTTTAATAGGCATTTCTTTCAAAGTTCAGGCTTGAATTGACTGATCTTGCTTCAGTTTAGAATGACAACTCAACTGTGTGGAGAAGCTCTACTAAAACAAAGTAAAGCAGACCCCATATTACTTATTGTATACTTCAGAAAGCTCAAGGACTTCTACTTTCATAAGAAAAATTTCCATGTATTTGTGATTAGCACATCCCTAGTTTTCATTCTTCAAAACAGAATTAAATTGAATGTCTGAGACTCAAGAAACATACTAAAAGACCATTACACTAGAATCAGTATAAAATGGGTCTTGAACCTAGTTGTAAAAGTAATTTTGTGTGATATTATCGAAGGTGGGAACCAAATTACAATCCTTGAAATTTTGATTTGACTACAATAAATTTTTTAAAAATTATGTCATAATAATATTTGATGATGAACCCTGCAATAAGATGGCACAATGTCGTTAAAATAGGTAGCACACTTACATTTTTGTTAGCTATCCAATTCACAGAAGGTCTTATTAGGAAATAGGTAAACCTGTTTTTTAGGAAATATCACTATAACTTCAGCATCCAGAAGACAGAGAGTCCCAAGAGCAGTCGATAAAATGAGAAAAATGGACCAAGACTGGGTTTGTTTAAGGAGTGTCAGTCAGTGTGTAAGGAAGTGAATGGATAGAGAACTGTGAGAATATTCAGATGAACTGCCTTTTTGCCTTGAGTGCTTGGAAAGCAAATAACAAGGATAAAGCAGGAATCAAGGATGACTTCTAGGCATTTTGTCTGGAGGAACACAGGGTATGTTGGTGCCAGTTCCACCTATGGAAAAGGCTAACAGAGAAATAGATTCAAGGAAGAAAATAACAGTGGTGTTCCAGCCCTCATTTGAGATGTTTATTAGACATTCAAGGCAAGATTCCAAACTGCTTGCACATGAGTCAGGAAAAAGCAGGAACTAAAATATGAATGTAAAATAACTTTCGATTTAGGTAAATTTATTTTTTCTGTGCTGGGGACTGAACCCAAGTCCTTCACACTGAGCTATTTCCACTCCCCTTTTATTTATTTATTTAAGTTTTCAAACTTTGAGACATTGACCCACTGTGTACTCAGGTTGGCCTCGAACCTACAGTCCTCCTGCCCCAGTTCCCAGAGTACTGGGATTATAAGAATGCATTATACTTCTTGACTCTGAGTGGTATTTAAAGATAAGATGAATTAAGATGACCTGGGGAGAGATGTGAGAATTGTTCAGGATGTAAAGGTGCACACCGAGTTTAATTATTACTTAGAGTAATAGGCAAAAGTGTTCCAGGGAAGATAAGAAAAATTGGAGAGTGTGAGGTTCCATAACTAAGTACAAAAGTTTTCCTGCAGAGAGCTCATTATTTATGTGGCAATGTGGCAACACACTCTTTAAAACTCAAAAGGGCATCCTGTCTTTCATCTACTGACTCCTCTTTGCCTATGTTGGAATCTCTTTTCCTGTATAAATAACTCTTACTGTTTGTACCCTTTCCTTGAAGGAAGGAGATGTGCACATATACGTGCTCATCATTTCACTACTGCACTATCCATAGTCAAAGGAAGTGAGGAACGTCCACATTTTCATAAGTAAAGGACAACAAAGGAACTTGGAACAAAATAAATGCTTAGAATGCTTTGTGGCCAACATAAATAACAATGATTATTCCAAGGTATTTACGGAAACTGAATATGCAGTTTCAAAAATTTGTGAAATTATGAATAATATAATTCAAAAATGGCATAGCCTAAATTTTTAGCTGTTTACTAATTCTATTTATTTCTTTATAAAATTTTCCTGCAATAATCAGGACAAATGGTTTATTACTGTAGATCTTACACTTGGACTAGTTATGTTAAATAGTTTGCACATTATTTATAAAACTACTACTCAAATTTTCATTTTCTAGTCATTGTCTACTTATACATTGATTTTTGAATGAATGTCTTAATACATTTTCTGAGCTGTTCCAATAGCAGGATGCTAATTTTTAGTCATATCTCCATAACTAAAATAATTAATAAAAAGTATATATTCAAAGACAAATTATAGTAATGAATTTAAATTTTATCTTCATTAAGATTCATATATTACACATTTTAAGAACAAAATTATGGTGTTTGACTTACCCAGGGAGATGGAGGGGCAAAATTCAGTTTAAATTTTAATGAATATGATTCTAAATTCCATTCTCTAATTCTATAGGCAAATTTTATATTTTATAAGGAGTTATTTGGAACCAAAGACTCATGAGAATTGTAAACACCTGTGTACCTATTTTAAGTTGTCTTTAAACAAAGCTTTGTTTAACGAAGAAACATGAAAAATTATGCTAAATGGGGAGGAGTATGCAAAATTCTTTGACCTCCCATGTAACAGGGATCTATGAATGACTTAATAGGCAAATCAAATCCTTTTAAAAATTAATGAAGTGTCACTAGTTTAATATGGAAATAAAGGTTAAAAGCATCATGCACCATTAATAACAGTGTCTACTGGTATTATTTGAATTTGGGGTTAAAGACAAATCATTCTCATTCGTTAGTAGAAAGCTTGCCAATTTATGAAACTATTAAGATAGTCAGGCTTAAGAACAAATGAAGATCTTTAAAGTTAGTACAAACTGAGAGAAAATGAGAGAAAGGATATTTTAAATGAATAAAATACATAAAATATGAAAAAGTTGACGAATATAACCGTTATTTCATTAGCTCTAAATTTGTATTTTAATTTTTCAGAAATTTTGATTATCACAGTGATTTAAGAAAATAGCTTATTTTTAACCATCATAGTATATTGCTTTTTGTTATAAATTTCCAGTTGGTCCATTACTTCCAATTTCAGTTTTTGGTCTTTAGTATTGGACAGTGTGTGCAATGTTGTTTGTTTATGTTCTATTTTAACTTGGTATCAGATATCTTGTCTCATTTAGTCCTCTTTCAACCCTAATAATGTTTTTTCTCTCTGTTAGTTTTTCTTCCTCTTGTTTACATTGCAATTTTGGCATTTGCAAAATTTTCTTTTTGCCTAGACCCAAATTAAATGATAAATGTAAAAATAATAGCTAGATCTTGGAGTATTTCCTTTAGGTACTCTAGTTACTTCAGGTGAACACAAGTAATCCTCATTACAGATGCAGGAGATGGGTGCTGTGGCACACTTCTTTTACAATTGAAGCAAAACACAGAGTTTGGGTGCCTTGCTCCAGGTCACACCGGTATACTGACTCAAACAGAGATTTTACCACCACGTGGTCTCCTAGTTAACAGCTGCTAAACTCTGTGTGTTCTCTTTTCTATTTTTTAAAAACAAACAAAAGCAAACTGACATGCTATTACTAGTACTGACCCTATGCTCACCTTCGGTTTATACCTTGTGTGATATGTACTGTCTCAAGATCTAAAGTCCAGACCTACACTTGTGCCAACTGAGGGACCTTTATGCCATGTGTCACGTGGCCTCTGCCACTGGAAATGTTTAGGGTCAAAACATTAACCTTCAAAACACAAGCCATGTTTTATCACTTCTCCATTTTTACTAAAAATGTCCCATTCTCTAAATTACCCAAGCATAGTCTTTGATTCTTCTTTTTCAGGTTTACATACAAACTTCCATACAAATATTTTTAATTTTTGCATATTTTATTTTTTTCCCTGAACATTTTCCCATTCTTTTGGGGCTTTTGTTCATCTTGCATGAACTGTCATCAATAATTCCTAACTGAATCTTTCTTTAAATCTGCTCCCTACTCTACAACACAATTAAATTAACTTCCTATATTACATATCCATTTATGAAAGTCATGTATTTTAAATTCCTTTAATTATTAATTACACACTTACTGAGTTAATTCCAAAATCATAGGATTCAAGGTTTCACATTATGTCACCTAGTATAATTTAATTATCTCTCATGGTTGACCTGAGACCTTACTCAAAGCAAAGCCATAGAAGCGATCTTTGTGTACCCTGTCTTGCACTGTCTTCTCCCCCTGACTGTCCTCTCTCATCTCTGATAGGACAATTGCCTGTCCCTCAAAGCCCACCTCTGGGGGAGTCCTCAGACATATTCATACCTTGCCATATTTGGTTTCATGTCTACCATGAGTTAGACTTTGCTTTTGTACCTTCACTCTGACACAGACGTCTGTGTCTCCCACATGCTGAGCAGAGGACATTTTTCAATGTCTAGACCTGTAGGGTGTCTAACTACCCCTATGGGATGGCCAAGAAATCCTTCAATGGCCAGTGGGTAGGTGGAGCCCTTACCTTCTTGCTGAATCCCTTCTACTACTGTTGTCTTGCTCTTGAAATGAAAGTCCTCCTTTTCCAACCTTTAATCTGAAGACTCAGGGCTATTTCTTCTCTGCCTCCTCTCTTTCTTTCTCCCTGTGCCAGTTATACAATTCTCATAAACAAGCATTTATCACTTTCACATATACTTGTAAGTGCTGTGACTCCTCTGAGTCTTTGCATCTCTTTTGTGCATCATCTACCATCAGTGCCAGAAACATAAAAGTACTTTATATTCTTTACTACAGTTTGGCTTCAGAAACATTATATAGGAAGCAAGGGCTTCTTTTGAATATGTACTATAAAGTAAAGTATTTAAATACGTTTATGAACTACTTATTGAATATTCAAATTTTGAACGTAATGAACCACGCTTCTTCCCAAATTCTGTCAAGTTTAAATATATGCGTAAATACGTACATAGCCCATATATTTGTTAACTCTGACTTTACCAATATTAGAGATGAAAATGTTTGTGATTATTTAATCAAATAGTATTACTTGGTCAATATATAAAATATGACCATTAAAGTTCTTAGACTTCCGAGCCTTTAGAAGCAAAATTCTGATTAAACAACCAACTAAGAGTATACATGTTGCTGAGCAAGAGGTACAATTTTATTTAAATAATCTACTGCCTGGACATGATGATATCTACATTTGTATACAAGTATATTAAAATTTATTTATGAACAAATCCATTTGTCATCTAACTTACATCTGGTACTTAATTTGTGAAATTGTTAATACTCGACTCCAAAGCAAAAAATCACTAAAGACTTCACCAAAAACATTTAGAACTAATAAATCAAATTATCATTGCTGCAGGATATCAAATCAGTTGAAATGAAGAAAATTTCATTAGCAAAAGCATCAAAAAATAACATACTTAGGAAAAAACTTCACTAAAGAGGTGAAAGAACTATAAAATTAAAACTGCAAGACTCTGATAAAAAAATTAAAGACATAAATAAATTGTAAATTCCAAACGAATCTTGAGAAAGATGAACAAATCTGGAGGCACCACTCTTCCCAATTTTAAACTATATTGCAAAGTTATACTTATATAAATTATATGACACAGACACAAAGCAAACATATAGGCCAACAGAGCCAATGGAATGCAGTAGAAAGATTCCCACATCTATATGGTAAATAATCTTTGAAAAGGGCACTGTGAATACACATTGGAGACAATAGAGTCTCTATCATAAATGATGTTAGTAAAAGAAGTAATCTACATGTAAAAGAATGAAGTTTAGATCCTTATTTTGCACTTTTTAAAATATTTAACTCCAAATGTATCAAAAACTTAAGTGTAAAATCTTAAACTACAGTATGTAGAAGATAACATGGGGAAAATATATTTGGCACTGGTCTCAGCAATGATTTATTGGACAGGATAGCAAAAGTTGAGATAACAAAAACAAAAGTGAATAATTGAGACTACTACATACCAAACTAAAATGTTTATTTACTGCAAAAGAAACAGCAGAATGAAAATGAGAATTTATGAAATGGCAAAAAGCATTTTTCCTGATAAGGGATTATCATCTAAAATATATAAGAAACTCAATTATGTACACACACGCACACACATCCTGATTAAGAAATAAGCAAATAAAGTAAATAGACATTTTTCAATGAAAACATAAAAACGATCAACAGGTACATGAAAAATGTACTCAGCATCACAAATCTTTGGGGAAATGCAAAAAAAAAACCTCATACCACACTTGCTGTGATGACTGACATCAGAAAGAAAAAGAGACAACACATGTAGATTAGAGTATAAGAAGAAAATCAATCTTTTATATTCTACTGGGGGGAATGTAAACTGGTACAGTCATTCTGGAAAACAGTATAGAGGTTCCTAAGAAAATGCAAAATAGAGCTACCATATGATTCAGTAATCATACCTCTAGGGATATGTCCAGAGAACATGAAGTCAATATCACAAAGATGCATGGGCAGCCCAAGAACTTTGCACCACTTTAAATAACCAAGATATGGAAACAAGTTAAGATGCATCAACACATGAATGAATAAAGAACATGTGCAATTGTGTGTGAGTGTGTGTGTGTGTGTGTGTGTGTGTACGTATCATGGAAAATTAGCCACAAGCTTGAGGAACTCCTATCATTTGTAACAATCTAGATGAATCTGTAGAAATTTTGGGAAGTGAAATAAACCAGACATTGCAGCATAAATGCTTTATGATCTCACTTACGTGGTATCTAAAAAGGTCACATTTAAAGAAGGAGACAGTAGAGTTGCTTTGCCAAGAGCTAGGGAATGAAAAACAGGGAAATGTTTATCATATAGTGAAAACTTTGTCTTAGAAGATGAACATGTTCCAGGAAGATAGTGTGACAGGAATGAAAATGGATGTTTTAATTTGATTGAGATAATCATTACACAACCGTAACATTATATACCTTAAATATATATATATATATGATTTTTCTTCATCAATTATTTTACAAAAAAGAAACAATTACTTGTGTTTCAAAAATTAAGAGTCAGAGGTGAACAAAATAAGTTCAATGGAAGAAGATATCTGCTCCTCCAGGCTTTGTAAGCACATTTTAAGTTTAGAGTGATAAATCTGTCTTCGTTGAAATGCATTGCAGACACATTCTATAACTTAGTTTATATTCTTTACAGTGCTCTCAATCAGTGCACAAGATCTTGTTATATTGCATGAAATAGAAAATTATAAATATCCATTGAAGAATTATTTGAAACATATATAATGCTATTGTCTTTGGGGTTTAATTTTGTATATTGTAAAGAGATGAAAATAAAGCCCTAAGGTAGAAACACAATTGTATTCTCCAATGAATAAATTATATTAGAGAATGTGCTGGATAAATAGCAAGAATCATAACACAGGCTGCTTATATAATAAACTCTGTCTCCAATGAAAAGAAGCAAAATTTGCAGCCTGCAGTAACAATAAAATATCAATAATTCTTGTACTTTCTAAGACATTTCTTATTATATTTCTCTTTTTAAAACAATTAAATTTGGAGATTTCTGGTGAATCACCACCAAGAAGACCACCAGAAAATATCATAAGCCAGAGGAAAAAATGTAGATCTTAGAGTATGAGAGCCTTAATCACAAAGAAGTGGAGAGTCAACGTTTTAAAATAGTCTACAAAAGTTTGGAAGAATGTATATAATGAGGCATATTTTTTAGTAACTAGAATCTGATTTTTAAAAATGCAAAGGAAAACAGATAGAGGTGAAGACAGAAGTGAAACTGAAAGAAAGAGAAATACCCAATGAGAAAAAGTAAAAGAGACAAGGCTCATCGATTTTGGGTTGTGGTTTAGTTAAGGTAAACTGATACTGTTGAGATTCAGTTAGATTGTCACCAGGAAAAGCAGTACTTATACCACAAATGTAAATTGGCCCACCGATTTTTGTTAAATACTTTACAAATGGCTTCCTTGTGTCTCAAAAGTTTCATTTCACATATTTGTGTCCCCCCTAAAAGGCAAAGATTTTCATAAAAATGTTTTGCTATTGTGTTATAAAAAATAAACAAAATGTGGAAACCATCTAATTATTTAATATTAAGTAGTAATCTAATAATGGATTTAGTTCAATGTACAGTCATTATTCAAATATGTAAAATCATGAGACGACTTTAAAATTGAAAGTAAGAAAATAACATTGGAATGAGTATATACAGTACTACTTTCAGATTTTCATTTGGTATATATAGAAATCCATATGCTGAAGCAATAATGATAGTTAATTCAATTTAAAGATTATAGGTAACTTCACTTCCTTTTTATTGCAGTTATTCAATTTAGAAATTTTCCAGAGTAAGTCAGGTCTGCATATTTTCAAGTGGAATAAACCAATCAAGAACAAATGTCTTGAAATCTAAGAAAAACTTGAAAAGTTTATATGTGCATTTACCCATCCTTTCATTTAATGAGAATTACGATATTGCCTGTTTTAGAATACTTTAGCAATATTCCTGAGGTACATTCTTGCAGACACTATATGAGGTTGATCTAGTACTGTGCCCCCTTCACAGACAGAAATGAGAAATAGAGAGAGGTAAGATTGTTCCAAAGCAACACCAGCGTATGGCCAAGCTGGAGTTTTCACTCATGAGTCGTGATAGAATCATCCCAACTATGATTTTCTGCTGGGCACCTTGCCCACTTTCAAGGATATTGATTTCGTGGACTTATTGTTAATGGCCAGATAGGGATCGCTCTAGAGTCAAGATAAGAATGACTCCTAGAATTCTATCTTCATCCCTTCTCTGTACCTCCTTGACAAACAGACAAGGGAAAACAGAGGGAAAGTCCTGGGCCTAAGTCCCCGTGGGGACAGAACAGTGCCTAACTTTCATGGCAAGTACATGACTGAAATATTTGCCCACTCCAAAAACAGTCACAGAGGCTTTCTTTGTTGTAATGAGAATATATAGTTAGCCTCTTATCTATGACCACCAAAACTTTGGACAAGATAAGTACAGGCATAGAACAGGAAAGCCAGCTAAGAAGTTCTTAAATTTACATTAGAATGTTGCTAAATCAGATCAACCCATCCTGAGCCCACAGTGAATGCCTTCCTGACTTAGAAGCTGAAAATATGAAAACATGCAGCTCTAATTATTCAAGTCAATTACCTTTATTTTAAAATTGACTTTTTAAATTATTTTGATTCTTGAATAGTGTACCTCGGCTAGTTTGTGTTAGTAACAGGAAAATGAATGCGATAGCTTGAATAAACATACACTCCTTCCCTGGTTCAAGCTTTCTACTATTGCTCACATTTTTTTTTTCTAGCAAGAGCAGCTAGACTTGTCTTGGACAACTACTAGATGTTTCTCCAGGTTCCATTAATCTGAAGTTTTAAAACTAGAAGGGGAAGGGGATTAGAAGAAAAATCAAACTGTATTACGTACATGTACCTGTTCCCCATGATGACTGTAAGCTGTATGCACTGCAAATGTGCATAGTACCAGTAAAAATACAGCTTCAGGAATGAGAGCCATGTGGACACAGTCAGTTTGCCACAATCTGCATTGGAACTTACCAGCCATTCATTTTTCTAACTGACATTGAAAACTGGCTCAGATTTCCCTCATTCTTCCCTGAAAATCTGAAACACTATGATTCTTCCTTTTGTTTTCTGAGAGAGATCAAAGAAAACCTTTTCCCACATGCCCAGTGGCTGTATCCTCTCTGCTCATTAAACCTAGCTCTCTGTTTTTGATGCTTGTAGGATTTGTGTGTTTCCTGTGAATCTGAAAGAACTGTTTCAGCAATTTCAGGTGGTCCAGGAATTACCAAAGTTATAAGGGAGAATTACAACCTAAGAGGCATGATCATCAAAAAAGTGTTCTTACAAGCATGCATTACTGAAAGAGTGGGTCCCTGAACCTCCTTGAGTTTCAAACATGGTGGATTGTGGGGACTGGTGTGGGAAAAGGTAGAACATCACTGATACTATGGCTTCCCATGACTGTGACACTTTAAGAATAATGTGGAGTGAGAATTAGTGTTTCTCATTAAATCTCTTTATAAAACTATGTATTTTGTAGTTACAATTAGCACTCACTTCTTTTATTTTAAGGAGAAAAAAGATAAAAATAACAATGAAGCAGAGTTTCAAAACAGGTTAGTAAGACAGTTACAATAATTAATGCATTGCATATTGTTCTCTCCATAACAGTTATTCAAAGATATAAGCACGAAATCTTGTCCAAACAGTATTAGCACAAATCTTTCTTTTCAATGAACTAAGAGAAACTAGCTGTATAACCATCTTACCTATCTTGCATATACATATTTTTTTTCCTTTTCCCTGTCTTCCTTTACCCTTTCCCCCATCACAGTTTGTCTTTTCTTTTGAATAGATTCTTCCCAATTCACAATATTCATTGCACATTTTAGATCTTACTTACTTGTTCAGTTTCACACACTAGTGACACAATAAAATGTTTACATATATGGGGCTGGTTTATTTCACTTATAAGTAGGGTCTTAGGTTGCATCCACTTACCTATAAATGTCTCAAGTTTAGCCTTCTTTATGGCTAAACCGCCTCTTTTTTACCCATTCCTTGATTGATGAGCATTTGGCTTGTTTCCAAGATTCAGCTATTACTAATTACGCTGCTATAAACATGGGTGCACTTATATCGCTGTGGAATGATGTGTTTATTACTTTTGGGAAGATAGCCAGAAGGGGAATAGCTGGGTTGAGTGGGACCTCTAATCTTAACTTTTAAAGGAATCTCCACGTCGATTTTCCACAGTGGTTGCTCTACCAACGATAGAGAAGCGCTACTTTTTCCTCACAGACACAACAGCTTTTGTTATTGGTTGATTTATTGATGACAGCTATTCCTTCTGGAATGAGATGGAATCTCAGTGTTCTAATTTGCATTTCTCCAGCGACCAGTGATGTTGAACTTTTCTTCATATATTTATTTGTCATTTGTATTTCTTTGGCTGAGAAGTGCATGTTTATCTCAGATAATCTTTTTGGGATTGGGTCTTTGAATTTAGGGGGCCTGATGCTTCTAAATCCTTTATATATTCTAGATCTAAGTCCTTTGTTTGAGGGATAACTCATTAAAATTTTTTCCCATTCTGTGGGTTTTCTTTGCACTCTATTGGTAATTTCTTTTGAAGGACAAAAACTTTTTAGTAAAATGCGATCCCAGTTGTTGATTCTTTGAAATACTTCCCATGACAATTGTGTTTTCTTCATGAATTCTTTGCCTGCCCCTATGTCTTCAAGATTTCTACCTATTTAGTGTCTAAATCTACCTAGATTTAGTGTTTCTCTATAAATATTTGTATCTTGCTCCATGTTGACTTCAGCTTAGTGCATGGTGATATACCTGGGTTTGGTTTCAGTCTTCAGCATGTGGAAAGCGAATTTTACCAGCACCATTTATTAAAGAGGTTATCTTTCTTCCAGTGCACATGTTTGGCTCCTTTGTAAAAGATAAGGTGGTTGAGTGTCTTTGTAATTTTGCCTGCATTTCGTAATCTGTTTCACTGATTCTCAGGTCTGTTTTTTTATCAGTACCATGCTGATTTTATCACAGTAGCTTTGTAGTATAATTTGAAGTCAGGGATTGAGATGCCTCCTGCCTTGCCTTTGTTGCCCAGGATTGCCTTTGCTATTCAAGGTCTCTTCTGTTTCCAAATGAATTTTAATAATGTTTTCTTTAGCTCTGTGATGGGCATGCTGATGATGTTTTGATCAGGATTGCATTAATCTGTATAACATTTTTGGGAGTATGACCATTTTCAAAATGTTGGTTCTTCCTTACCAAGAGCAAGGAATATGTCTCCATTTTCTGATATCCTCTTCAATCTATTTTTTCAGAGTACTATAGTTTTCTATATACAGATTTTTATATCCTTTGTTAGATTGATTCCTAAGTATTTCATTTCTTTGGATGCTATTTTGAAAGGTGTTATTTCTATAATTTCTCTATCAGTGACTTGGTTGTTTGTGTATGAGAATGCTACTGATTGTTGAGTGTTGACTTTGTATCCAGCTACATTGCTGAATTTGCTTATTAACTCTTGTAGTCTTTTGGTGGAGTTTTTGGGGTCTTCTACGTAGAGTATTATGTCATCTGCAAATAATGATAATTTAACTTTTTCCTTTTCTATCTTTATTCCTTTTATTTCTCTCTCTTGTCTCATTGCTCTGATTAACATTTTCAGAATTGTATTGAATTGGGGTGATGCTTATTGGACATCCTTTTATTTTTACTGATTTTAGAGTGAGAGATTGTAGTGTTTTTTTTTTTTGTTTTGTTTTGTTTTTTGCACGGCACCAGGGATTGAACTCACAACTTTGCGCCTGCCTGATAGGTGAGTGAGCCGCTGAGCCAAACTCCCGGCCCTGGTTTTTGAGGCAGGGTCACACTGTGTAGCTCAGGCTGGCCTTGAGCTTGCATTGTAGCCCAAGCCGGCCTCGAATTCACAACGCTCCTCCTACCTTTAGCCTCCCAAGTGCTGGGATTAAAGGCATGCGCCACCACGCCTGGAGAGATTTCAGTTTTTGACCATTTAGTATGATGTTGGCTGTCGGTTTGTTACAGATAGTTTTTATCAGATTGAGGTAGAGACTATATATTCCAATTTTTATAGGATTTTTATCATGAATGAATGTTGAACTTTATCAAAAGCTTTTTCTGCATCTATTGAGGTGATCATGTGATTTTTGTCTTTTGCTCTATAAATGTGGTGTATTACATTTATTGATTTGCATATGTTGAACCATCATTGTATTCCTGGGATGAATCTCACTTGGTCATTGTGCCCAATCTTCTTGATAATTTGCTGCATTCTGTTTGCTAGTATTTTATTGAGGATTTTTGGGTCTATGTTCATTAGGGAGATTAGCCTGTAGTTCTCTCTTTGGTTGGGCCACTTTATGGTTTAGGTATCAGAGTAATACTTCCTTCCAAGTATGAGTTAGGGAGAATCGTTCTCTTTCAACTTCATTAAAGAGTTTGAGGAGTATTGTTGTTAAATCTTCTCTAAATTTCTTGTAGAATTAAGCTACGAATCCATCCAGACCTGGGCTTCTCTTTGTTGATATGTTTTTAAATACATTTTCAATTTCAGTAATTGATACTAGGTCATTCAAAATTTTTATATCTTCTCCATTCAACTTTGATAATTCATGTTTCTAAGAATCTGTCCATTTTTCTGTATTTTCCAGCCTAGGCGAGTAAAGCTTTTCAAAGTAGGTATTGACAATAGAAGAATTTCCACAGGATCTATAGAAAGTTCATCTTTTTCATTTCTTATTGCCTGAAGTTGAGTTTTTTCTTCCTTTTCTTGATAAGGTTGGCTAAGGGTTTATCAATTCTGTTTATTCTTTCAAAGAACTAACTCTTTGATTCATTAATTCTTTGTATTGCTTTCTTAGTCTCAATTACATTAATTTCTGCTTAGATCTTTATAGTTTCCTCCCTTCTATGAGCTTCTCGACTTTGTCTTCTCTTTCTAGAAGCTCAAGATGCAGCTTCATGTTGTTTATTTGTGCTCTTTCTGTTTTCCTGATGTGACAATTCATTGCTATATATGTCCCTCTTAAGATTGCTTTCTTTGCATCCCATAGGTTCTAGTATGTTGTATCTGCATTTTCATTTAATTGTAGATAGTATTTAATTTCTTCTTCAATTTCTTCTATGACCTATTGGTTGTTGTTTAATTTCCAGATGTTTCTGTAGTTTTTTAGTTTCTTTTGCCATTAATTTCCAATTTTATTAGACTATGGTCAGATAATATGCATGGGCTAATTCAATTCCTTTTCATTTACTTAAGTATGTTCTGTGGGCTAATATATGGTCTATTTCAGAGACTGTCTCGTGCAACTGAAAAAGATGTGTATTCTGATATTGTTGAGTGGAACACTGTAAACATCTAGTAGGATCATTACTTCACAGATTTGATTTAGGTCTGCTATTTCTTTGCTGACTTTTTGTCTGGTTGATCTATCTCTTTGTGACAATATGGTGTTAAGGTCCCCCATTACAACTGTGTGGTTACATATTTGGTTTTTCATGTCTACTACTATTTGTCTTTTATAGTTGGGTACTTTGGTATTTGGAGCATATATATTTATGATTGTTATCTCTTTCTCTTGAATCTTTCCTCTACTGAGTAGGCAGTGACTTTTTTTTGTCTCTTTTGATAATTTTTTGTTTGAAGTTTACACTACCTGCAAATAAAAGAGTTACCTCTGCTTTTTTCTGGGTTTCTATTCCATGAAATGTTTTTTTTCCATTCTTTGACTTTTAGTCTATCAGTTTATTTTGAGTTAGATATGTTTATTGTATGCACCATACTGTTGGATCTTGTTTCTTAACCCATTCTGCCATTCTATTTCTTTTAATTTGTGAATCGAGACCATTTACATTGATGGTTATTACTTATATATTGTATCATCTTCATTATGCTGTTTTCCTGTTGTTGATTTCCTGCTTTTTCCTTTGTTTATTTGTTTGCCCTGTTTTGTGGTTTCTTTCTGTTGTTCTGGAATTTGAGGACTTTTTTTTATCTCTATCTAGAATATACTTCAATCTCTTTCTAGGGTTGGTTTGGTGGACATGCATTCTTCAGTTTTCTTTGCCATCTTATTTCTCCATTAAGTCTGGCAGATAGTTTTGCAGGTTTCAACAATCTGGGTCGAAAGCTGTTTTCTTTCAGGGCTTGTAATACTTGAAGCTCTTCTTAACTTGAAGATTAGTGTTGAGAAGTCATTTGTGATTCTAATGGGTTTTCCTTGATAGTTGATCTGTTTCTTTTCTCTAACAGCTTTTTGTATTCTGTTTTTATGCTGAATCCCTGGGGTTTTTATTGTTATATGTCTAGGTGTAGATTTATTTTGGTTATGGCTGTTTAATGTATTACATGCCTCACTTATCTGTATATTGGATTGTTTCCACACGTTTGGGAAATTTTCTGCTA
>RJWM01000812.1:49834-172983 GCA_004363535.1 Dasyprocta punctata | reverse complement strand
CATGTATTAAAACATTACATGGTACCCCAAAGGATGGAGGGGAAATAAAAGATTTAAGATATATTATGTACATGTACCAACTCCCCACAATGAGTGTAATCCCTGTGAATTGCAAATGCATACTAATAAAATTATCAACACCCAGGCTGTCTCTCAGGCCCATCTGTATCTCTGATCACAGTTCTCAGCGTTAGTATTTTGTAAGATTCCTAACTCTGGTCCTTGTTGTTCTCCATTAAATAAACAAGAAAAAAAAATCCCCACCACTTTTCCATATATGTACTATAACTCTCCGGCCTATCCTGGGTCACAGGTATTTCAGTCAGCTCTCAGGATGGTCACATTCTGTCACTATGCTTTGGTGGTTATGGCTGTGATTTAGGGAGACCCCTTTCCCTACTCTTAGCATGTCCAAGGAAGCGTTACCATCTGGCCTCTCTGTGGTTGGCATGGAGATGTGCAGGGACAGTGACAGAAGTAGAGTAGAGAGGAGACAAGAAGAGTGGAGGATAGGACTGGAGCAGGGAGGGGTAATGAGAGGAGGTGTTGGCCTCGGAGAGTGTGCTGATGAAGGGGCTCATGTAGGGCCCTGCCCTGGGCCTGGTGTCTTGGGGAAAACGTGTTTGAGGGAGAAAAAAGCAGGGAAAGGGGATATGACTATTGGGGGCAGGGTTGTAGTTTACAATAAGGTGGCCAGGATAGGCCTCACTAGAGGGTGATTTAAGACTTGAGGAAGTGAGAGAGTAAGCCTTGTGGGGATTGTTTTAGTTACTTTCTCATTGCTGAGACAAAATACCTGACCCCTAACATTAAAGGCTCCCTGTTTGTAGAGGTTTCAGCCCATAATCAGCTGGCTCCAAGGCAGGTTGGCTTGATATAGTGGGCAGATTGTAGCAAAGCAATGAGGGAGAGAGCAACAACTGGGAGAGGGGCTCTTTCTTTCTCTTATATTGTATCCAGTCTACCAGGATTAGGGCGGTGCCAGTTCAATCAGTGCACTGATCCAGCATCACCCACCTTTAATCCCAGTACCCTTAACCCCAGCATTGCACTACAAATCAGTCACACACTTTAGATTCAAACACGTCCGAAAAAACACTATGACCACATGAGGCTTTGGGGAAACATCTAGACATAAACTATAACAGGGATCTAGGGAAAGAGCCCTTTGGGCAGAGAGAATGACATGTGCAAAGGCTCTGAGGAGAAGAAGTCTGTGGTATGCTGACAAAAGAAGAAAGAGACCAGTGTATCTCCAGAGAAGGAGATGCAGTGGAGAACAGCAGGAGACACAGTTAAGAGTTCTGGTGCTCTAGATGTGGTAGCACCATTGTCAGGACTTGTGGCAGAATGAGATGCGAAGTAATTGGGGTAGTTCCAACAAAGAAGCGATGTGATCAGAGCTGTAACGGATTCCCTCAGGTTGCCATGTGGAGAGCAGACTGCCAGGGGCAAGGGTGGAAGCAGGGAGAACAGTTTGGAGGCCATCTACAGGAACGTAGGGAAAGCCAGGGTGTGACAGTGGGAGCAGTGAGAAACTTTCATATTCTGGATATTTCTGAAAGTAAAGCCAACAGGATTTACTGCTGAGACCAGCTGCATGGCAAGAGAGCGGGGAGGGATGGAAAACGCTAAGGTTTTTGTACTGAGCACTGGGATGGAATTCAGGGCCTAGGTCTAGGCTAGAGAAAGGAATTTGCATAGCCACTCTGCTGCGGTAGGAACCTGGGCCCAGGTCTACTCAGAAGCACCTCAGGCTCAGCGGTTTGTACCCAAGACTGGGATGGCTATTTTTCTTACCCATGATGTGAGATGATACATGTGGAGCAACTTAGAGTGGTGTTTGGTATATGTTAACCAGTCAACAAATACCAGTTGGTAATAGAAATATTAAGTCACTCTGTGATACTGGAAAGATTCTTGATGTTTGTCACTTGAGTACTCTTGGATGCAGGTGCCGTGAAGAAGTTGGGAGTATGGGAAGTTTATTTGGGGGAGGCTGGGGGATAGCTTCCATTAAACAAGAAAAGGCAGGGGAGTGGGACAGGCAGAGTCTCACAGTCCGTGATGCCCATCAGTCCTAGCCAGCCTACCAAAGAGTTCCTGAGCAAAGATTGCCCCTAGAAGAAAAGGGGAGATGTTAGTCAGAGGGGACAAAATAAGATGAATAAATTCTGGACACCTAGTTAATAATAATGCTTTTGTATAACACTTGAAATTTGTCGAGTAACTCTGAGGTGGTAGACATGTTGCTCATTACATTTCACAGTGTAAATATGTATCAAATCATGGTATACACCTTATATAAATAGAGCTTTTATGGGTTGATCACGACTCGGTAAAGCTGGGAAAAGAATAAGTAGCGATGTCCAGGCTGTAGTACCCCCTCCCCACGTCAGTAACTAGTGAGTGCTTTCCTGGAAGGAGCAGAGCCTTGGTTAGAAAGCTGAGGCTGATGCTGAAGGGTGCGAGTTTCTCTTTGCAGGACATGTGGACAGTATGCCTCTAGGGCCACCTGGGAGGCATTTTGTTTTACTTTAGTTTCTTATATTACCAGGGAATTTGGAATAGGGTACCACTGCCTCCCAGTCTTGGGGGTATATTTCATCATCTTTATGCACTGACAATGAAATAAGCATTTCTAAAGGAAGTTCAGGGGGAGCAAAGCTAAAGATGTAAATGTTCCTTTAATGTGCAGTCACAACACGCACCAATGCCAAAGCCACACACACACTCACTCACTCACACTCACATGCTCTTGCGCTCTTAGCTATTTGTGGAAAGAGGTGCATGAAGTCAGCACAGTTTTGTTCTTAGCCACCTCTTTTGCTTCTCACGAAAGAATAAACATTTCATTTATTGTCATACTTCCTTTGGGACCACCGGATTTTTTCAAGAAGGCACCAGAGAGGATCTATGTCTGGGAGTCTGGGTGCAAAACAAAATGGGTCTGCCTGAGTTGGTAAGCCAAAAAGTTGTTCAAGCCAAACCACATCCTGCTCTGGGCTTTTGGAGGCGGGTGGTCCCAGGTGGAGACCTAGAGCCCAGCAACCTTGTGAACCCTGCTTGCCTCAGAGCTCCAGGGTTGTGCTCAGTGTGTGGTGACACCCTGGCGTTTATGACCTCTTAACAGCAAGCTTTCCTTCTATGGCTACCCAAGTCATTGGTCACCAGTAAAGCCTGTGAAACTCATCTATTTCCAGTTATGGCTGTGCTACAAATCACATGGCTGCATGCTGCAGCTCTCAGGGAAATACTTTCCTGGCTATAAGACAAAAGCCATAGGCAAGATCTGAGATGGCCAGTGTCAGCACAGCGGGAGCCAGGTGAAAGCCAGAAGGAACTGTATATATTATGGAGGAAAAAATAAATTAAAATTGTATTTAAGATGTTTGAAAGATGTTCATTTTACTCATGAGTATACCAAAATATAATCGGAATTGTCAAAGTATTTAAATGTGAGCATATTCTTAGCAGGGTCGTGTTTGGGCAGTATTTTGTTTGTGGTATCATCGGGTTTGCTTTTGGATCAGATATGATTCATAGTAAAGAAATGACATCCAGAATCAATAGGGACAAATTATGGGCCAAAGCTACATGACAGCTGTTTAAAACCATAAACATTACTAAGTGATAACTGCTAAGCCTGTAGTCACACTGTAATATTGGGACCTTAACAGGCAGACTAGGGAAGGAGTCAGGTTTATTGCTGTCATTGTGTAATTGCTGTCAAACAGCCTGGTTTATATTCACAATTCAGTCTTCAACTGTTTCTTTCAGCTGCCAAGTTATCATTGTGTGCACAACTATTTTTTCTCCTCTCGGGTCTTTTTTTAATTAAATCTTTTTTTTTTTTGGCAGTGCTGGTGGGGAGAGAGATGGAACCCAGGGCCTCACACACGCTAGGCAGGTGATCTACCCTTAGCTACACCCCCAGCCCCTCTCCCCTGATCTGGAAATTGGGATAATTGCCAACCTGCCAATAAAAATAATACATCTGCCATGTGAAAATACTTTGAGCTATTCTATGTTAAATGTGTGATTATGATGACATTTGGCTCTGGTGGCACAAAATGTGAACTCTGAAACAAATTTGAATATAGAGCATGTCAGGTTTGCGTGGTTTCAAATGCTGAGAAATTTTATTTTTGTGCTTATTGCTATTTCTTCTAGGGACTGCTCTGTTATTTGGTTCAAAATATCACATGATAGCCAATCTCTTTGGCACATATAATCCAGGCAATTATAGTGTGAGCTTCTGCTGTCAGTGGTGGTTAAAAATCCATATACCTTATTCCTTTTTTAGCCTCTAATGTTTCTTATTCAATTTAACTCGTCCTTTTATTTTAAAACTTGATTCGAATTGGTTCTATTAACAGATATTTTGAGGTGACAATCAATTCTAGGGTGCTGTCAACTTTAAACTGAGCACGATCTCCAGCCCGCAAGCTAGATATGAAATCTAATTTCAGGCCTGTTGCAATGCAGAGATATAACTGATTTGTAAACAGCCCTTGTAACAACATAGTACAGTTGACAAGCCACTGTTCTTGGGCAGGATGAAGTGTGTTATCTAGCTGTCTAAATGATGACCCTGATTGCAATCCTACCTGGGGTGCATCTCACAGTGTACACAGGATAATTAAAACCACAGATTCATCATTCCATTTTAGTCCCATTACAGACAAGGTTGGGCCTTCATTCTAGTGAAGGCCAAATGAGGATTCACTTTACTAAAAATCATATTTCTTTTTCTCTTTTAGTTGGAATGTGTAAGTGAATATTAAAGCATAAAAACAATTAAAAGTCACTTACTCTCTTTGCAATAAAAGTAACTGCAGGGCAATTCTTGGCTCGTGGCATGCACTTGCAGTTCTCAGATCTCATGGTCGCTTAGGTTTCTCTTACTTGTCTGTCCTGATGGCAGGGACTGGTAGGTGATTCATTTCAACCCAGAGTGACTAGGATGGTCTTATGGACATAGAATGAGCATGTTAAATATTCATCTGGTTTAACTGAATTTAATATATAATCTTTAAGATTAATCAGAAGTTTTAGTTATTAAATGGTTCACTTTTTAATACTGTATAATTTCTTTACTATTATCTAAGTTAGTGAATTATTTACATGAAAATTCTTTCCATGAAGTGGATTTTACCAAACTGATTCTCCTTTCATTTACATATGGTTACTGATTATATTAAATTAGGAATATGGGTAAGACAAGGAGTGGCAATCTAAAATCCTACAATGTCTGACTACTAGTATATGTGTTGTATTATATATTGCAGACTGGGACCTGACACTTGCTGGCTGACCTATTGTAATTTTCAATTTCCATGAATTTTGATAATGATAGTTGGATATCGTTTAAAGAAAAGTGAATTAACATGTAATATTCTATATATATTGATTTGTGAATGTACATTTTAAAATAAATTTGTTTTATTTTAGGACATTACTTTTTCTACTTTGATTTCTTCTTTCATTTCTTTGACACTGAAATTTAACGATATATTGGGAGAGTAAAAAAATAGTTTCTGAAATGTTGCCAAGAATACTGGCTATTTTTGAAAATTCAGGTGATCTCTGTAAATTATTGAACAAGACCCAAGCGTTGTATACATATTTCAATCTATTTATATTATAGTACTACTTTCCACCGTGGTCATCTACACCTTGATTTTATAATATGAAATGTTACTAAACTATTAAAATATAGAAGAGTATAAGAATATAACCCACATCTAGCTACCCACCACCTAGTTTTATCAAATGTTACCATTTTGTCATACTTCTGATCCTTTAAAAATAAATAAGTACACTTCTGGTTTCAGCTCAGAGATGTAGAGAGCTGCAAACATGTCCCTCCCACGCTTCCAAGAAAAAATCTGAGCAGCCTGGAAATTAACAGAGAACTGAGTTTCAGGAGCAAATGGCCATTTCAAAATCTGGAGAGAGAGAGAGAGAGAGAGAGAGACAGAGACAGAGACAGAGACAGAGACAGAGAGAGATCTATCTTCTGAAACATGGGACAAGACCTGAATGTTTACTTACAGCAGTAGAAGCCCCAGATGCCATAGAAATAGATAGAAAGGCTAAGCTAGAAAACATGACAAATTGCAGGAGGCAGAGAGTTGCCTGGCTTGAGAGCATGAAGCTCCTGGGCACAGCAGTTGGAGGGAGGTGGTTTTATTCCTTTGCTGGCTTTTCCTATAGGGGCCCCACCTGGCTTTCATAGGATTGGGGAAAAATCGAGAGAAAACTCATGGAGTAAGCTCAGAATTGCAGAGAAATCTACTCAAAGAGGAAAAGGCTTATTTTGCAGGGGAGGGACATGGTGTGAGGGCTCTGGTGAAATATCATTGCAACTGAGTGAAGGAAACTCACCCAGCCACCACCTCTCACCTTGCCCCCATCCCCATCTTACCTAAAATGAGTTGCACTCTGCAGGAAAAAGGGCCTCGAGTTGGAGGTAGCTTGAGAACACTGGTGCTAACCGCTGCAGCTGGGGGAAGGAGGTGGGGGAGCTCTAGCCTTAAAGGAGAGGCACAAACACCTGTGAAGTCTACACCCCAAAACACTGGTCTGTTATGTACTCCAGAGAATGAGGCTTAGAATATTCGAGAACTGCTCCCTTCAATTGCACCAGCATGCCAACAAGCCTCCAGTAATAACAACAGTGGGCTATAGCAGGGAGAGCCACAAGAGACAGGCTTACTCTAGAGAACAGCACAAAGGGAAGGCCCAGAGGTAAGAGAAGGGACAAGAAAACATCACTAGAGGAATCTGAAGTTTCTGACGTCTGTAGGAGTAACAGACCTTAACGCCACCCAACTTCTGTTTAGATTAATACAAATCCCCACATGAAAGATGCATTTACCTAAGCATGTACTACCCTCTACAAAATGTCTAGCTTTCAAGTGAAAATTACAAGGCATGCCAAAAGGCAAGTAAAAGAGTCTAAAGAGACAAAGCAATCACTAGGACCAGATGTGGATGTGATAGAGCTGTTGGAGCTATGAAGCTATACACACGTATATTACCTCTGTCCACCGAGTACCCTTTAACACCATTTTAAGTGCCATTTTTAGAATGAATTCAACAAGGTCTGAGCTCTTAGCTTAAAGTATAACAGAGAACAGAGAGCATGACTGTAGATGAGTGAAAAGATAATTATGGGTAGTAAAACATGCAATGAAGAAATACAAGAGGGGAGAAGTATCATAGAGTGACTGGTGGAGTGTGTGGGCTGTTTCAGATGGAGTCATGGGGAAGATCTCTCATGGGAGGTGATGTGGGAGCTCATATATGATTGATAAAGAAAGTCCTGCCATTATTTAGAGCCATCCATGCAGAGAACAGCAAGTGCAAAAGTCCAGAGTTATGAGCAAGTTTGGATCTCCTCAGTATAGTATTCATACTTTGGAAGGTACAAATGCTATGGTCATGTTGCTTGTGAAAACAATTTTGCAGCCGTGTCTCAGCTAACCTAGGTGAGGAAGTGGCGGGTGGGTTTTCTCTAGCTTGCATAATTCTTTCTCTTTAAATATGTGTAGGAATTACTCTTGTCTCCCCCATCTGTTCTATCTTCTTTGTAACCATTTTAGGACTACAGGAATCTGAAGTCCCTCGAGGCACAGGGTGAAAAGGAATGTGAATTTGCAGTTATGAATAAATACTTCATGTATCTTCTTCATAATTGTAAAGAATATACATTAACTCAGCTACTTCTCCTTGCCTTGCAATTCCTGCTCCATGTAGTGATTATTCCTGTATTGCAGGTGGGAAAACTGAAATCTGCAGAGTTATGTAGCTTGATGAAGATTGCAGATATATTATAGGTCAACCCTAGTATTTGAACTCTGCCAGCCTGACTTCGCATGATTACATTATAACAACTAGAAGGTTGGATATTCTTAAAAGTAGAGACCTTGATGGAAAAAAGAAAAAAGAAGACTGAAAACCAAGTGTAGTTGTTGAATTCTTATGATAACTCAGTTTGTAAAAGTGTTAAAGCTTTGACTGGTTAAGGGGAATGAATTTAATAAATACATGTTGAAGGATCTAGCACTTGTTCATTGTCATGAGTACTTAAAATAGGTGAAAATCGGTATATTAAATAGTTGCAACATCCCAATTCCTTCTGCTGTATTACTACTGTGAATGTTGCTATGTAATATTAATACTGTGATGATAATGTTTTATGGCACTTCCCTACTCAGAATATTCTGGAAATTAGTTTTTGTGACCTCAGTAACTGTCAAGTAATTGATACCAGTCTACTGTTTTGTATATTTCATTTTCATCAGTTCATATGCTTTTCATACTTTTTCTATAGTCAATGTTTATGCTTTGAGAAGAAATGAAGCATAATGTGAACACATCAAGGACAGGATTAGAGAGGGAGAATATTACATTAGATGAAAAGGATGATTATATGCTAGGTGTATAGCTCAGTAGCATAGTGCTTATCTTGTGTGAAACTCTGGGTTCCAAACCCGGCACTGCCAAAACAAACAAACAAACAAACAAAAAAATAAAGGAAGAACAAACATTCCCACGGCACCTTTATTTGACACAGTACAAGGCTACTGGTGCTTGTTAACATAGATTCATTGAAGAAAATACAATCTGGGTTGAGTATCCTCCAACCAGCAGTGAGTACCTACTGCGTGCACGGTTCTGTTATCTGTACCATTTATGGTCTTATATGCTAGGTGAGAAAAACAGCAAACCTTTATGTGGTGCTTCCCATGGAGCAGAGATGTTAAGTAACTTGCCCAGGGAGCACAGTTTGTAAATGCTAGATCTGCGTTTGAGCTTGTAGGTGGTTTAACTCAGTCTGCGCTCTCTCACCCCTAATTGTATGATTGTACAGCATTGTCTGAGTGGCTTCTGCTATGTTTAAAAAACCCCAATCCAGATGGTAATTAATTAGCATGAGAGGGTACCCAAATCTGTCAGGTTCTCAGAGCCTGCTGGGAATCTTGGCTGAGCTCTGTGATAGGGTACTATGAGATTGTTTTTTAATATGCAGCCACATCTCAATTGAAATCACAACTTCCTGTGAATGCCTTACAACCGTTATTCGATGGAAAATAAGCATATGGATTTTTAAAAAGTTTCTTCGAGTATATTGATTTTTACAAAGGAATGCAATTAGTAGTTCTCATTTGTTCCAAGAAGCGTTTACCATGGCATACCTTGGTTCCATGTACTGTTCCTCAATACTAAAAGTTTTTGCAGGTTCTGCTGCCTTGATTCCCTAGGACTTGAATGTGACTGATGGCTTTAAACATGCGCAGTAATGGAAGTGTTGCTATTGCCAGCACAAATGGAAAAATGTATTGCTTTAATTTATAAAACAGGTTGTGTCTAGTTTTTGACTCCCTTTATATTTAACCTGACAAATTCTGTTTTCTGGGAGGGCAGGGAAGGAGGGTGCGTGATTGGACCCTGTTGTTCATCAATAAGATCCCAAGGGGCTTGGGGGTGTGGTTCAGTGACACAGTGCTTGGCTAGCATGTGCAAGTCCCTGTTAAAATCCCCAGCACCACAAAATAAAAACAAAAACAACCCTGAAAAAAAATTTCCAGTGTGCTTTTCGATGGTGCCCTCCCACTAACATAACCAAGAAGATTCTAAAGCCAGATGGTGGGGTGGCCCATGCTCCTCAAACCAACGTGCCCTCTCCCGAGGCTCTTGGTAAAATGCACACTCTTACAGGGGTCTGGGCTGGCAGCAGCTAGGTATGGAGAAGCTGAGATGCTGCAGTTCTAAGAGGCTCCCAGGTGATGCTAGTTTTAGTAGCGAAGATGTCTGCCCTTCCAGACCCCGCCCTCTGTCTTGGGCTGTGTGGATCACCAGAGTCATTTGCAGGAGTTTAAGCAACCTAGTTTCCCAGGGCCCTACCAGACCTGCTCAACTAGATCCTCTAGGGATAAGCCTGGCAGGTATTTGGAAAAAGGGGAAAAAAAAAACCAAAAACACAGTGAAAGTGATTTGCAAGTAAAGCTGTCAACTTTGTTTATTAGAGGCAAGAGGGCAGTAATGACAACTTGGAAAACTTCACTGTCAGAACCAGATTGAGATGTTTAAAGACAAGCTTTCTGACTTCCTAAGAACGGTCTCTTGGACCCAAAGCGTGTGAGAAATCTTACCAGGTACCAGCCCCAGAAGTGAATTGAGTTTCTGATGATTGTGTCCAGACTGGCTTAAGTCAGAATGTGGAGAAAAATGTACTTAACGGGTAGCCCGCTGACCTTCCTAGCATTAGATAATGTCTATGAAGGCTCATGGAGTGTGTCCAGGGAGGCCAGGGCCCAAATATGGAAAAGAGAAGTCATGATTATGAGTTTGCATTTGAAATTACCATTGTGAGTACTTAAAATGTCATTTCAGCGCTTTCTTCTCTTCCTGGGTTTGGGGTTTCATTTTAGTGTTGTGTAGACAAGCTGGAAAGCAGGCTATCTTTGTTGTTCTGGAGCAGATCTCATAGTGGGCTTTTGCAGGTTGCTGCCTTTGAAGAACATGACTTTTTCTGTTTTTTTTTTTTCATTTTAAAATGAAAATAAAAAAAGAAAAACAATGATACAGAATTTCAAAACAAAATAATAGGAGATTAACAATGGTTAATTTATTGCATATTGTTATCTTCAAAGTAGTTGTTCGGATTACAAGATATATTAAAAGCTGAAATTTTTATTTCCAAAAAAAAAATTAAAAGCTGAAATTTTTATTTCCAAAAAAAAAAGAGATTACAAGATATAGGCATGAGAAAAATGATCAATTGAACAATGAAAGCACAAACAGATTAGTAGTATAATTATCTTGTATATATATATAATAGATAATTATATATATGTATATACACACATATAATCTTTTCCCTTCTTTCTTTTTCCTTTCCCCTAGACTTTTTCTGTTTTGATAACTCAGACAACTCAGCAAATGGCTTTTCAACCTTTCCCAAACCTTACTATTAACTTTTTCCTGAGGTCAAACAGGAAGGTAAAACACCATGTGGGGACTAACGTTCACAACTTTCACTCTGTCCTTTTGCTCTGTCCTCTGTCCCTCTCTTGCAGTTTTTCTTCAAAAGTTTCCCATTATTGTGTTTATGACTTTCCTGTCTTGTTTAAGGTAAAGGAAACCACACAGTTGGGGGAAAAATTGGGTGTCCTCACTCTCCTCTTTGGAAGTTTATACAGTGTGAGATGCATTTTGCATTGTCCCTGGGAATGTGTGCCTCAAAGAGCATCTGAGCAGAGAAGCAGAAGCACTAAGGGCGATCAGTATGAGGGGTTTCTGCCGGGGCCTGACTTACACATTGTGGATGCCCAGAGCAGGCTTTGTCCTGTGATGAGCTCAAAATCATTGTAGCACAGCGGGTGTGGGTGAGAGCAAGGACGTCTGGGACATATTTCTGGCTTGCAAGTCTCTGGCTCAGATGACACAAATGACCTGTGGGAGAAATGATAGCCCTTCTGGAAAGATCAAGATGAGAGTAGTCCAGTGGGCGCCTACCAGGTGTCTTCTATGTCCCATGCCTTGTGCCCATTTGTAGTCACTGCCCATTTTCCATGCGGTGCCCTAGGCACCCAACCACTCTTTGTAATTTCTCCTTTTTCTTTAACATTAAGGGGAATTTTTTGGTGAGTATATTATTTACCTTGAGGTATCTCTTTGCCTAATTATAAACTCTTGCTCTTGGCTTCCCAGCTGCTGCTTAGCCCATCCCTGTCAGTATGCTTTAGGTTGCACATAACAAACTTGTTGTCTGTGTCCGTCTTAAACACACATTTGCTGGGAATTCAGCTCAGTGGCATAGTGCCTGCATGGCAAGTGCGAGGTCGTGAGTTCAATTTCTGGTACCAAAAAAAGAAACCCCCGCACATTTGTTTTCTCATATAATTGGAAGACTAGAGGATGGGGTGGCCAGAGGCAATGTGACCAGCCACTCAGTGTGACATTTGAAACCTGTGCTATTGCCATCTCTCCTCCACAGTGCCATCCTGGCAATAGCTCTGGCCGGAGGCTGCCTTCCTTTGTTGTAGGATGGCATCCATTGGCAGTGGGGTCTTTTGCTTTGCTGTTCACAGACTATATGGAGCAGACCTTTCCTGCATGCTGATTGGGTGAGTTTAGTTCCTGTTGTCCACTCTGGACCAGTAGTTGGCTTACAATTGATTAGGCTGCTCTTTTGGAGCTGAGAATGGGGACCTGTCACCAATAATGGACTCTGCCAGGGAAAAAGAATGGGAACCAACAGTACTCACTGAGAGTTACTGAGTAACCATTTTGGATTGTTTGACCCTCAGTTCCTCTCACTTTTGGGAGCCTTTTCTATGTTAAACACAGGAAAAGTAGTCCTCTGATTTTGAACTTTTTCTCTATAGGCAAGTAGACAATCCTGGCTGTGTGATAGTGAATGTGACTCATGATCTCAAAAGGCTGAGAGTAATAATAGTAGGTGAACATTTTTGAAACCAACTCTAGCTTCGAGTCTCTAAAAAGTGACGTCAATACAGATCTCCTCGATTTAGGAGTTTCTTATGGTCAGGGAAAAATTGAGGTTTATCTTAGGACAATTTAATAGTGTGCACAATACATATTGGGGATGGTGTTCACATTAACACATGTGAGAAATAAATAAGTTATGTTAGAAAACCTGTTTGCTTTAGGATAGAAATATTTAAATAAAATATGACTAGTAGTAAATAATAGAAAATCACTAGTATCTAGTTTTTAAGTTAGTCTTTTGGAATCCTTGGGAAAAAATAAGATTCTCCTCTGAATATGTCAGTGTTCCAGTTACAGTGTGAACTTGAAGTTAACAAAAATGGACTTCCTTTCGAGTATAATTCATGCTTCACTAAGCCAAATAGACATTATGCCAGTTATTAGAGCTTTGTTAAGTCCTACTTTATACGTAATAAAAAATCAAGGTAGGTCTGTGTACTACAGAGTAATTTATGTGATTATGAGCTGTATATCAGAGTCTGTTTCAAGGCAAGGTTTGTCCACATGTAAGTAATAAGCATTTGCTGGTGCAGCTCTTAATGGTGGGAACGGATGTTGAAGAAAGCAGACACCATATGCCCTTTGGTTCCCGTGCATGTCTCCTTTTGGAAGCCTGGGTGGAGTATCTCAGCTGTCTCAAATAATCTCCATTTTGCTGTTACTGCAGACTCTGCGGTTCTCCGACTCTTCTCTCTGATGTTAATTATAACTTCTTCCTAATTAGGTGGCTCTTCCTTCTCTTTGGTTGTAAAGGTTCCACTGTCTCAAGTGCCAGAGATTGTATTAATTTTGAAAAATGAGTTTCACTTGATTTGTGACAACTGAATGTAAAGAATTAAAAAAAAAAAGAAAAAAAACACCCGCCAGCGTGAATGTGTAGTGGGAGGGGCAGGCGGCTTGGGTATGGGACAGGATGCTTAGAACAATTCTGCTGCCAAGTGAATCAGAGAGGCTTGCAGTTCACGACGAGTGCAGAACTCACTCCTGCCTGGAGTTTAGTCAGCCAGAAATCACCATTTCATTCTCCACAGAATGGAGATTTCAGCAGCCAAAGCCCAGAGTGCCGCAGACCTGTCTGAGAGTGTAAGTAGGCCATACATCTGTTTTGATTGTTGTTACATCTGCGTCTTTTGTAGCCAGTTCCCGACTGTTTCATAGGCCAGGGGGGAGACATGACAGAGAACTTGATCTCAGCTCAGTCCTTCTGAAATGGCGACTCACACTGTTTCCCACTTGGAACCAGGTTCGGTTTTCTTTTTTGTGGCAAAAGGGAATTTCTTTTTCCCAAGTCGTTCTCTGTGACAGAAGTAGCTCCTTTTGGCCAAGTCCTTTATCATAATGGCATTTGTGAAGACTTTGAACACGCTCCCCCCTACCCCAACCCATTTGGTCTCTTTCCTTCTCTGGCTGCTTTCTACAGCCAGATGAGTTTTCTCTAAGGGACACTTCACACAGACAGCCCCATCCAGTCAAACCCCTGGCAGGCATCTGTTGTGGCAGCAAGGGTTCCCTGTCTAGAGTTGGGAGCAAGTAGCATTTCTGAACCAGCTGCCAATTTGGGAGTCTGGGATGAAGCCAGGTGTGGAATCCAGCTTTTCCATGCCGAGGAAGAAATAAGAATGAGATGGGAGGTGGGATAAAAAGTCAGCTGAGGCCTATGAAGAGCACTGTTCTATTGCTAGATGCCAAGCCAAACTATCAGGCTAAGTTCAAATTCTTACTCTGCTATCTACATAGCCGCTAACAAAAATTCCTCCATGTCTTACTTTTTTCACCTGAAAATTTCAGTCCATACCCCATCACAGAACTGCTAGATTGTTTGAAGTAATGAATTGTGAAGGCACCTGGCACTTGATTGCCTGACTCATTCCCATACGTGCAAGCAGTCTGTTGTGATCTATGAGATGCCTCCAATATTGCTGTTCCAGATTGTTTCAGGTCAGCCTCAGAGGCCTCTAAGGTCTCAATCGGTGTTATAGGCTTGATCTTGGTGTCAGCCAGTTGGCCTTACTTAAGCCCATAATCCTGATTATCCTTTTAGTCACAACCAGGTGATACATCCAAAACAAAGTCCTAGGGACAGGATCTGAGTGAGTCATGCTTATGCCTCACAGATACATTTGAGTTAAAGACGCTGAGGCTGGGGACCTAAGTCGGGAGGTTCTGTGATGGGTTCTCACGGGAGAGTGGTAATTCAGAAGAGCCATTTCTGGTTCAGCTTTGCGTTTCCAAGTTGAGAGTACTTATATTCAGCTGGTGTGAGAGAGGAGAACACGAAAAAATCAACCTTGATGAAAACTGCTCAGTAGTTTGTCTGATTTTTGGTTCAGAAGTATTCACAGGGCATTGTCAGGGTACCTTTTCATCAGGTTGTTTTGATTACCCGTTCCCATCAATCCTCTAGTGCCTCTCCAGTGTGTGTGTGTGTGTATGTGTGTGTGTAGGGCACTTTGTAGAGCCTGTCTTGTTAATTAACTTTACTACATGCTTTATATTTGCTGTGAGTTAATTGCTAATAATAGTGTTCCCTTGTCAGTCACAAGTTCTCCCGGTCCTTTCCCCCATTGAGTTCCTTATATTTCATCTCATATTTAAACTGAAGCCATTTGCCTCTAGCTGGAAAAACTACTCAATAATTGTGTATCAGTGAGCCCTGATGGTGCTAATTTTTATTCTTGATTTTGGAGACATCATATCATCTGCACACTTGGCCTATGAATGATGATTTAAGAGGATCTTTTATGTTAGCCAGCATCCAAGCAATGTATCATAGTATACCGGCCCTCTGCAGTTCTATGTTGCTCTTCCTTAAAATTCAAGCTGTTACCTATGACCAGCCAGACCTTCTGTGGCCTGGCTTTTGCCTACTTTATCAGCGTCATTATGGTCTCTTTCCTGATGGCCATTACTTTCCATTAAAGTGACTTCCTGACGTGTCCTTTCCTGCCTCTGAGCCCAGGCACTTGCTATTCTTTCTGCCGGGAATGCCCTTTCCTTGGTGCCTTGCTGGGCAGCTCTTTCTCCTCTCTTGGATGTTGCAGTGTGCTTTTTAATGGTGGGCCATCTTATCTAAAGGGACTTCCTCCATCTTAAATTTCCTTTCCTTACATCACCATAGTTATTTCTTAGAGTACTTCTATCACAGCCTGTAAATATTCCGTTGACTCATTGATTTACTTGGCACTTGCTATCTCTTTCACCAGAATTTCAGCTCTGAGAGGGCAGGGGCCTTCTCCATTTTATTTCCACCGTATCCCCAGCCCCTAACTCAGTTCTGGATACATAGTAGATGCTTAGCAGATGTTTGTTGAGCGAATAGTTCCTTTGGATAATTTAGTGAACAACTTTTAAGTAGTTTGTGACTACAAGCTGATGAAGACTGTCCTGTCTTCTCCGTGCTGATCTCACCTCCAGTGTGCGTCCATTGCTGCTTGGACACATCGGGAGCGCTTTCTTTTGGAAAGTCCCTGGCTGGTACCTGGAGTCAACTTGTAAGTGTTTTAAGCATTGTTTTTTAAAATCAAAATGAAACCACCTGTCTTCAAAGTGATTTGCTTAAAACAAATGCTTTATTTCTTCACCGAGACCTTCTTCCTCTCTGCCTTTCTCCACCTCCTGCCAAAAATAATGAGAACAACCCTATTATCTTGGAAAATAGTTTTCCCTCTGGTCAGAATCCAAAGCCTGATGATTTATCACCAACTGAGCTGGGGCGATAGCTTTTCCCTTGCCTTGCTGACTGCTCTCAAATATTAGTGTTTTGTTTTCCAAGGGACTTCAGTGGGGTCATGTGATGGCAACTCAGCCTTGGCACTGCGCTTCTCTGTATGTTACCTTAAAATTTTCTTCTTACTGGTAAAAATTCTAGTGTAGGGCATCAGTAAATGGCTGTGGAGGCTGCAGACATTGTCTAAATAGATCTTTCTGGCCAGTTTTTTACCACTTCACTGAGACCTTACACCAGTCCCAGGGAGTAATGTTATCCCCCATGTTAGAGATAGCAAAATGGAGGCTCACTGAGGTTAGAGGACTTGTTCTTAGGCATAAATATAGCCAATCAGAATTAGAGCCCAGGTTGGTCTGGCTTTTAAATCATTATTTGTTGGTGTACACGATGTTTCTTATTATGTGTGGTGCTGGGGATCAAATTCAGGGTTTTTTGCATGCTAGAGAAGTAACTGTACCACTGAGCTACGTCTGTAGCCTTCTTAGGCATTTGATTATGTCCTACAGTTAAAAAAAAACAAAAAACAAAAAACTCTGGCAACTTCATCCATGTGTCTGCATGTGTACATGTGTATAAACACATGTAATTCAAATAAGTTTTTTGAAACAGTACTTGCCTTGTGTGTGTCTCTTACATTCCCCATTACATTAAAAACATGCTTGTCGGGCCAACATGATGGTACATACCTGTAATCCAGGAAGCTGAGGCAGAAAGATACGCAACTTCAAGGCCAGCTTGAACAACTTAGTGAGACCCTGTCTCAGCAATAATGTAACAAGAACTGGGGAGGTAGCTTATTGGTAAAGTACTTACCCAGCATGTGCAAGGCCCTGGGTTCCATCGCATGACTGTGCCAGAAAAAAAACTGGTGAGGACCTTCTAAATAGATTATATAGCCCACCAACTGGTGGTATCCCAGTTTGAAAACAGTTTAAAAAATACTGATGTGGATGATGTGTAAATTGTGCTTACTTTATCTAGAAGCTTACGTACCGTAAAACCACTTCAAAAAAATTTAACGGCAGTATAACATGCATACATAAAATGCACATAAGAGTATAGCTTGTTTAATTTCATGCATGTCTGTGTAGCCAACACCAAATCAAAATATACTTTCACTGATTTCAGCTTCTTTGAATCAAGAAAGAGGCACAGAGTACAACAGTAATGGAGAGTTCCTCTCTTGTTCTGAATTATGCACGTAAAGCTGGCTCAATAGACCTGCTATTTTTGGAGGTCTATAGTTGGCATTTTCGGTGATTGGTCCTATCTGGAGCATTAGATCTCACAACTTCAAAAGGAGGGGTGTGGACCTCACTAATGGCCACCAGAAATTGGCACAGAAGGAGGGCAGACTGAAGATGTGTCTGGTAAGATGTGAACAAGGAGGAGGAGAGGGCAAGGCCCTGTAGACGAGTATGGAAATGTTTGAGTGCAAGAATTTGCTATCATAGTAATCAAGACCAATTTTACTGAAGTGGGGTAGAGGGAGAATGGTGCAAGGGGATTTGGAATTAGAGTCCCAAGGCCCTGGAGATTAATCAACCTCTGAAAAATAAGGAACATTCACCTCTTCTGGTGAGTGTTGACTTTTTAAGGAAATTCTGAAATTCAGCACACCGAATTAAACTGATTATTTTTAGCAAAAGATATAGCTGCATCTCAATATAGAAGCAAGCCAGAGTAACTTTGTTTTCATGTTGTATAGGTTTTGTAAGGTGGTCTTGTGCATTGTATATAATTTGATGTAACGAGCTGTGCATAGAAATTGGAGGGAGCTGATTATTTGTGCTTTAAAACATTGAGTGCAGTTATAAAGTTGTATTAATTAGTGTCCTCTGTGAGATTCATTATGCATAGCTAATTTTTAGTAAAACTAAAATAGCCTTCATGAATCAGGATCTTTGGGATAATATTAAGACTTTCATCTTTGTTGATTAGATAAGCTCTAATTTATTGTTCATTTTTGTAAAGGAGACTTTTAACTGTTACATGTTTGGTATGACTTTCCTAGGTACAGAGTCTTTATCTCTAATACTGGCTTGTGGGTTTAGGTTTAATTCTGCTTGTGTCATGACTGCTTGTGTACATGTAAGAAAAGTCTTGGGCATTGAACAAACACTCCATAGAACAAGAGGAGGAACCTTGCTGCAGACAGTGTCTGTGTGTGACTTCTAGTTACCTGCTGACTGAATCGGTGGGTAGGGGTGGGAGAGGGAGAGGACTACCGTCATAGCTGCATTCAATGAGATTAGCCTATGTATTTTGCCTCTTTTATTTGATTTAGTCATCACAAACCTGAAAACTGGATAGCAAGTTACCTGAAAACTCATTAACCTGAGACAAGATTTCTTGATCTTAGCATTGTTGACCTTTGGGCTGAGTGAAGTCTGTTGTGGGGGCTGACCTATGCCTTGTAGGAAGTTCAGCAGCATATCTGATGTCTACTAACTAGATGCCAGTAGCACAGGTTGTGACAATAAAAAAGTGTCCATAGATATCACCAAGTGTTCCTTGGAGGGCGCAATTGCCCTTAATTAGAAACCACTCCCCTAACATAATAACTGCATTTGAAAGCGAGAAGAAACAGCCTCGAAAACGTTAGACCTGTCACCTTCTCCCTTTCCAGTTTCTAAAGCATCAGAAAAACCATTAAAAAGACCAGCAAAGGGGCAGGAGAGAACGAGAACAATCCACGTCCTTTATGTTGAATTCTCGTCCAGGGAAGAACATTAGAGAAGATAGCTGACATTTTTTTTTTGAGTTGAAAATGTTTTTATAGAAAAGTTAGAGATCAGCCAAAATATGCATACACAAAATCTCCTGTAATCCTACTCTCCAGAGATAGCCCCAGTTCATATTTTGCTTTCTTTCCTTGTAACCTTTTCCAATACTCATGTATAAATATATACTCATTTATAACATTTTCCAAATAGGTCCATGCCAAAAATGCTATTACGGTGAGTTTTTTTAGCTTAAATGTACTTACCTTTCTGTATCTATAATATATACTGATAAAGTTTTTAATAGTATTTTCTTATATGCCTGCCTACTGTACAGTTTATTTGCCCATTCATTCTCCTATTGTATACATTTAGTTTCTAATTTTGTTTTTGCTATTACCTGTAAAACTGTACATATCCATGTGTGTACTTAAACCCTTCAGAGTTTTTTTTTTTCTTACAGAAATTACAATCACTGTATGTTTTTTTTTTTTAACCATCTACTGAGCAGGATACCTAATTCATCATGTTCTGGATTGTATTTTTGTTATTTATCTTTGACCTTTAAAATTGTGAAAAATGCTTTGATAAAAATTTGAGTATGGAAAATTCTTTAGTTTTCTGATTAAATGATGACAATAAGAAACTATTTAGAGCCAGGGATTTAACTCAGTGTCACAAATACCTGCGTGAGTTCGATCTCAGGTATTTAAAAAAAAAAGAAAAGAAAAGAAAAGAAACGAAACGAAACTATTTAGGAGGCTGGGTGGGGTGGTGCATGCCCGTAATCCCATACTCAGAAGGCTGAGACAAGAGGATCACCATGAGTTCAAGGCCAGCTTGAACTGCCTAGAGAGACCCTGTCTCAAAAAACCAAAAAAAAAAAAAAATTAGGTTTCATGTCTTGTTCATGTAGCTCACGCTTAGGTATATTGTGCTGCTTCCTGAGTCGGAATCAGCCTATTGAAGGTCACTGACCCTTTCTTTAAGACTCTGTGCATTGAAAAGAGAAATTTAAGGCTCTATTCTCATAAATTCTCATTGCCCATGGATTTTTTTTAATGTGTTTTAAATGTAAAAAATTATAAACACGTGGTAAATACATTCAAATGGTACAAAAGAGCTTTAAAGCTCCTTGTGTACTGCTTTTTAATTTTTCATTCTCTAGAATTTTTCTATGTATGTACAAAAATTAAAATACACAAATATTTTAAAGCTCACAAACTGGGCAATGATATACAAGTTATGAACCAGTCAACTTTTTTTGCTTAATATATCTTTCTGGTTCAACACCTTGTTCTGTTTGATTAGAGTCCTATTTGGGGTTGTTTTAAACTTTCTCTCCTGCAACAAGTCACCCTCTTTTATACAAATTTATCCATGGGGTAAACGCCTACCAATGGAGTTGTTGGGTTAAGAGCCCATGTCCTTACAGTTTTAATCGATATTGCTAACTTGCCATTCCACCAACAATGCATGGGTTGACCTGTTTCCATCAGGCATTTATTTCCTGCCTGGCATAAACTTGATTCATAAATTAGAAACACGAAAGTTGAATCTCATCTACCATAATTGTTGGAGGAGACTATGTTTTCCCTAGTGACTGTTGTATTGATTGTTTTTCAGCTTTGGGTATGCCCGGGGGATGTGTATTTACTAGTTTTCTTTTGGGATTGGCCTAAAACTGGCTTTTACTTTGTTCACCATGGAATAAGTGCGTGTATAAAGTTGAGAGGTAATACCCAGATAAACATCTTTCTGGTAATATTTGATGACATATCTCCATTAGAATTGAGGTAGTTTGAAATAGACCCTCATTACTAACGAGGTAATATTTCCTTTGCAGTAGGTTTCTTAAGTAGAAGAATATGCCATTCAATACAGCGTACCAAATGTAACATGTAAATATAATCCAATGAATGTAAATAATAAGATATAATCATGTGATAGCCATTTTTACCTTTATTATTCCTTCTACAAAGTCTTTTCAGATGTTTCTTCTTTTTCCAGTTTCTCCATTGCATATTGACATTTGTCATACTTTCCTTTAAAAAATAATAGCATTTGGGGTCTTTCATTGTTTTGTTTTGGACCAGATTTGTTTTCTTAATCAAACTTTAACCAGCTCTTGGTTTTTAGTCATCATCACCCTGCACATAATGTTTGGCCCCTAAGTATTTTGATGGAGTGTTTATTCTAGAATTCTTAATTTACAGGGTTCTTGTGCTCAGCAAAGGAAGACTTTCCTAATCATATTTCCTCTCCTTCCCCAGAATGGTACTTATAAAGATCCCTGCCACTTCACCCTTGAGAACATCACTTTTCTGCCCAGGGAGGGGTACAGCAAGGCACCATCTTTTGTTGATTTGGTATCTAAAGTGACAGAGGATGGCAGAAGTTTGAAGATGTTTCCTTGGGCGATGGTGGGTGCAGCAGCCACCAGAACCTCTGCCAACACTGCACTGGCAGTCTTTTCTGTGGAGTCCTTGGGGGTTTTGTGATGGACAGTGCAAATGTTTGCTGTACTTTTGTTTAGGAGTTTTTGAGGTGACCTAGAGTGAACCTCCCTGAGGTTGAGATACAGACAGGAAAGCAGGTCTCAGGAAGTCTCTCATATGTCAGTGAGCCTGAAATTGGAGCAGTTCTTGGGACACTCCCTTTTCTAGTTCTCTGACTAATGCTAAGAGGGGTTTGGGGACTCTGCCCTGGAAGGTGGAAGTTTAGGTTTGGTCTCAGGCTGGGCTCCTCTCCTTTTTTGTCAGATGGTTTACATGGGGCCTGCTGGGCAACTCTCTCAAGTGCTTCCTTAAGACCTTAAGAGTTTTTCAAAAGAAACTAACCAAAAAAATCTTACTGTTCAAATGATGTCGCTTTAAAATAGCAAATGAACATTTTAGAGCTAGGCAGTATGATCCTAGGAAAGTGGCCTCTGGAGTTGGTTCTAGAGTGGTATGTGGGCTCTGTGATTTTTTTTCTGAGAGTTAGTTATAGGTGGGGTTGTGTCCCCTCTCATTTTATATGTTGAAGTCCTGGCCCTCCATACTTCAGAATGTGACTACATTTGGAGATAGGATTTCTGAAGGGATGATTTGAGTTAAAACGATCTGTTAGGGTAGACCTGATCTAATATGATGGTGTCCTTATAAGAAGAGAATAATGGGGCACAGCGGGCGGGGCATGCTTGTAAGCTCAGTATTCTGGGATGTTGAGACAGGAGGATTACACATTCAAGCACAGCCTTGGTAATTTAGCAAGACCTTATTTCAAAATAAAAAGGGACTGGGAGCTGGGCATGGTGGCGCATGCCTTCAATTCCAGTACTCGGGAGGCTGAGGTAGGAGGAGTGTTGTGAGTTCGAGGCTGGGTTGGGCTACAACTCGAGTGCAAGGCTGGCCTGAACTACATAGTGCGACCCTGTCTCAAAAAAACTAGGGCCGGGAGTTTGGCTCAGTGGCTTAAGCACCTGTCTGGCAAGCACGAGGGTGTGAGTTTGATCCCCGGTGCCACAAAAAAAAGTGGGGGGCTGGGGATATAACTCAATGCAAAGGCACCCTGGGTTAAATCTCCAGTGTGTGTGTGTGTGTGTGTGTGTGTGAGAGAGAGAGAGAGAGAGAGAGAGAGAGAGAGAGAGAGAGAGAAAGACAGAGAGAGAAAGACAGAGAGAGAAAGACAGAGAGAGAAAGAGACAGACACCAGGGGCATGCATACACAGAGGGATGACCATGTGATGATGCACCAAGCACGTAGCTATCTGCAAGCCAAGAAAAGAGACCTTAGGAGAAATGAAACCTACCTATATCTTAGTCTGGGACTTCCAGCCTCCAGAACTATGAGATAATGGGTTTTTATTACTTAAACCCTGAGTCTGTGCTATTTTGTTATGGCAGTCCAAAGAGATGAATGCAGGGACTATTTTTAAGCACATCAACTTCTCTTATTTTACCTTACTAAAGAAATTGGCAAAAAATATCCGTGTGAATTGATATAAAAAATAAATACAGTGTTCAGTTGATAGTAGAGACTCTTGCATGGTAGTGGTGGTGGTAAACATAATCATTTAATATTATGATGTAATCACCCCTTTTCTCTCTCACCCAGGCTTTCTGGCTCCAGTCTGTTTTGAAAGATTTTTTTCTTCTTTTAAGTTCTTTTCAGATGGGGTTGAAAGAATTCATGGGATCAGAGAAGGTAGGTATGTTATGGATTAGCAAGCAGTGGAATATTTTCTTTTGAGTAACCCTTTTCATCCTCTCCATCTGTTAACATACTGAAGTTCTAGGTAACATTTTATTTAGGACAAGGATTCTGCTGCTGTAATTGATTGGTGATGACTTTTGGAGTGATGTGATACTTATTGTACCTAATATCCATTGTTTTAGCATGGATTTGCTGCTATAAAAAATTCCACAGACTATATTCTTACAGCTTTGGAGGCTGGAAGTCTGAGATCAAGGTGTCAGCTGGATTGGTTACTCCTGATAGCTGTAAGGGAAATTTTGTTCAATGTCTCTTTACTAGCTTTTGGTGGCTTTCTGGCATTCTTTGGCTTATAGATACAGGGTATGATAAAAACATATAGTACATGTTGACAATTTAAAAATTTGATTACAGTAAAATACACATTGGCATTAATCCTCCTTTAAATACTCCCCCTTGCTTTGAACACACTTAACTCATCATTCCTGTCACTTTCTGAAGCAGTTCTGGAAGTCCTCTTTTGTGAGTGTCTTTATGAGGTATGATCAAATGTACAGTGAATTCTACTGCAAAGTGTCACCCAGCAGAAAGGCAGGCTTGTAAAGACATTATGGGGTGTCCTCATCCACCTTATTTACAGGATCTGGCACCATACAACTTCTGACTCTTCCTCAAAGTCAAAGTGAGTATGAAAGGTAAATGTTTTGGATTCATTCAGGTCATTGAGACATCCATAACAGCATAATTAAAGACACTCACAGTTAATGACAACATGACTTTTACTGTAATATATTTAAAAATGGAAATAATCACCGTAGTTTTCAATCACACTCTGTACGTCAACCTCATTTTTGCCTTCATCTTCATGTATCATTCTCCCCATGTGCATAGCTATCCAAATTTTTCCTTTTTATAAGCATACCAGGCATATGACATTAGAGTCCACCTAAATGACCTCATCTTAACATGATCATCTGAGGCGACCCTGTTTCCAAATAAAATCATATTCAGAGGTTCTGTGAGCAACAATTATATTGGAACCTGATTTGCCATCTGTGTATCTCTGCTTGTGGCCAGAAGCTTCGCCCTACCTGGATTGCTGCTCCTGCTTGTCATGAATATTTCAGCTCAGAAATCATCTGCTCAAGAGGCTTGCCTTGCTTCCCTCAATATAGTTTGATTGAATGAATGAAATAGATTGCAGAGTAAAATTAAAATGTGATTGAGAATTATGCTGAGCATAATTTACCCTTAGAAGTGTGAGAGAGCTCCTCTCTACCCGACATCAGTGTTACTTGTAACTTCTTGTATATGTTGGCTGTGTCTCTACCACAGATGCTATTTAAATATCATTTTGTGCTTGTGAATTGAGTTGTCGGGCACCTTCCGAATGTCATGATGTTTCCTGTTCTGTGTGGAGAGCATGCCAAGAGGATTCAATTTGTTGGATTTGGATTTTGTTTTGCAATGGCTCACAATTTGATTATGATTTTATGATAATTCACCAAACAATACTGGCTAGAACCTTCTCTGAAGGACATCTAGGTCTAGAAAATGTGATTCGAGAATAAGGAAAGTATTCACTAATGTGACTGAATTAGTTGATGTTTATTGAGTATATTCTTTTTGCTAAATCTGCTAGATGCTATGCAGAATATAGAAGTAGAATAGGTAGCACATGTAGTATGTGCCCCACAGGAAGACGTAATTCACAGTAGTAGACAGTTCAAATAGATATACTGGTACATGCAAAATTGTGTGAAAATTTGTAGTATAGAACTGAAGAATAGGTGCTTGCTGTGGGCCAGAATGATCAAGAAGGACTTTATGGGAGAGCTTAGCTGAGCTGGAGCTGTGCCTTAAAGAATCAGAGATCCCAGAAGAGCAGAGGGGAGAATGCCAGTTCAGGATAATATTAACATGGTATCATGGAGCTGTGTAATAGTCCAGTATGTAGTGAGCTACTTTGTTTTAATAAATCGAATTTTGTTCACAAGGTAGGTATGTGATTTGTAATAGGAAAATATTAGAAACATTCCACATTTCCATCAACTTGGGATGCATTAATTATAGTATATCCATTCAATGGAATATGCTACAGCTAGAATAAAGATTGAAGATACTCTTTCTAATATGGAAAGACTTCTCAAATATGTTGTTAAATAAAAAAGTAAGGTAGGCTGGCCTGGCACTCCAGAGGCTCTGAACTCCTTGCAGCCAGACTCAGGGTCCAGGTGGCGCCACACTCCGGGGTATGCTTCGCCTAGCTACCTGGATCCAGGAGGTCTCAGCCACCACCCAGTAAGGCGGAGGTTCCAGCAGCACCACACTCCAGGAGTGTGCCCTCACTAGCTGCACACAGGATCCAGCTCTACCCGGTCCCGCAATTCAGCAAAACCCACTAGGGGAACGCCTGGCCAGCCTCGCAGGACACAGAGGTACTGAGCCCAACCCAGCCCAGGACCCCAGAGTTGCTCATCAGGGACTGGCCAGTGTAGCTGCAGAGCCTTGGAGAGCTTGGGCTCTGCCCATCAGAGCGCAGCACGTGAACTCCGTTGTTCAGGGGTGCGACTGGCGTGGCGGGTCCTAGGGGTTGCGGGCCTGCCCAGACAGGAGCAAGGCCCCGGCACTGTAGGCCTGGGACTTGCCCAGGCTCACCTGGCACCCCAGAGGCTCTGAATTCCTTGCAGCCAGTCTCAGGGTCCAGGTGATGCCACAGTCTGGGGTACGCTCCACCTAGCTGCCTAGGTTCAGGAGGTCCCGGCCCCCATCCAGCAAGGCAGAGGCTTCAGCAGCACACTCTGGGAGTGCGCCCTCACTAGCTGCGCAGAGGATCCAGCTCTACCTGGTTTTGCAACTCAGCTCAACCCACCAGGCGAATGCCTAGTCAGCCTTGCAGGACACAGAGCCATACTGGTCCCAGAAGAAAATGACAAAATGAAAGACCAAGAGGCAGTCTCAATCCCCCAGACCACTGAAAACAAACCCAACAGACACCGAAATGGAAGACACTGGGAGTCACACAACTGGACTTTCTGAAATGATAGAAAGTGCAGTACAGAAACAGCTCGATGAAGCTATAGAGAAACTCTAATGAGAAATAATCTCTCAGCTAAAAAATGAAATGACAATCATTATGAAAGAAATGTGTGTATCTAAAGAAGAGCAAGATAAAAAAATAGAAGAGCTTAAGAAAATGATTAAGACTTTGAGTGAACAATATAAGACACAGACAGAATGCATGAAACAGATTCAAAGTGAAATTCAGGACATGAAAAATTCCATGGGAAGCTTGAAAGACCACTTCAATGAAGCTGCAGATAGAATCTCAGATGTTGAAGACAGCATGGGAGCTTATGGCCACAAAAGAAAAGATCTCTTAAAAATAGTAAGGAACCAAAAAACAACAATTCAACAGCTGCAAGACGATGCCAAGAGAAATAACATAAGATTAATAGGCATAAATGAAAAAGCAGGGGTCAATACTAATGACCTGAGAAGACTATTCACAGAAATAATAGCAGAAAACTTTCCAAAAATGGGAACGGAATCTGATATACAGATAAGTGAGGTATGTAGAACCCCAATTAACCATAACCAAAATAAATCTTCACCCAGACATATAATAATTAGGGTATCAGAAATATAGCACAAGAACAAAATACTAAAAGCTGTCAGAGAAAAGAAACAGATCACTTATGAAGGAAAGACTATTAGAATCATGGCAGACTTCTCAACACAAACTTTTAAGTCAAGAAGAGCTTGGAGTGAAGTATTTCAAATCCTGAAAGACAACTTTCAACCCAGATTGATGTACCCTGCAAAACTATCCTTAAAAATTGATGCAGAAATAAGATACTTCCATGACAAAGAACAACTGAAGAAATTTATGGCCACCAAACCAACACTACAAAGAGTACTTAAAGACACTCTAGAAAGAGACAAAAATAGCTACAATCTTAAGAACAACAACAAAAGGAAACCACTAAGCAGGGCAAATAATTAAACAGAAAATGTAGAAAACAAACAACAGAAAGATATCATGACAGGGATGAGCCAGTACATATCAGTTATATCAATCAATGTAAATGGTCTCAACTCACCAATAAAAAGAAACAGACTAGCAGAATGGGTTAAGAAACAAAGCCCAATAATATACTGTGTACAAGAAACACATTTCACTCAAAAGGAAATTCACAGACTAAAAATCAAAGGCTGGAAAACAATATTCCATGCAATAAGATCCCAGAAAAAAGCAGGGGTAGCTATTATGTTTGCAGACAATATGAACTTCAAACCGAAAATGATCAAAAGAGATAAAGAAGGTCACTACATACTTGTTAGGGGCAAACTTCAGGAGGAAGAGATTACAATCATAAATATATATGCATCGAATATGGGAGCACCCAACTATGTAAGAGAATTCTTAATAGACATGAAAAACCAAATTAACAATAATACAGTTATAACAGGGGACCTTAACACCCCACTGTCACAGAGAGACAGATCAACCAAACAAAAAATCAGCAAAGAAATAGCAGAACTGAATCAAACTTGTGGACAAATGGACCTAGTAGATGTGTACCGAGTATTCCACCCATCAACATCAGAATACACATTCTTCTCAGCTGCACATGGGTCATCTCTAAAATAGATCATATACTGGTCCACAAAACATGCTTAAGTAAATGCAAAGGACCTGAAATAATTCCATGCATATTATCTGACCACAGTGCAATAAAATTGGAAATGAATGACAAAAAAACCTAGAACAATCACATAAATACATGGAAATTAAATAATACTCTCCTAAATAACCAATGTGTCACAGAAGAAGTTAAAGAAGAAATGAAACAATAACTACAATTGAATGAAGATGCAAATACAAATTACCAGAACCTGTGAGACACAATGAAAGCAGTCCTCAGAGGGAAATTTACAGCACTAAATTCCCACATCAGAAAAATGGAAATAACACACATAAACAACCTAATGCTGCACCTCAGACTTTTAGAAAAAGAAGAGCAAGTCAAGTCCAAAGCCCAAAAAAGGGAGGAATCTATCAAGATTAGAGCAGAAATTAACACAATTGAAACTAAGAAAACAATACAAAGAATTAATGAATCGAAGAGTTGGTTCTTTGAAAGAGTAAATAAAGTTGATAAACCCCTAGCCAACCTTATCAAAAAGAGGAAAGAAAAAACTCAGATTCATGGAATAAGAAATGAAAAGGGTAAAATCACTACAGACCCTGTGGAAATACAGAAGATCATCAACACCTACTTTGAAAACCTTTACTCACATAGATTCGATGACACAGAAGAAATGGACAGATTCCTAGAAACCTTTGAATTACCAAAGCTTAATCAAGAAGATGTAAAGCTGCTGAATAACCCAATTTCAGGTAATGAAATTGAAAATGTAATCAGGACCCTACCAACAAAGAAAAGCCCGGGCCCTGATGGATTCACCGCTGAATTCTACAAGAAATTTAGGGAAGACTTAATGCCAACACTCCTCAAACTCGTCAATGAAATCGAACGGGAAATAAGTCTCCCTAACTCATTCCTGGAAACAAGTATTACCCTAATACCAAAACCAGAGAAAGACCCAACCAAAAAGAAAATTACAGGCCAATCTCCCTCATGAACATAGATGCAAAAATCCTTAATAAAATACTGGCAAATAAAATACAGAAAGTTACCAGGAAGATTATACACTATGATCAAGTGGGATTCATCCCAGGAATGCGGGGATGGTTCAACATACGCAAATCAATACATGTAATACACCATATCAACAGGGCCAAGGACAAGAAACACATGATCATCTCAATAGATGCAGAAAAAACTTTTGACAAAATCCAACACCCATTAATGTTAAAAACCCTACAGAAAATTGGGCTAGATGGTCTCTACCTCAACCTGAGAAAAGCCATATATCATCAACCAACAGCCAACATGTTACTAAATGGAGAAAAACTGAAAACTTTTTTTAAAATATTTTATTAATAATAAAAGACAAGACAGAAGAGAATCCCCCATACTTGCTACATTGCCTGTTATAAAGAGATGCTTGGGTTGCTGCCCAGAGGCCTGGCCAAATCTACAAAACAAAAGTTGGTTGATGTCCTTGGTTGCTATTAATCCAGCCAGACCTCCGAAACAGCAGGTTGCTTACGGGGGCGGGGGGACTGAAAACTTTCAACCTAAAATTAGGAACAAGACAAGGATGTCCATTATCACCACTCCTATTCAATATAGTTCTGGAAATACGAGTCAGAGCAATTAGACGAGAGAAAGAAATAAAGGGAATAAGAGTAGGAAAGGAAGAAGTAAAATTATCATTATTTGCAGATGATATGATACTCTACATAGAAGACCCCCAAAAATCCATTAGAAGACTTCTAGAAGTAATAACCAAATTTGATAATGTTGCTGGATACAAGGTGAACACTCAAAAATAGCATTCCTGTACACAAACAACAAAGTGACTGATAGAAAAATAAGTGAAACTGCACCCTTCACTATAATATCCAAAAAATTGAAATAATTAGGAATCAATCTAACAAAGGAAGTAAAAGATCTATACAGTAAAAAATTACATTACTCTGAAGAAGAAAATCAAAGAAGATTTCAGAAACTGGAAAGATGTTCTCTGTTCATGGATAGGAAGAACTAACATCGTGAAAATGGCCATTCTCCCAAAATTATTATACAGATTTAATGCAATCCCAATCAAAATACCTCTTGCCTACCTCACAGAGCTAGAGAAAGCATTCCTGAAATTCATCTGGAACCAGAAAAGACCTAGAATAGCAAAGGCAATTCTGGGCAACAAAGGGAAGGCAGGAGGCATCACAATCCTGACTTGAAACTATCCTACAAAGCTACTGTGATAAAATCAGCATGGTACTGGAATCAAAACAGACCTCAAGATCAGTGGAATAGATCAGAAGATACAGCCACAACTACAAACACACTTAGCTACCTCGTCTTTGACAAATGGGCCAAACATGTACATTGGAAGAAAGATAGCCTCTTTAACAAATGGTGCTGGAAAAACTGGCTTTCTGCATGCTGTAAACTAAAACTAGATCCACGTCTATCACCATGCACTAAAATAAAGTCAAAATGGATCAAAGATCTGAATATTAAAACAGAGACATTAACTTACTAGAAGACAGAGTAGGTAAAAATCTTGATGACATAGGAGTAGGCAGAGAGTTTATGAACAAAAATCAAAATGCACGGGAAATACTTCCCAGAATCAACAACTGTGATCTCGTCTTACTAAAAAGTTTTTGCATGTCAAAGGAAATCTCCAACAGAGTGAAAGGAAAACCCATGAACTGGGAAAATATCTTAGCCAATTGTCCATCAGACAAAGGACTTCTATCTAAAACATATAAAGAATTAAAAGATATCAGTCCCCTAAAATTCAAGGACCCAATCCAAAAATGGGCATCTGAGATGAATACACACTTCTCAGAGAAAGAAATACAAATGGCAAATAAATATATGAAAAAATGTTCAACGTCAATGGTCATTCGGGAAATGCAAGTTAAAACAACACTGAGATTCCATCTCACTCCAGAAGAATGGCCAAGATTAAAAAAATGAAGCAACAACAAATGCTGGAGGGGCTGTGGGGAAAAAGGAACTCTTCTCCACTGTTGGTGGGAGTGTAGACTGTTGCAACCACTGTGGAAGTCAGTATGGAGAGTCCTGAAGAAGCTAGGATTAGAGATCCCATTCAACCTAGCTGTCCCACTTCTGGGCATTTTCCCAGAAGAATTGAAAACATCATAACACAGTGATATCTGTGCACCCATGTTTATAGCAACCTAATTTGTAATAGCCAGATGTTGGAAACAACCCTAGTGCCCATCAATCAAAGAATGGACACAAAAGATGTGGTGTTTTTATACAATGGAGTACTACTCAGCTATTAAGAAAGATTGCATTGAGACTTTTATAAGTAAATGGACATGACTTGAGACCATACTCATAAGTGAGATAAATCAAACCCACATGTGTAAATACCGTATTGCCTCCCTAGTGTAAGAAACTGAAAAAGTATATATGATCCAAAATCTACAATAAATACTATGTAATGGTAAAAATAGCTCGAAGAGCAAAAGTAATTGGGAAGGGAAAATGGGGAAAGAGGGAAGGGAAAGGGAAAAGATACAAATCTGTATATATGTGTATGTAAGATAACTAAAATGAACACACTGCTGAATGTATTAGTTATTGAGAAAGATCGGTTAATAGTCATATGATTAGATCAATTTTACTTGTCTGTATCTGTTAATGTAAATGACCATTTTGAAGATAACGATACACAATATTGCAACCATTGTCAAGTTTCTGTCACTCTGTTTTGTAAACCTATAATGTTACTGTTGTACATTTACCATTTACTCTAGTCTTTTCTTTGTCTCTTTTGCTTTTTGTCTTTCTTATATGTGTCTTTTTTTCTCTTAAATAAAAAAATAAGGTACATGACAGTGTGCATAATACGCTAGTATGCAACATTTTCTTGAAGAAACTTAATAAGCTAGGAGTGGTAAACCAGGGAGAATGAGAGCTGACTCTGTGTGTGTGTGTGTGTGTGTGTGTGTGTGTGTGATTTAAATGATGTAAATATATCCTATTCAAAAAATTAAAAAGAAAGGATGACAATAGTATTTGGTCACACTATTGCTACTTTTGCTTGATTTCAGTGTTTCAGGTGTTTTTCCTTACCGGGACATAATGAATTGAAGATATCCATCCATACTAAATATTTCAAATATAAACTCTTGCATTTGCCCAGAGAATGAAATTCTCATGACCAGCTTTTTACTTTTATTGGTTATCATTAGAAATATTTCAAGTATACCCTAAATAGAGAAGCTAGCCCAACAAAGCCCTTTATACCCATCACCCAGCTTCAGCAATTATCTTGTCTCCTTAGTTCTCTTTCCTTCTTATTCCCTACCTGTACTCTAACTTCAAATATTTGGAAAGTAGGAGCTTTCTAATTGTGTCATAGGTTGAGCCTCCTTAATCTGACAATCTGAAATCGAGCATGCTTTCAAATCTGAAACTTCTTGAGTACCAATATGATGCCCCAAGTGGAAAATTCCACTGATATCATATGACAGTTCACGGTCAAAATGTAGGCACAATAAAAATATAGTATAAAGCTACCTGCAAACTTTGGGAATAGACTAGCTTTGTGTTTAGGCTTAGATTCCATCCCCAAGAGATCTCATTATGTAAGTGCAAATACCTGCCCCCCCCCAAAAATGGAAACAGTTCTAGTCCTAAACAACTTGGATAGTGAATATTCAATCTGTATTTAGAATGATTGCGCTGGCTTTCTGAGTTCCACTTTGGCCACACCTGTGTAGATAGTTCGGATGCTTGAAGAGGTAAAAACTTTCTGTAATGGAATTTGGCTTGTTTCCTTAAACTCATTTGACTTTGCCCGGGAATATAGCTGAGCAGCACAGCACCTGCTTGGCAAGTGCAAGGTTGTGAGTTCAATCCCCAGTACAAAAAACAAAGACAAAAACCAAACCAAACCAAAACAAAAAAACTCATTTGACTTTACTTAAACTTTTAAAATAATTGTGGTAAAACATGCGTAACACAAAATTTATCATCTTAACCATTTTTAGTGTAGAGTTCAGTAGTATTACATATAATCACACTGTTGTGACTCTCCAATCTCCAGAACTTTCTTGGTTTGTAAAACTGAAATTCTGTATCCATTAAACAACTTCTCATTGCCTCCCTGCTGCAGCCCCTGGCAACCACCATGGGACTTTTCCTCTTTGAATTTGACGACTCTAGATACCACATAGAAACGGAGTTATATAGTATTTGTCTATTTGTGATTGTTATATTTTATTTAGCATGGTGTTCTCCATGTCATCTATGTTGTATTATGTGACAGGATTTGTTTCCTTTTTAAGGTTGAATAATATTCTGTTGTATAGATAGACCATTACTTGTTTATCCATTCATGAAGTCTAATTTTTGCACCTTCTGAGAATATAGGGTTTTATGGCTCATAATAATTCCATGCCATAGCACATCAGAATGTATAAACACATTATGATCGTCTGGTTCAGAGAATTCCAAACAGTTTGGAAATTTTTGTACTAAATGCTATACCTTATAAAATCCTTTCTGCCCTTGTGACCAAGTATACCTTTTCTCTCAAAGTTTTTATATTGAATTCTGCCTCCCTCTAGACCAGATTATGATCTTAGACAGACCAGGGCAGGGGTTGGGGCACTATCTTCCTTTGCCCAGTACTTAGCACTGTTCTGGGTGCTGGGTAGGTACTCAGGAAATATTTTTACAGAAGCAGTGTTACTTTGGCCAAAGCCCATAGCACATCTATATAGGGAGTTGAAGGAAATTATTTCTAAGGCACCCTTCGGTTTCAGTAGTGTTTGGGTCCATTGTTAAATCTGTTGATGAAAATTTCAGGCTCTGTGAAAGACCAAAAAGTAGATAGGTGGGGGGGGAGAGAATTTATATAGAAATCTTTTAAGTGTCCCTCAAGTTATACCTCCAAAGTGATCACCCACAAATAGAACCATCTCAGGATATAGTATTTCTTAAAATAACATTTTGGATTTGGGGCTTCCTCTTTTTACAGTGGTAACATTCTTTAAATAACAGAAAAGCCACTGTCTAAAAAGTTATTTTAAGTTTAGTTTGATTGTGCACCATATTTCCTGAATACACAAAGAGAAAATAAACCTCTTGACGTCGTCATCTTTACAAAGAATCTTATAGGAAATCTTAGTGATGATCTTACCATGACAAGAAGTCAAAGCAGTAGGCAACTGAGAAAAATGGAGGTTCTGGAATTAGAGATAAAGATACTGGTAAGAAGGTGTGGAGGGAGATGTGATAGAAGTATTAAATCTTGTTGATTTTCTAAACTTCATGCCAGTTTGTACATTTTTATTTTAAGCTTGGTTTCCAGAAGTTTCTTGTTAGCAACCAGATGGTCATCAGATAATTGATATGGGTTCTTTCTAAGCCCATTTGAGGAACATAGTGGCCTGGATTTTCCAGGAAAAGCATTTAGTAATTCTATTGGTTTTTGAATGCCAACAGGGTGTTTTTGGAAATTGAGTTTCTTAATGTCTTGGAAATAACCCCTGGAAAATTGGAAGCAGTGAATTGATTGCATGATGTACTTGGAAAGTTAAAGCTATGAATACAATTTATTTCAACTACAAATGTCCAGCCTCAGAAGTAGTTAAATTGGGAAAATTAGGCGAGGATTATTTTGTTTTTAGTACATAAGGTTTTTAAAAATTTGTTTTCTGAGATGAGTTAGTGAATGTAAGCAGACATTTAAAATGCAGTGGTCTGATTTGATTCCCCATTTTCAGAAATGTTTAAAAATCTAGGGTCCACTACTCTATAGTCTTACTAAATACTTTTCAAAGAAAAAATTTTATTTAGGGCTTTATGACAGGAAAATGGGTCATAGGTTGCCCACAGGGTCAGTGAGCCACAGAAGTCTTTTTTGAACTGGAGAAACATCCACAGTGATTGGAGGGTGCTAGTAACAAGCACATTGTGTTGCTGAAAACAATTACAAAGAGGTTTGAGATCTGTGTGAAAGAGCCTCATGTGGCTGTGAGGCTCCCTCCACATCATGACTTGTCAGAGTGGTGGCAAAACAATGGCAAAGAGCAGCTGTGCTGCCAAGAGACATTCTTACCAATGCACTTTTAATTTGTTGATATTCCTCAGAATCTTTGTAGGTGTTTCCAAAAGGATCCTGTCTTGAAAAACACTACATGGCCTCTCTGTTTTTCTTTCTAATTGGGGTGGGGTCTTGCTATGTTGTTTTGGCTGGTCTTGAACTCCTGGGCTCCAGTGATCTTCTCTCCAGTCCTGAGTGGTTAGGACTACAGGTACACACCACCATGCTCTATTTTGATATATGTGTGCACAAAACTTTCCCTTTCTCTTCTGTACTTTTGATACCATGGCTGGCCTGTCCCTGGCTGTCTCATGGGGAGGTAGTCCAAGATCTTAGTGGAACTGCTAGGGGAACCAGCTCTGGAGATCTCACCACCGGTAGGTGAAATTGGTGTCATATGCCTGCTGCAGCAAATTACTACAAACTTGGGTGGCTAAAGACACTGAAATGTATTCTTTCACAGATCTGGAGGCTGGAAACCCCAAACCAAGGTGCTCTGCTACAGTTCTAGGGGAGAAACTATTTTTGGTTTCTCTCAGCTTCTGCTGGCTCCTGACTTTTCTTTGATTTCCTTGGCTTATGGCCACATCACTGCAACTCTGCTTCCATTTCATATCACCTTCTCCTTTGTCTGTCTTCTCGTCCATGTGTTGTCACATGAGAACATTCATCAGTGGGTTTAGGGACCACCCAGATAATTCAGAATGCTTTCTTCATCTCAAAATCCTTAATTACACCTGCGAAGACGTTTTCTCCAAATAAGGTCCTGTTCACAAGTTCTGACAATTAGGATTTTACCATATCTATTTTGGAGAATCTCCAGTTAGTCCACTACTGCAGGAATGCAAGATGTCAAGATGAGATGGGCCTTGAAAAGGAAGCAAAGGGAAAGAAATCTTTCATTGATAATATATTTTTTTGGTACTGGGGATTGTCATTGATAATATTTTTAAAAAGCTAGTATTTTGTAGTTATTTAATCATCATTTTTTATCGTGGTAAAATACACATGACATGAGATTTATCAATCTAGTCACTTTGAAGTGATCAGTTTTATGGCATTAAGTCTTTTCATGTTGCCATACAACCATCACCACCATTCTTCTCCGAACATTTTTCATCTTCCTGAACTAGAACTATATACCTATTAAGCCTAACTCCTGAACTAAAACTATATACCTATTAAGCCTAACTCCTCATGGCTTCTACCTACAGCTTATTATCATTTAAAAATGTCTCAATTTTTAAAAGTAATCTTTTGGTATAGTTCTGTGAATTAAACCCCACGGCCTTGAGCATGCTAGGCAATTGCTCTACCACTAAACCATACTCCCATTCCCTTCAGTTGTTAAAAGAAGTGGTCTGTGATCATTTAAAAAATAAGCCTGGTCATTTAAAAAACCTTTTTAAAGCTGGGCGTAGTGGTGCATGCTGTTAATCCCAGCACTTGGGAGGCTGAGGTAGGAGGAGCGTTGTGAGTTTGAGGCTGGCTTGGGCTACAACGTGAGCAAGGCCAGCCTGAGCTACATAGTGCGAACCTGCCTCAAAAAACTAGGGCCGAGAATTTGGCTCAGTGGCTTGTGAGTTCCATCCCCGGTGCCACACACACAAAAAAACAAACAAAAAAACAAAAATAAAAACAAACAAAAAACAACCCAACCAAACAAACAAAAAAACCCAGCCTTTTTAGAAAGTTACTTTATTAGCTGGGCGTGGTATTGCACACCTGTAATCTCAGCACTCGGGAGGCTGAGGCAGGAGGATTGCTGCAAGTTCTAGGCCAGCCTGGACAACATAGTGAGACCCTGTCTCAAAAAAAGTTACTTTACATGTCATATAATTCACTTATTTCAAGTATATAGTTCTATAATTTTAAGTAAATTGACTCAGTTATGTTGCTGTTACCATAAAATACTTTAAAACTTTTTATCATTTCAATAAGATCCTTCATGTCTGTTTAGTTAATTTTTATTTCTATCCCCAGCCCAGTTGCATGCTGTCTGTCTCAATAGATTTGCCTTTTTGGGATGTTTCATATAAAGTTTTATTTAAAACTCAAAATTACCTTTCTGATTATAAAATACAGAGAAATACAATCTCACCCCCTGGAGTATATTAGGAACTCAGGATCTTTGGCCCTTGCCTAGACCAACTGAATTAGAATCTGCATTTTAACAAGAGTCTCAGACCATTCTGTGTATTAGACTTATGGGTGCACTAATACACTGTATCTACTATATTGATCCTTTGTCTATTTAATCTATTATGAACATTTTCCAAAAAATCATTAAATCTCTTCTGAGAACATTTTAAATCCTGCTGTAAGAATATACCACAATTTATTTAACTAGCCACTTCATTGCAGACATTGGATTTTCCATCTTTTTTTTTTTTGACCTTGAAGACAAAACTATGATGATCATTTTTGTATGTAAATCTTTGTGCATAGCTTGACATCTGCTGTGTTGGTCATTTTTCTTCTAAGAATTCTAAAGTGATAAATATTGACATACTGTTAAAATTTAGAAAGTGCAGATAAATAATCATTTAAATCATTGTTTTCTTGAACACCAGACATAAAGCAGAACAAATACTGGAAAATCTAGGCCCCCAACATGAAATGTTAGTGCATCTTGCTCATTCTCATCTCCTATTTATGAACATTTGTCTTGGTTACTTTTCTCTCATTGCTGGGACAAAATGCCTGACACCCAGAATTAAGGAAGGAAAGGTTTACTTAGCTTACAGTTTGTAGAAGTTTCAGTCCATAATCAGCTAGCTCCAAGGCAGGGTGGTGTGACAGAAGAGTAACAGTTCATGGCAACAGAAGACAGCAAAAGCAGCAAGAGCAAAAAGGGAGGAGCACAGAGAAAAGACTCTTTTTATTCCTTATACTGTATTTAGGCCATACCCACCCTGTGTGTGTGGCACTCACACCCATAATCCCAACATTGCACCATGAATCAAACACAAACTCTAGAAACCTGTCCCCATGACCATATGAGGCCTTAGGGGAATATCCAGACACAAACCGTAACAGCATTGGTTTTATTTTTGAGTGAAATGAGTGAACAAATGAATGAATGAAAATGTTACCAATATATGAAGTACAGATTGTTCATTTTGAGACAGGATCTCACTACGTTGGCCAGATTGGCCTTGACCTCCTGCCTCGAGATCCTTATGCATTAGCCTCCCAAGTTGCTGGTACTTAACAGACGAGTACCACTGTATTCAGTTGAAGTACAGGTTTTTACTAAACAGTAGTGTGATAGAAAGGGGCAAAAAACTGGACCTATGAGTAAAAACTTTCTCATCTGTTCTATTTTACTAAACTTTCAGCCTCTACTTGACAGTTTTGCTCTGGGAGACAGCCCAATATGTCATTTGTCATTCCTGGAAGCTCCTGCTGTTGAAGCAGTCTGTAGCTTACTATTACTCCCAGGTGGGAAGTGGAGGCAGGGATTATGGTCACAGCAGTGATGGAACCTTTTCAAACTACGATGGGCTGTCAGTTCAACTTTCCCACTTTTCATAAGAATTATAGTCTCTTAAATATTTTCTGCTTTCCTGAGTTCCTAGGTCTTTGGAAAGTATGTGAGGTGAGTGGGATCTCACATCTGTTAGGGTCATTAGTTCACAGAGGAAGTGACCATGTCCAAGAGGATAAGCCTGAATTTTCCTATTTTGGTTTTTGTACCACCATGTTCTGTGAGCTTTCTACTGCTATAATATTACCTCAGAAGAACCAGTTTCTCTTTATTCTGGGGAGGCAGAGGGTGGGGAAGAAGAGCTTATGAATCACTGCCTCTGCTTCAGTACTTATTCCCAAGGGTTCAGCTCCAGCCACCTGCTTTCCAGGGCCTCAGGACCGCCTGTAACTTCTCTGGGAGGACCACCTTGTCTGTTCCTCTAGATGGTGTGATTCTCATATCACAGCATATATCAGAATCTCTGGAAGACTTAAAATGGGCTTCTGATCCCTACCCCATGGCTTCTGGTTCAGTGGGTTTGAGTTGGGGCTGGAGAATCTTCCCCAGTGCTGCTGCTGCTGCTGCTGCTGCTGGTTTGGACCCCCAGTTTGAGAATTGCTCTGGGCTGCCCCTACATTGCTGCCCTTCCCATGCAACTCCTTCAAGTAGGGGAAGCAAGGTGCTGGCAGACCGGTGCATTTGAGATTCTCTCAGGTAGGGCTTCAGTCCAGACCTCTAGGTGTAGCCTCACTGGGGAGTGTGCTTGCTGTGTTGTTGCTTGCTGCACAAGTGAAAGAGACTTCAAGTAGGCCCTTCCCAGTAGAATTCATATTACACTAGCCCTCTCCTCAATCTGTGGATTCACTGAGCCATGGTCAAGTATGGTCTGAAAATATTAAATAGAAAAACTCTAGAAATAGTTCATCAGTTTTTAATTGAATGCCATTCTGAATAGCAAGATGAAATCTCACACCATCCCACTCCATCCTGCCTGGGATATGAATCATCCTTTTGTGCAACTTAACCACACTGTATGTGCTGCTACCTGCCCATTAGTTATTTAGCGGTGATTATCAGAATGTCTGTCAAGGTATCACAGTACTTGTGTTTAAGTGACCCTCATCTTAACGACCTCCAAGCAACAAACTTTTCCTATAGTCTATTGTTGTGTGGTACTTTATTATTAGTTATCGTTGGCAGTCTCTTACTGAGCCTAATTTGTAAGTTAAACTATCAAAGGTCTGTATGTATAGGAAAAAACACAGTATGTGTAGGGTTTGGTACTATCCATGCTTTCAGGCATTCGCTGGGGGCTTGGAATGTATCCTCTGCTTTTCAGTGTGTGTGGGGTGCACTGTGAGGTTACTGAGTCATTTAGGAAAAATAGGGAACTCAGGATAAGAAGAGAGCTGCAAGTCTTCAGGGCCTTGAGGGCATTCTGAATGCCTACAAGTTTGGGGACTCTAAGGCCTTGGCCTGCTGTGCACCCTTTTATTTCAGTTTGCATAGGGCTTCACTGAACATTGTAACCTTTCATCTCTGGTTCTTCCTGTTGACTTCTCTTTCCCTCTGGTTATGGCAGGGTAGCTGTCCTGGAATGGCCCAGTGACCCCAGGCTTTGTCCCTGACCTTTCTTTCTTGCTCTGTAGTACATAGCCCCAGTCAGATTCTGGGGGAACTGCAGTCCTTAGTGAAATGGGAAATGAGCTGTGATTTTGCAAATGGTATTGTTGAAGCCTTACCTTTAGTTTTTACTCCCAGACTTAATGAGAGCTAGTGATAGGCAGAGAGGGTTAGGGGAGATGGAGGAAATCGTGATTCAACTCTGTCTTGCTCAGTGGTCTCTCAGTGGGTCTTTCCAGTTTTGGTGGCTGTGTGCTATTTCAGTATAGATTTTGGTGGCACGTGGCTGGTGGTTTGGTGAAGATTGGAGAGACATTGAAATAGAAGGGTACCTATGAAAGGTAAGAGAAGAAGTAGCTTAAAGGGGCAGGTTGTCAAGCTAGATTTAGACATAGTTCTATTGTCTGTTAGCCAGGGCACATCATTCTCTAGTGGGCGTCTCGTCCCATCATGTACTATACCTGCACTCATTTTAGGGGGTTGCTCCAGAGAGTTGCATCCACAAGGCAGTATTTTTCTCTGCTTTTACCGTCACCAGTATTTTCTCTTAGGCTCTGGTAGACCACTTGAGCAAGAGCCTGCTGGCCCAGCCATAAAACATTTCTGTATCAGATTTCCTCCAACAGCATAAGGATATTATGGTTCACCCATGTGGACATTAATAAGTATATCATTTTGAGAGTTCTGGCTTTAGATCATTTTAAAAGAAAGTATCTTCTGAGGTCTTCATTTCCTGTATGCCAACTGAAGCAACTAAATCCTTTGGGGGTGAATGAATTGTTGGCATGTTCTGTCATCCTCTGGACCAGTCACATTTGTGCTAAATACCAGTGGAGCTCCCTGTGGACACTGTGGGGTAAGGACACCATCTTATTCTTGCCAGTTTGCAAGGGGTAAATTAGGCTGCCACACTTGTGAGTAGAATTATTAAATATCAATGGGGGATAATAAATGTGAAGTAGCTTGCAAATCTTTCGATATTATGGCTGTTTCAGTGAAAACACAGCTGCTGAGATACTTTTCCAGCTGTAATTGAGAAGGTAATTTTCTTTAGGGCCATTTATGCCAGATCTTTAGTGCCTCTGGATCATTAAGAAGCATGAATGGGAGCGAGTCTTTGAAAAAGATGAATAGACACAGAGCAAGGAGTAGTGTCTATGATGCCGAATGGTGACATTGAGGGCCCAGGTTTTCTGAATAGACCAAGGACTAATTTGTTGTGTGGTTTCTTAATGGACTGGAGTTGACAATGGACTAATACAGCTAATTCTTCCATTTAGAGTTAATGTTTGTACTAAATTTTCCCTGGTAATTAATGATTTAGAGTAAGGAGGCATGTCAGGTTAATATATACTGCTAATATTTCATGAGAAACATTGAATGAGGCATGATGTTTAAATCAATAGATGAAAACATTCCAGAAAAGGCATCTAGACCAACTAAGAGCAGTTAATTGGGAGAAAATCAAGCCCACCCAATATTTAGATTTGTTTAGAAAAAAGTAAACAGAAAAACAGTATTTTTCTAGTTCCATGATGTCATTAGCTCTCTTGTTGTGTTTTAAAACTATTGGCAATGATACAGCACTTTACCTCCACAAGACTGATGGGAATGGAGAGGGTGTTGTTGAACACTGATTTGAGAAGTTTTGTACTGTACTCATGAAGACCTGTGGAGAGCTTTGCTGCAAGTCAGGTAGGACAGTTTCTGCCCTCAAGTCTGATAAAATCCCCTAATGTCAGGCCACAGGTGGAATTTCCACAGACTGTTGCTCTGGGGAGTGGTGACAAATTGTGAAAATTCTATGTGGTGCTCCTAGGCAGGCTTTTGGGGGAGGGGGAGGGGGCAACCATTGTTGAGCTTTCCTTATCAACTTCCTTCAGAAGGCTTGATGGATTAACACACAGATGATGTTATAGCAGGTCTGAGCAGGGCTTTGTGAAGTACAGTGTCCCTTGCAGTTATTACTTATTTTGGTCAAACTTGCTTTGGACTTTCCCTTAATTTGAGAATATAGTAGTTCTCCTTCTCTGCAGGGAGTATGTTCCAAGACTCCAGGTGGATGCCTAACACTGCAGATATACCAAACCTGATATACTTAGTGTTTTTTTCCTATACATACATACCTATGATAGAACTTAATCTATAAAGTTGGCATAGTAAGAATTAAGAACAATAACAATAAAATAGAACAATTATAGCAATATGCAAGTACTGTAACAGAAGTTACATGAGTATGGTCTCTTTCTCAAAATACCTTCTTACACCTTTACCTTTTAACTTAAAAGAAATAGCAGTTTATGACTGATCTTTGGCATTTGACGATTACTAGCATCACTACTCTTCTGCTTTAGTACCATTCTCAACTAAATACGGGTTACTTGTGCACAAGCACTGTGATGCCTTGACAGTAGGTCTGGTAACTGAGATGGCTAAAAGGTGACGATGGGCAGGTAGTGTATGCAGTGTGGATATGCTGGACAAAGGGATGATTTCATGTTCTGAGCAGAATGGAGAGGGACAGTGCAAGATTTTGTCATGCTACTCATTGCGGTGTGCAGTTGGAAACTTGTGAATTTATTTCTGGAATTTTCCATGTGATATTTTTGGACCATGATTGACCTTGGGTAACTGAAACCTCAAAAAGTGAAACTTTAAATAAGAGGAGATTACTTTATAGTTCTTAAAACCTAAAATCAAGGTTTATTTCTGTTTGTTAATAAATTTAATAAATCCTCCAAATTTATTGAGCAAGACAATATAAAGTAGAATTTTCTCAGGTTTCTTATGTTTACCAAATAAGCATTGCTGAAAAATCACCAAAAGAAGATAGAGATAGACATAGACATAGAGACAAATAGATGTATATTTTGTTACTTTGTTCAAATGATTTTTTCTAATGAGGTAAGATGAAAAAACAGCACACATTATAAAGTGGGAAATCAAGTGCTTTTATTTATATCTTGAAAATAGGAAACAGATAAAATCAGAAATAAGACCTCAAAACAACAAAACCAACTTTAAAAAGACCCTACAGTTAGAATGACGGGAAGACTTTTTGAGCCATGAGGACTATTTGACCTTAGTGATAGTGCAGCCACTGAGTTCCCAGGAGTCTGTCTTTTCAAGTCATGTAACATTTGTGAATGCTGGTGAGCAGCTGCTAATTCCATTTTCTATGAAAGGGTAGAACTGGGTGACAGGGTGTTTTCAGGACGTAAGCTACTCCCCAAAACCACATGCCTTTCACACAGTGGTGCCATCAGCTGGGACCTGGGGACAACATGGCTAGTCCAGACCCTGGTGGGTTATTTAGCTCTTCTGAAAAATGATTCTTATAGGTGTGTGGGGGAAGGGGGGGTACTCTGAATCATTTGCTAAAGTTTGCATTTGAGTTCAGAGATACTGCCAACATTGTAAAAGAAGAAGATGAAAGAGTGGTGAATCTGAACGAGTCAGATGTGCACACGAGGCAGTGGCTTTACATTTATAGAAAACAGAAAATGTACTTTCTATTCTGTGTGAATAATTTAAAGTATGGTAGGATTTGAAAGAATGAGCTGTGATCTAGGACAAAGGAGCTCCTATAACGCGTGACAACTCAGACAGCTAGAGGTGGGAAAAGGAATAGAACACAGCTGTTAAGGTTACCTGTGCTGTGGACTTCCTCAGGGCCTGGGACATCTCTTTTTATGGGCCTCTCTTCTCTCCATGTTTGTCTGTTTCTGTGTCTATCTTTGTGCCCATTTATATTTGCGTTTGTGTCACTGTCTGCGTGTCTCTATGCATATCTGAATGTCTATGCCTTGGCCTCTGCCCATCTGTGAGTGGGTCTGTCTGTCCATCTCTGGATCTGTTTCTGTCTCTGCCTGTTTCTATCTCTTACTCTTATAAATGGGCTGTCTCCGGGAACTCTCAGGTTGGGCTGGGCTGATGCCACACTTGGTTTCTGACCAATTGCAGAAAGGCTGCATCAGACAAAAATAGGCATACCTTAGAGCCCCTCACATGGAACTGATTTTCCCATGATCATATGACTTCTGTTACAGGGGTGGGGGAAGACGAAGAGGAAGGGATAACTGGAAGTTAGGGAATCATGTTTAACTGGGGGCTCATATTCTATATTTCACCAGTTTCCCTGACACTTCTTATTTTGCCTTACTTTCATCTTTGCCCGTCTCCATGGGACATTTTGAATGCCTCCTTTTGTGCACAGTCCATTCCTCCTGGGAGTTGTTATTGCAGCTCTTGTTAATTTTCATGTTCATGTTCAGTGTTACAAAGGAGAGGAAATGAGGGAGCATGGGTGGTGACTCAGGAAGCTGGGGAAATAGCTTATACAGTATTAGCTCTAGAATTTTCTCCTTGAATTTTAAAAAACTGACCTCAGGCTGTTTGGTTCTTGTTTTCTGATTTCTAGCTTTTCTTTGACCTCTTTCTGTCCATTTCTTTTTTTCCGTAATTCTTTTCTGAGGGTTACTAAGTTTCTCAAAGCTGTTGGAGGTGACTTATTAACTCCTTTTATTGAAAGATTCCTCTTCAACTGTTTGAGCTCATTTTCCCTTAAAGCACTCCCAGGAGGTAAAGGGACTCTCTTATTGTCAATAATAACTTGAACTTTTAAAAGGACATTGTCATTGACAATAATTTAAATGACTCTCCCACATTTACATCTGATGAGTGGTTAATATCCAGAATATATAAGGAACTCCATACACTCAACAGCAAAACAAAACAAAACAAAACAACCCAAATAACCTGATTTAAAAATATGCAATAGACTTAAACTGATATTTCGCCAAAGAAGGTATGTGAGTGGCTGGGGGGTATATAAAAATGTTCAATGCTACTAATAAAAGGAAAATGCGAATTGAAGCCACAATGAGATTGCACCTAACCCCAGTAAGAATAGCTATTATGAAAAAAGACAAAAGATAAACAAATGTTGGTAAGGATATGGAGAAGAGTGAACCCTCTCACACTCTAAGTAGGAATGTGAATTAGTATAGCCATTATGGAGAACGGAGGTACCTCCAAAGTTAAAAATAGAATTACCATATAATCCCCCAACTCTCCTACTGGGCATGTATCCACAAGAAATGAAATCAGTATGTCAAAGAGACATCTATACTCCTATTTACTGCAGCACAATTCTCAATAGCCAAAAAATGGAAACAACCTAAATGTCTATTAGTTGATGAATAGAAAAAGAATATGTGATACATACACACAATAAAGTGCTATTCAGCCAAAGAAAAGATGAAATTCTGTCATTTATGACAATGTGGATAGAACTGGAGATCATTGTGTTAAGTGGACTATGCCAGGCACAGAAAAATAAGTACTTCATTATGTTACTCATACATGGAATAAAAAAGTTGGTCTCCTAGAAGTTGAAAGTAGACTGGGGAGAGTGGGGGAAGGAAAGATGGGGAAAGGTGGATCAATGGGTACTAAGCATTGGTTAAATAGGAGTAAGAAGTCTTAGTGTGCCATTGCACCGTAGGGCAACAATAGACAGAAATTTTATGTATCTCAAAAAGCTAGAAGAAAGAATTATGAGTGGTTTTCACCATACAAATGATAAATGTTTGAGGGGATAGATGTTTAGCCTGAATCAGCCTTAAAAATTCAGTGGGTCCTGAAGTACATCTCATTGTTTGAAATTTGCATCTGGTTGCTAATATATTTTCATATGTCTGCTTGCCATACAGAGTTCTTTGACATACTGTACACAATGTTTATCATTTTCAGATTTAGATGTTTTTCCATGAATCCCAGCATAAGAGCCCCTGGTCTCTATGTGTGCATAAATGTTATTTTTGAGAATGAGCTGATGACACAAAGAGAGAGGAGGGTTGTGGATTTAAATTCTCAAGGTTCAACATAACTTGAAAAGAATGAAATTGTGGTTTTGTGATTATATGACATTGGATGGCTTATTTGCTATTTAGGAATGTGGCATAATATTGATGAGAGAGCAAATCCAGAATTAAAGCCAATGGCTACATCAAGTTTGGAGATTTTTCTAGACATTTTATTTATTTTTGTTACTCAAAGACTCACACTGGAATGAAAGAGCTCTAATCATACACTATTAAACTGCTTGAGAAGGAGCCTGGTAGGGTGGCGTGCCTTTAATCCCAACACTCTGGAGGCTGAGGTAAGAGGAGTGTTGTGAGTTCGAGGCTGGCTTGGGCTACAACGCGAGCACAAGGTCAGGCTGAGCTACATAGTGCGACCCTGCCTCAAAAACCTAGGGTTGGGAGTTTGGCTCAGTGGCTTAAGCGCCTGTCTGGCAGGCGTGAGGTTGTGAGTTCGATCCATTGCCACAAGGGGGAAAAAAAAAAAAAACTACTTGAGAAAAAGCATGGGAAGTGGCCTATGCATTTTGGAGACTTTATGTTGTGGGTAAAGTCAATCTTAGTACAGGACACAATAGCTTCGAGTATCTGTCCTAAAAGCTATATATAGTTAAGATATTTTCCCATTTCATTTGTTTTCTACATTATGCTAAATCAGTGGTAACACTGCTTTGAAAAGGAGCAAAATTATGCCATGACTATTTGCAATGAGAATAAATTGCAGTGCAGCTTTACAATAATATTGTTCAGTATAATATACATATAGTAGAAACCTTCAGTTAACAAGACATTTCCATATTTCTAAAAGGGAAATTTTATACAGAGCAAAGAGTGAAATATATATATATATATATATATATATATATATATGTATTTCTCTGCCTTTTCAACCTGAATGTCTCCAAGAGGCATATCTATAAAATGTCTAAAAATAATGTGTCTCATAAATCAGACTATGGGATAACTGATGAAAAATGTAGGATTAGGGATCAGTCTTCAAAAATTTGGATTTCATTTTAATTTTTCTATTATAAACATCTATTTTATGTTGAAAGCTTAGCATATCCTATTTCTTCTAAATATCGATACCACAAATAACTTTAAACTTGTATCCATTTCTTTTCCTTCAAGGAAAACGTAGTTCTTCGCTCATACGTATTATCTAAGTTCTAAGATAAATACCAGCTGAAATTGGTGTGTCCAGGAACGCCCATGTTTCTTGCCATTTGATTGGATCATAGAATTGGTTACTTTAGATGGATCTTAGCTCCATCCTAAATGGTTATTGGGGTTTTAGACAACACTTACTGAATTCTGATTTCTTCTAAGGTAGGTGCAAATTGTACAGTGATGCTGTTAGTTTTGGCTGAACCCCAGATACTGCTGTATGGTCTCTCTGCCCTGGACATGTCATGGATCCTTGAGATAATTAAATTGTATTTAACCTTTTGAAAGTACGCTCTTATTGCTGAGTCAGGGTGGTTATGGCTGACTGGCCTAAGTGGACATATAGCAACAAGACAGCTAAGGAGGATAATAAATCCCGTGATTCTGCTTTGTGCTTTGGGTGGGTAAAAATCTCATAAATTGCAGCTAGTGTGTGTTTTTTTGTGTGTCTGTGTGTTGTGTTGTGTAGTCAATTGGAAAATCATGATGCATTATTATGGACACATTCTCCTAAGAGCGACTTAAAACTACTCTGTATTTCCATTTGTCAGGCTCCCCTGTGTGCTCTGGGTTCAGAGCAAATTAACTTGCAAGTTAAAAAAAAAACAACACAAAACAAAACACAACAAAACAAAACGAAAGCTCTGCATGATCTGAATCTAAGCTACTCAACTGGTGTGGGAGCAGGGAGAAGGTTTATCATTAGAGGACAAGGGCAAGTTGAGAAATTGTTCTGTAGCTCAGCTAGTTAATTATTGCAGTTTCCCAGCATGTGTGAGAGAAGAAACGAGAATAACATCAATAGTGATTATTTTCCTTTGTTATTCTGTTCACCTGCTATTTACTGTGAACATTCAGGGAGGAGAGATCAGCTGAGAGTGAATTTTAAAAATCCAGAGACCCAGAAGCATGCTGTGTCTGCTTTTCTGGTACTGAGTGGTGAGGATGGGGCAGGGGTGACACTAAACTTAGATCTATTTTTAAGCTTTGAGGACAAATTTTATAAATATGAGCTGCTGCTGCTGCTGCTTTTGAAAAAAATCCCTTTCTACTCTAAAAATAGTTTGCTGGGAAAAAGTTTGCAAATTGTTTATTAAAGGGAGACTCAGAAATTCAGCTGAGTATGTTTCCTTACAAATAAAGAAAAAAAATCACCTCACAGCTACTGCCTGCAACGCATGCAGCTTCTTGAAAAAGAAAGATTTCTGAGATTTTAATGCTAATGGCAGAATGTGGGAGAAAATTTGAAATGTTTCCCCCTGGTCTGCTCTTTTCAGGCCATCTAAATCCTACTCTTTTTATAACACAAAGTTGGCATATTGTTCCTTTGGACAGAATGAGTGTCCCAGTTTCTGTTCTTACTAGTACCCTTGGTCACACCTGTCTCTCTCCTGTAACACTCTGTCCCATGTCATGAAAATCACTAACACTATATGCTAGACACTGTGTTAAGCTCAGGTCATGTATTGTTTTATTTTGTTGTCATATGTCTTTGAGTTAGATACTGTCATTATTCTCATTTGAAAGATGAGGACTGTGGTAACCTTAAGTAGTAGTCCCCCAAGATGGTCACATTCTAACAGTAAGAACCCATGAATATTCATGGCAAGAGGAGCTTTACAGATGTGATTCAGTTAAAGATTTTTTTCAGTACTGGGAATTGAACCCGGGGCCTCATCAATGCTAGTACCACTGAGCTACACCCCTGCTTTTTATTTTATATTTTGAGACTAGTCTCACTAAGTTACCCAGGTTGCCTTCAAACTTAGAATCCTCAGGCCCCAGCTTTATGAGTAGTCAAATTATAAGGTGTGCACCACCCATGCCCAGCTGAGTTAAGGATCTTAAGGTACTAAAATTATAATCACAAGGATTCTTCTAAGATGGAGGTACGTGGGCAAGAAAAATAAAAAGATAAGTTAGATTGTATCAAAATTAAAAACTTTCATGCATCAAAGGACATAATCAGCACAATGAAAGGGTAATTCAGGGTATGGGAGAAAATACAATATCAAATATGAGGTTATTATTCAGAATTTATAAAGAAATGCAACTTAACAACAACAAAACAAGTTAACCCAATTAATACGAGCATAGAACTTCAGTTGACAGAAGATAAACAAATGGCCATTAAGCACATCAAAAACCTCAACATCACTAACCACGTGTCCCTGAAGGAGGTGTCTCTGCTCTAATTTTCCATTCTCTCATTTTGCCACATTCCTTTTAATACCCATCCCATTCTGACTTAGAGCCCTTCCATATGGGTGGTTCTGATTGGTCAGACTTCCATGCCCCAAAATCTACCTTCCTGCACAATCAGATTATCTATTGGTCTGTTCCCCAGCTGGGTTCTATGCAGCTCTGGGAAAGAGGGGCAGAACTCTAACTGATGGAGAAAATACATTGTTAAATGAAAAGAAGTAAGATGCAAAATGCCACACATTATATTAGTTCATCTGTGTTAAAAACAAGTGAGAAGCTAGTGATATATGTGTGTAGCTCCAGCTATTTGGGAAGCTGAGGCAGGAGGATTGTGAGATCAAGGCCAGCCTGAGCAACATGGTGAGACCTTATCTCAAAAACCAAAAACACACCAAAGCAACAACAATGAAACAAATAAGAGCATATGTGCACACACATGCATAGCTCATTAATGGTTGCTAGGGGAGGAAAAATGAGATTTCACTGGGGAATTAGGCAAACTTTACCTTTGCTGTACAGCCTCTTTCATTGTTTGATTTATTAGTAATTTTTTATTAATACATGTTAATACAGGTTATTGGATTTCATTTTGGCTGATTTATTTTTGAAGCAAGCATGTATACCTTTAAAAATATTAACTTTTTTGATTGATCATATACACAGTTTCACCGATTATATTGTGCTAAAAGAGACGAATATTCAGTGACCCCTTATCTCTCCTCCCTGTGCCTTATTTCTGGGAGGCAGTCATCTCCATTCTAGCTGTTGTTTCTAGTACTTACTGCTGTACTTCTGAATAATACCCATGCACTTCTATCTCTTGGTTTTCTGATTCTAGACTTTAACTTTTAATTATTATGGTAGCTGAAGAGTTTTAAAATTTTATTTTATTTATTTATTTATTTTGGTACCGGGAATTGAACTCAGGACCTTGTACCTGCTAGGCAGGCACTTATGCCACTGAACTATATCCCCAGCCCTAAATTTTATTTTAAAGAAAAAAATTCAAAACAAGATAATAGAGTAGCAATGATTAATACATTGCATATTGTTATATTTAAATTAGTTACTCAGAGTCCAAGATGTAGGCATTTAATCCTCCAAACAATATTAGCACAAACCTTTCTTGTCAATGAATTAAGAGAAATCAGTAGTATAGCTATCTTAACTAGTGTGTGTGTGTGTGTGTATATATATATATATATATATATATATATATTTACTTTTCCCTTCTTTCTTTTCTCTTTTCCCCTACCCCAGTTTCTCTTTCTTTTTGAACAGTGTCTATTTCACAATATCTGTTGTATATTTTGGATCTTATTTACTCTTTCATCCTGTCACACTAGGGAGAAAATACTATGTTTACACTCACGAGACCATACTAATGAGTATGGCCTCAAGGTACATCCATTTAAAAGTCTCCAGTTTATCCTTCTTTATAGCTGAGTAGTACTCCATCATATTAAAAGACCATCTCTTTTTTATCCATTCTTCGGTTGATGGGCTTTTGGGTTGTTTCCAAGATCTAACTATTATGAATTGTGCTGCTATAAACATGGGTGCACAAATATAGCTATGGTATGATGTTTTTAATTATTCTGGAAAGATATCCAGAAGGGGAATAGCTAAGTCAAATTGGACCTCTAAACCTAGTGTTTTGAGGAATTGCTACACTGATTTCCATAGTGGTTGCACCACTCTACACTCCCACCAACAGTGGAGAAGGGTTCCTTTTTCCCCACAGCCCCACCAGTATTTGTTATTGGTTGATTTCTTGATGATAGCCATTTTTCCTATAGTGAGATGGAATCTCAGTGTTGTTTAAATTCGCATCTCTTGAATGGCCAGTGATGTTGAACATTTTTTCATATATTTATTATCTGTTTGTATTTCTTCACCTGAGAAGTGTGTATTCATCTCAGATGCCCCTTTTTGGATTGGGTCTTTAAATTTAGGAGGTTTGATTTTTTTTTTTTTTTGAGATCTTTATATGCCCTCGATAGTAATCCTTTGAGGAACAGGTAGCTGAAGATTTTAATTCATCTCCCATCATGTGCAATATCCATCATCCCTGTATGCTCATATCTCATGCTTTTGTTTAATCTATATTTAATATTTTCATTAATATGGCAACATTTATGAATATTGAAGCAAGAATATACTCTAATTTCCTTAAATAACTTCATTTTCCCTGGAGATAGTATTTCTTTCTTGTCTGATGACTACTAAATCTTCTCTTACTTTGAACTAAATGGCACTAGATGTGGTATATCAGAAGATATGGTAGATGTTTAAATTTTTAAAATTATCACAATGAAGGCACATTGTCATTAACCCCCCCACCCCCCTTGGAGTACTACCCCTTGCTTCGAACACACTTATCCCATCATTCTTGCCACTTTCTGAAACAGTTCTGGAAGTCCTCTTTAGTGTCTTTAGTGTTGCTGTCATGACTGTTTGAACATCGTGCATCAACTGAAAATGTTTCTTTCATGGACATTTTGACTTGGGGGAAGAGCCAGAAGTCACACAGTGCCAGATCTGGTGAGTAAGGTGGATGGGAATACCATAACGTTTATGTGAGACTGCCTTTCTGTTGAATAGCACTTGGCGGCAGCATTTACTATATTTTTGATCATATCTTATAAAGACTCACTAAAAAGAACTTTCAGAACTGCTTGAGAAAGTGTCAAGAATGATGGGCTAGTTGCATTTGAAGCAAGGGGAATATTTTGCGGGGGATTAATTACTTTAATCAATTTTTAAAATTTAAACGTTCACCATATATTTTGATTATACCTTGTATGATGACTCCTAAAGTCCATTTTTCCCTCTCCTGTCTTTCTCCTCCATTCTCCCTTCTCCCCTGGGTAAAAATACCAGCGGCCTTCCCATAACCATCCAACTCTTGCTCCACTTGGAATTGGTTGCTCTGTAAGGTGCTGCCCAACTGGTAGCTAAGAAATTCTGGTTACCTCTCTTTCACTATCTTGGGTTCTGAATCTGTATCCTCTTTCTTGCTTTACCCACTTGTTTTGGTAGAATATATCACTTTTCCAGGAACTTTCTGAGAGTACATAAAAGTAAATTGTTTGAGATTTCTGCAAGACCAATGATTCTAGGTGATTGTATGAAGTCTCAGAATCCTGGGTTCTAGAAGCTATACCTTCATTCACAAGATCTCATTTGATCTTCAAAGTATCTTTTTTGTTTGTTTGGTTTTTTGAGACAGGGTCTCATTATGTGGCTCAGGCCAGCTTCGAACTCCAGGCGATCCTTCTGCAACAGCCTCCCCAGTGCTGAGATTACAGGCCTATGCCACGATGTTCAGCAGTTTTCAAAATATCTTCATTTCCCATTTTGCAACTAATTAACCTGAGGCATGGAGGCTACACCGTTAGCAGTATCAGAGCCAGAACTTGGAGTGTCAGCTGCCTCTACCAGGGCTGCTGCCTTTGCAAACCTAGCCACTGCCTACTGGAGAGAGAAATAACAGTAGCAGGCTCTTAGCAGTAAGTGCCAAGTGCACGGCTATGGCTACAGTGTGAGTGAAATTCTAGGTGTCCACTTGTGTCCAGTTCCAGACAACTTCAGCTTTGGTTAGCCACCTTTCGCTAGAAGAATCTTCTGGTCTTGTTGACTGTGCGTGTGTGTATTGTGCATATGTGTGTGAGTGAGGCAAGGAGAGACACTGATTTATAGGTATGCTCTGAGCTCCTTGTGATAATTGAAATGCTCTCCCTATCCTTCGTATAAACTCAGTGTGATTATTTTTATTGCAACAGTATTTGGTTTCAAGCAGCATAAGAATCCCCTTTCCATTCCTTTTGTGATGTGAAATGCCTCATTACTTAGGATTTTGCTGCTGATCGCACAGTTTAGCATTTGATCTTTTTGTTAACTGTAGTCAGGTGACCACATATAGGGTAATTAGATTAACCTACCCCTCCTTCCCCTACTGAAACAATATAAAATCCAGTATTCTGTTGGCACATGCTTTTCTTAGATTAATGATCTTAGAGTTGCTGTGTGGAAATTTGCATAGCTCCCTACAGCTCTGAGAAATGAAAATGCCCAGCTGTCTAAAAGCTTTAATCAGGAAATGAGCATGAAATGGCATTGTTTTGTCACAGGTTTGGAATAATTTATTCTTGACAATCCAGTTATCCTGCATGGAAATTTATATAAACATTCTTTCAGCAACCAGTAAACAGGTGCTTTTTTGTTGGTAAAAATTCAAGAATTTCTTTACTGAGGGATAGCTTTCAAATTGTTTTCCCCGTGCTGGTTACTGCTGTAGTCGTTTTCCTTGTCTTTCCTCTTTGAAACGACATTTTATGGAGCAAGAGAAGAGCAGCCTTAGGGAGCATACACATTGCATGAGCAGAGTATGCTGGGGCTGCTGGGGACAGCAACTTGGCAATAGCACTGCCCAGGACAGCCTCACCAGCCACTTTTTTCCTGTGTGCTTGTTCCCTCTTAGACCTACTTTCCGCATCTGTCAAATAGAGACAAGAATGGCCCATACCTCTTAGTGTGGTTCTGAGCATTAAACATACTATTCTATATAAACCCTTAGAATAATACTTTGCTCATGTAATGCTCTTAATAATTGTGAGCTAATTCCATATATCAAGAAGACCTATAAAAATAAAAACTGTATTCAGTTTCTTTATTTGTAGGCCCCTCACTTTTTTCCATTCAGCGATTAATCTTACAAGGAATTGTAACTATAAAAATTAACCTTGATGAGATGCATATAATGCTTTCATTTATATATGACACACATTAGGTACTTAAATATCTGTTAAAAGAACAGTAGAGGAAATGATGGTGACTAACATTGAGTGCCTGGGGATGAAAGGTGAATGACACCTATTCCTTACCCTCAGTCGCTCACAGACGATCTACACTTACAGGTCAAAGACGTGAGAGACCTGGACTGCGATTCCAGTAAAGGGCCATAGAAACACGGGCCCTAGAAACAGTGGGAGTGGGTTTTGGACCTTGGCCATTACTTCCTCTTCCTTTCTCCCTCCAAGAGCAAGCTGTTGACCTAGTATGTGATCCAACAGTTCCTGTGTTTGAGGGTACTGCTTCAGGAAATAGGCATGATGTTGTAAGAAACATTTAACAAGTTTTTTTTTTTTTCCCCAGAAGAAACTGTGATGGGGAAAATGCCCATCCCTTAGGGAACTTGGGGTTGTCTAATTAACCTTTTGTGTCCTGAACTGTTTAGCTCTTGTTACACTCTGGGCATTAAAGCAAACTGGATGCTACCTATGATAGAACTATAAATAAAATGTAATGTTGCCTCATATACATTTGATTTTTATTGATTTTTGTCATGCCACTAATCATAATTGCATTTCAAGAATCTTGGCATGTATACCATATAATTGGAATGGTAATTAATTGTTAGCCCTGCTATGATTTTCTCCACAGCTTAGCTTTTCTATCCCCACAATGAAATATATGGACTGGAGACTTTTGTATGTTAGCATACAATGTCATCACTCTGACCAGTGGTTTCAGGTTCTTTAAAATTAGCAGTGGTAGTGATACAGCCAAACAGTTATTAGAGGGTAGTGTCAAATTCTTCCTTGTTTGCAAAAAGAGTAGCAGTCATTAATGTATTGAGAAATAGTAAATATATTTCAGTTACTTACATTTTGAATTAAAAATTTGAATAGCTAATACAAACAGAAGGCACCAGTTAAAAGGGGCAAAATACATGCTTTCCCTTTTCCTCTGCCACTCTGTTTTCTTGGCTGGAAGTAGCCTCAGTTATCAGTTTGTGGGTTTTCTGTTGCCCATCAAGGCATGCACACAAATTCCCCAAATGACAGTATACATTCTTATGCTCTTTGACCAAGCAATATGGCTTGGTGATTGTCCTTATTGGTGCATGCAGACTGGCCTCACTCTTGAAAGAATTGCATGGTATGAATTTATGGTCCTTTATAATGAGCTCTCTACTACCACACAGTTACATTTTCAATCTTTTGCTAACTTAAACCATACCACAAGGATTGATTTTGTACATATGCCATTTTGTACATGTGTAGATGGGAGTAGTGTGCTATATCTAGGAATCTATCCATTCAAGACTGTCTTGATCAGTAGATTTGCTATAGGATTTGTTTTTAGTGATTTCCTTTTATCTTTAGCCAGTGATAATTTTGCAAAATGGTTTTCCATGAACTGGTACAGGGGCAACAGCTGTGATCCCATAGCCATGTCTGGCTTGAAAGGAAGCTTTTCCTCCAGAAGGAAATGACCAGGATTGAAGGAAGGGTGTTGAATGATCCCTGTTTTCCCTACCCTGATTTTACCCTGAGCTATGGGGACCTTGCCCAGCTTCACTGGTCCCTATTAGTGCAGAGGGAAATCCTAGTACTAGCTTACTGGGCAGGCGAGGGTGGCACTGAGCTTCCTCTGATGTCCATGGCATCAACCTGCTCCATGTGCCTGTACTATTGGTGGCAGGAAAGAAAGAACTACTGTAAGATAGGAGGAATACAGCCGGGGTGGAGACTAACAATCCATTCAGCTGATTGTGTAAATGAGATGAGACATTCTTTGGCTCACCCACTCGATAGGCTGCATCTGGCACATTGCAACCATCCGTTCCCTTAATGTTGATCCCAGAAAGCTTTCCACTGCCTGAGATGAACATTCAAATATCTAAGCTCTTGCTTTTTATGTTTTTGATCTTCTAGGACACAATATGAGCACATTTTAATTTAAAAGAAAATATCTTCTTCCAGTTTAAGCATTTATATTGTTCTTCTAAATTGAAATAGCCTGCGGTAAAGTGCAGAGGTCTTAGAATTACAGTTCAGTGAATATTTTGAGATGTTATGCCTGTGTAACAATTACCCAAACCAAACTGTAAAATATTTTTATCTCCTTAGCCGGCTCCCTCCTACCCATCCCCAAAGGTAATTGCTGTTTGGAGAGATCGCAGCAGTGATTAGTTTTGCCTCTTGTTGAACTTCATATAAATGAAATTGTACAGCATGTAATTTTTTGTGTCTGGCTTCTTTCACTTAATGTTATCACTGAAGTTCTTTGTTGCTGTGTATATTTTTTTAAGTAGCACTTGCCACTTAATGACAGTAAATAATAAGGTGTATACTACTTTCCTTTTCACTCTGATCCGGAAAACACCTCTGTGATGGTATATTTAGCATCTCTTACAAATGACAAAAGGGCTGTTCAGGGGCTTGAAGCATTACTCTCAAGGTCACATCCCAAATAAATGGTGACATCAGGACTAGTTCTTGTTTTGTGACTCACAGCTTTGTTCTCTTCATTCATCATGAAGCCTGTGCCTTAACCTGTGTCATGGTTGCTGTAAGATTTTGTGGATGTTTTACCATGTATTGTTTTGGTTGGAGACTGACCAACTGCGTTAAAGATAATTCAAGCCAGCCTAGCTCCCTGCACCTGTAGAGTAGGTAATGGATAGGGAGAGAGAAGAGCACTGCTTTGGTTCAGCAGCCAGCCATATCCAGGCAATTCAGCTTATTGGAAAGCAGACTACTCCAGCTTAGTGTCCAGTTGCATACAGATTATGTGTTGGCCCAGAAATGCTGCTATTTGTTGGCCACTAAGTGTGGCACAAAGAACTTTTACTATCCTGGCATTGTTGGGGCTACTTAGCCTCTGAATGTGGGTGAGCCACCTCAGCTCTGTTCAGCATATTGCCTTTGGGAAGAAAGAATGGTGTGAAAAGTTCTCTATCAACTGGTCCTCATCACACAGCTCAAGAGTCATTGTAGCATCACTATCTTGTTGATGGCATTTGCTTTACTGTGCATGCCACACTTCTGTTGTTAAGGCATTGGATTTGAATTAACATGTTCCTGCTGGCTTGAACCACTGGTGGTACATGCATGACTGTTCCATCAGGTGGCTTGTACCACCTGATGGGACTGTCTCATGCCACCCAATGGGACTGTCATACCGGTATCACCAGTGGTCCAGAGTCACTTGGCAGCAAGACATATGAATTGTAGCCCCATCTGAACATGGTAAAGAGAATCAATGTTTCTTTTAATGCTTAAAGAGGTTTGCTGATAACTTGTCTCTTCTGTCCTGTCTTTAAGCAAGTAAAATGATTGCTGATTTATACATATGGAAGCATGTATGTATATGTATATTTTCATATGAATTTCCCTCATGGCTCACAATTCTGGCCTAGGGTGTAACCTTTGCCACTAGGATAATAGTTTCAAGGTTCTTAAGAAAAGACTTAGCAGTCAGAAAGCTGAGACTGAGCGTGGGGGTCTAGGAACACTCATCCCCAAGAAATCCTGAATCCTGAAAAATTGGATCAGAACCTCGGAGAGCTCCAGGTATGGCCGCTATGGAGAGGCAGGAGTTGTAGTGCTAACTCCATTCCCCTTTGCAGGAAGGAACTCTTTTTTGTGGATGATAAGGAATTTCATGGATCTGGGCCTTAAGCCTTGGGTTTACAGCTAAAGGGGTACATTGCATCCTTAAAGTGTGGAGGGAAGCTACCATTCCCACTGGAGCCACAGGTGGAGTGGCTTCAGGTGTTCATTCCATCATAGTCACAACACTTGCTCTTCTTGAGAGGTGAGATATAGCAGGAGAGCTGTTCCCTGAAGGCCCTGAGTTTGGTTCCTGCACTGACTCTGCACCTGACCGGCTCTGTGGCCTTTGTCTACTCTTAGCTCCTCTCTGACTACATCATATATGTAAAAAGATGTCTGGCAAAATCAGCTTCCTTTTTCCTGACAGTGTTATTGGGAGGAACAAGTGAAAAAATTCCTGTGAAAGCACTTTAATTTATATAAACCCTTGCCAGTGTACCGTCCTATGATTGTTAACATCATTACTCATTTTTAGCACATAGGCGCCCATGACGTCAAAGTTCCGTGAATGTAAGGCGTTGGCCAGCGTGTATTTGCGTGGTAATCGGTACTATGGGGGCAGCATACACATCAGATATTTTTAGTCAGAAGCGGGCACAGGAACTTGTGGCTTGCTGTGTTTTGAGATGTTTTTGAATAGAAGAGTTTGGCTTATGGTCTTTTGGAAGCAACTGGAGATCTCAGTAGGGAAATGACAAGAACAGGCATTTGTTTGAGGAGTATTCCTTGTGGTATGGAGGAGGCTGGGATGAGAGGGCAGAAAGTGAAGGTAGGGAGACATTATAATCTGGGCAGGACTTGGATAAGAGATGAGCTCTGAAGCTAGGCAGGTGGGGCTCCAAGCTAGGCCCCTGCTTGTTTTCTTAGCTCCTTGTGTCTTGGTGTATGTGTCTGTAAGAGTCTTGTGCAGATCAAAGTTGTCATCCGGGCGAAGCTCTTAGAGCAGGGTTTGGCGTACAGTAAGCACTCAAACGTTAGATGCTATTCATGTTTATTCATTCTTTTATTATCTATTTTATTGTGGTTATTCATGTAATATAAATTTGCCATTTTGATTATTTTTACTTGTACAATAAGTGGCACTAATTATAGTCACAATGTTATACAACCATCACCACTATTTCTAAAGCTTTTCATCAGCCTCAAAAGAAACCCTGTAACCATTCAACAGAAACTCCTCAATCTCCTCCCCCTACTCCTAGGTAACCTCTAATCTACTTTTTGTCTATAAGATTACACCTCTTTTAGATATTGCATATAAGTGAGATCATATAGTATTTGTCATTTTGTGTCTGCTTATTTCACTTAGGCTTACCCATGTTGTAGCATGTACCAGAACTTTAATCTTTTTTGAGGCTGAATAATGGTCCATTGTATAGATATATCACATCTTGGTTATCTGTTTGTCTGTTCATGGACATTTGGCTTGCTTGAACCTTTTCGCTATTGTAAATAATGCTGCAGTAAACAGTGGCATACAAGTATCTATCTGAGTCCTTGCTTTCAGTTCTTTTAAGTATATCTCTAAGAGAATCTGGGGTCATATGATAGTTCTATGTTTAACCTTCTGAGGAACTGCTATGTTGTTTTCCACAGAGACGGCACCATTTCACGTTCCTGCCAGTAGCATATAGGGTTGCATTTTCTCCATGTCCTTGAAAACTTCTTACTTTCTATCTTTTTAAATTCTAGCTATTGGAGTGAGTTTGAAAAGGTATTATATCTTGTTTTTTTTTTTATTTTTATTTATTTTTTTTTTGAGACAGGATCTTGCTCTGCAGTTCAGGCTGGCCTTGAGCTCACTTTGTTGCCCGGACTGGTCTCGAACTTGCCACGATCCTCCTGCCTCAGCCTCCCAAGTACTGGGATTACAGGCATGTGCCACCATGACCAGCTTCTATATCTTGTGTTTTTTTTAGCTATTTGTATATTTCTTTCGAGAAATATTCTAGTTCTTTGCTCTCTCTCAATATATATGTATATAGATAGATAGATAGAGATACAGCTATAGCTATGTATTTATATTTTTGGGGTAGTAGAGGAGGAATGGAGAACAAAAGACATTGAGGAAGTAGAATAAGCCAGGCTTGCTGACTAGTTCAACGGGAGTTAATGCTGACTTTTACATCCTGGGTAAGTGGGTAGATGATGGGCTGTTAAATAAGTCGGGTCCCATACCCCTGAGAGAAGGGGCATCTTGTAGGAAGGTGTTGGCCTTGGTGGGGCTGCACTGAGCCTGGCTGTTGTCCAGGTGAGGAGCCTGCAGAATTCCTTGCCAAGTTCATGTGCCTGTTTGGTTTTTTTCTGGAAAACAAGTGGGACATATTTTAAGTTTTGTCTTCTCCCTGCTTCAGTCTGAGAAGCAACTGAAGAAATTTGGTGAACATTGGCCTTCTCTGTCTAGCAGATGTTTGCGGTACTGGGGTTCAAACCTGGGGCCTTGTGTAAGTGAGACAAGTGTTGTACCACTGAGCCATATCCCCAGCCTCTGTCTAGCAAATGTAAGCAATCACTGGGAAAATGAAGAAATCTGGGGTTTGTGGGCCAGTTTTCTTCTCTTGCTGGTTTCTCAGCCCTATCTGTTCTTGATCAAATTGGTCCGTCCTAGCCAGCTGCTCCCAGTTTGCTGCTATAAAGCATTGGGCAATAAGCATTCTTCAGAAGCACAGCTTCTGAGGCATTATCCAGTGGCTGCCACAGCCTTATAACCTTTGCCTCTGTCCTCACCTTCCCTTCCCCAACTTCAAGCCTTTAACAGTTAGTACTAACCAAACACTGGTCATGTTGCCCCAGAGCCACTGCATTTCTTGGGCTCAATCCTTGGCAAAGGTGGGCATCGCGTTAGCATATTATGTTGTGTCTAGGTGGGGAAATTTGTATTTGCACAGTCATATCTGTCCTGTGATGGAAAGCAAGGTTTGAGCATCTGTTCTTCCTCAAAGAAGCAACTATTGGAGAAATGAATGCATTTGGTGTCTTGTCTTTACTTCTAGAGCCGTAGCTGGCTGACAGCTATCATGTGGCTTAGGCAGGCGTGTGGCTCAGGCAGGCAGTGTTTGCAGATTGTCCCCTGATGCCATATGCCTGTGAAGCTACAAGAATCCCCAGCAACTGCTGTTCTAGCAGGTGCTGAGGCTGCTGAGTGGGGGTCCTGTACATACACACACGTGTGCACAGTTTTGCATGCTATACAGAGGTATAAGTGTTGTCCTGTGGCTAAGCTTTGCCTGTTTAGAGCTCTGTGACACCAGCTGAAATTCTCAACCCAGCAAAGCAGCAGCCCCAGTTGCTGGTTTCCTGTGGGGCCTTGGTGAGGCAGGAAGAGAGGGTGAGGCTGTTATGAACACAGCTAGCAGTTGGGGAATTGGATACAGTAACTAAACCATACTTGGGTATATGCAAAGCAGAGGGGTAATAGCAATGTTTTCACCCACTTGTTTTCTTTCTGCCTCTACCCTCTGCTTGGACCTAATCATGGCCCCTGACTTAATTTGCCATCTTTCAGTTCATTCTGTAGAGGGAACTCATCACCATTTCTTAACCTCACTCTTTCTAAAGCACACATCTCTTATCTGTGGGTCTTTCCTGCCATTCAGCTAGATTTCAGGTCTTGCTCCTAAGTTTTTGTTTTTTCATAAGTTAGTGTAATCATGGGTTTAGGCAAGCCTAGAAACTCCTTGCTCCTTTGGGAAGGATTCCTGTATACAGATCTGCACGTCGTGAGTTATTGTCATTTTGAGCTATTCTTGCTTTTGCAAAGAAGTATGTAAGTTATTAAAGTAATTTGACATACAGGTTGAGTATCACTTATTCAAAGTCCTTAGGACTAGAAGTATTTCAGATTTAGTTTTTTTAAAACTTTTAGAATATTTATATTTACTGAATGAGATATCTTGGAGATGAGATCCAAATTTAAACATGAAATTCATTTATGTTTTATATACACCTTATACACATATGCTGAATGTGTTTTTATACAGTATTTTAGTGCACTTATGTTTTGATTGCAACCTATCACCTGCAGTCAGATGTGGAATTTTTCACTTGGGGTGTCAGGTCAGGGCTCAGAAAATTTTGGATAGGGGGCATTTCAGATTTTAGGGATTTGCATTAGGGATGCACAACCTGTAAGTAAACAATCTAGATCTTAATGGAGCTTTGGTAAGAGATCACCTAGAGTGGGGTCAGCAGACTTTTTCTGTAATAGGTCAGATAGTTTAAGCTTTGCTTTCTGTTGGAACTGCTCTGCCATCATAACATCAAAGTAATTATACAAAATGTACATGAATGTAGTTATACTCTGTGAAACTTTACAAAATAGGGTGGTGGGTTGTAGTTTGCTGACCTCTGGCCTAGAAAGTTATTTTAATTTGTCGTCCTTAATTTTTCTTTGTCAAGAGTTGAAAAGGCAGTGGAATTTGCTAACCATAAATGAGTTTAACTCCATTTCTGGGAGTTTAGCATAATTGTGAGCACAATGGTGATTGAAAATATAGCTATCTAAACCCCTGGTGAGACAGATAGAAATCAGAAGACTTTATAAGGGGTGAATCTGCTTGGGCAAAGCTTGTCATTGTTTAAAAAGTAGAACAAACTGTCATTTAGAGCTGTGCAGTGGCTTTTATGTAGTAATCATTCTCTTGATGGTCACATGGAATGAGCACACTTATATAAGGTGACTTCACCATGCTGGACATTTATTTACCATTTTTTTTTTTGGTACCGGGAAGTGAATTCACAGCCTCGTGCTTGTCAAACAGGCACTTGTGCCACTGAGCTAAACCCCCGGTCATTTACTTACTTTATAAAACGAGGTGCTTCTCTAATATATGTAAGATAAGAACTATGAAAACATAGGGAAATGGTGCTTTAAAAATACTACGTTATGTTGATTTGGCATTACAATACTTCGTTTCCTTAAAGGTGAAACTTTAGAGAGTCATCCTAGAATTTCAGGCTATAATCTTGTTTTCCTTTCTCTGTCTTCACAGGAAATAAAGAAAGATATGAAGAAAGACCCTCTCTCCAACAAAGCTCCAGAAAAGCCCATGCACGATGTGTCCAGTGGAAACTCTTTGCTGTCTTCTGAAACCATTTTAAGAACCAATAAGCGAGGTATGGCAAAGGAGAAAGAGCCCCCTCCCTGTACCAAAACAAACTTTGGAAACTTCTGGGTGAATTGTCAAATTTGGGTTGCTGAAAAATTGAATGGAGTTTGCCCTTTTGGTTTTCAGTCTAAATTTTGGGGATACACACACAGTGCCAATAACAATATAGTAACTATAATAAAGGGAACTAATAAAATTTTTTGATGAGCTTTGGCAAAATTTGTAAATGATGCCTTTTTCTAGGGTTTTAGCTTCTGCTTTCACATCTATTTTTATGGATGAGAGGCAAATTTAGATAATGGTATGGTGCAGGCTGGGCTGTGTGTGTCTGACCATGTTCTCCTTTTAATCTAAGGCAAACTCTCTCAGATTCTTTCTCTAACTTCTGGCTCCCAATCACGCACTCTGCCTACTTGAGTTTTTGAGGCAGAATGTACAGAGATACAGCTAATGTACCTGTCTAACCTGGAAACCTTTGACAATCTCGTTTTCCCTCTTTTGAGACCTCAAGATAATTTTTAAGTGTCAACTTGTTGGAATTTTGTTTCCCCCCACTTCTTACTTTTGTGATAAATGTTTGAAACAATGTGAGAGAAAATGTAAGACTGGAGAGACCATCCCACTCAAATCTGAACTGTGGGCGCCTCAGGTTCCCTCACATGATTTTCTGGCCTTGGGTCAGCCAGGACACATGCTGAATTGAGCTAAGCAGGCCCACAGTAGCTCAGGCAGGGCCCATAGTAGGTCAACATTCAGCTGCTGGCTTTTCTCCAGGCTTATTACTTCCTTAAAGGAAAATAGCCTTTAAAAAAACAAAAGAGCAGGAAATGTATTAGCAAAGGGTTCCATTAACAAGAAAAAGAAGGTGAGTTTAGATAACCATGGGGAAAAACAGCTAATCTTTCATAAAATTTAGACAGCATGAGTATTTGTCCAATAAACTGCCCATTGATCATAGTGCTCAAAACATTAGCTTTGTGTCTCTCTTCCTTCCTGCCTCTTCCTCTACCCCCTCCAGCTGCCCTGGGTTACATTTCCTTTTTTGAATTATTCAGATGAAATATTGGCTGGAGGCCCACACTGGTTAGCAGCTGTAAGATTTTCTTTTTCTTCTCTTAAAAAAAATCCTATCTTACCAAAGAAGGGGATTTCTCATTTTAAGAATTTCACGTACATTGCTGTAGAACTAGTTTTCTCCCAGAGTGCCTCCTGCATTCTTGCAAATAAGTTCTCAAACTCCCGAGTTTGCCCTGATTGGCTTGAGAGTTGCGGTTCAGTGCGACTTGTTTCTGCACCACCAAGCCTTTCTGGATTCTCTGAGCTGCCTTCTTCCTCCAGCTCTGCTGAGGTCCCCAGGCCCATCAATTGCATATATGCTGACCAGCAGCAAGGCCTCTCCAGCTAGCCCTGTTTTTGTAACATCAATAAGAGACTTAAGGTAATTAATTAGTTTCACAAGAGAAGGAATTAATTAAGGTAAGGAATGAAGGTAATTATCTGGATGAGTTCAGTAAAATTACCTGAGAACTTTTAAATCAACAAAGGAGTAGAAGTTTTCAGATAATTGTTTCTTTACAACTGAAAATCTGGATTCTAAGTTCCCCTAATGGGATTTTCCCTTCACCAGAAAAATGAAATTCAAAAGGGTGACTTGGTTTTACAACTTACACTCGTTTTTAAAGCCCTCTGCTTTAGGCCTGCAGCTGAATCAAGACCAACCTTTTATTCTTTAGGCCTTTTATGTACTCAATTCGCTATGAGACCCAAACACATAGAATTCTGTAAATATGAAGCCCATAACAACCCATCTTCATTCTGTCCCAGGCTTTACAGTGACCTCCTGGGTCACCTGGGCCAAACATAAATTTCTAACTGAAGGGTAGCATTGTGTACCAGGACCCATGCTGCTGTAGGCCCTCCCCCACCGCATCAAGACTAACAGTATTCTACTGCTCCTTATAATAAACAGCAGGGCGGGGAGATTGATTGGCCTTGTCAGGCCAGATAAATAGTTCATTGTACTGAGCTCAAAAGCTACATTTTTTTCCCACCCAAAATCAATGAAAAAACACTTTTTTTTCCTTTAAATCAAGGATCAGAGGCTAAATCTGTGGGGGTGATTCTAGTTACTTGTAAACACTTCCGTCCAACTAATTTTTGAATTTTTATGAGTTACATGACGAATCTAGCCCTCTTCCTTTGTTTCCATCAAGCTTTGCCCCTAGAAACCTTTCGGATATTTTGATCTATTAGTATTGCTATGGCTGTTAGGGAGGGAAGTTGCTCTCAGGTTTATTAGCCTGTTTTGGTTGGCTAACATGGACTCTTTAGAGTATGAGTCCACCTTGTAACTCAGCCTTGGACCCTGTAAGAATTAAATGGAATTAACACAAATTCTTTTCTTTCAATTTTATCAATAATGAGAGGACTCTTTTCTTTATATGAGCCTCGTCATTTGATGTGGGCTTAGACTTGATTTAATACAGAAATGGAGAAGTCTGTTTCTAGTCCGACTCTGAAACTCAATCACTTCACTGGGGCCTGAGTTTCAGACAGACTTTGTAAAGAAGTTTGCCCAATTGTGTGCAGCTGTTGTTGCATTTTGCGACATGACTTATTTTGTAGCAATTACAAACAAGTTGTGGTACCTTAAAGTTCAGGTTTAGGTCACCCTTAGCAGGCATCTGCATAGGGTTGAAAGATACTTTGGATTTGAAGGAGGTTGTTTATAGCCTTGAGAAAAGGCCAGGACTAGAGAAACAGTTGGGGAACTGATTAGTTTCAGTTTTCACTTTTGCAAATTATTACAGATTTGATTTAGGGAGGTATTGGAATGACTCCATGGGCTTTTTATTTGAGAAGATGTGACTGAAGTTGAGAGGGAAAGCAGGTTCTCCCAGCTGGCTTGGCAGCCATCAGCTCTACATTTGGATCATTGGAACGTGGGGCAATTGTGCCTATTCCCACCTCTGGTTACAGTGGAGGAGCTTCATGTTTAAAACAAACCTTTCTCAGGGAGTAAGAAGTAATTTTTCATTTAAAATTGCATCATGGATATTGTACATCCCAAAGTATTTCCTTGGAGCAAAATGTCACTCTCATGAACCAGACAGAGAACAGTTGTCTGTTTTCTTCTGAGAATGACTTATTCTTTTGTTTCTTCTATCATTAAACCTGTACAGAAGAATAATGGGCCCTCCTAAATTGGAACATTGATATGTAGAGAAATACATTTTTTAAAAAAAGCTTTCAAATCATGAGTTTAGAAGCAAAATTGGGTAAAGTGAAAGTGTTTATAACAGTTATCAGAAAATGCCCTAAATATATATGTATATGCGTACGTGTATATATATACACATGCATATACATATATATTTGTTTTGTGGTGCTGGGAATCAATTTCAGGGTCTTGTGCATGCGAGGCAAGAACTCTTACCACTGAGCCACATTCCCAGCTCACCCTAAATTTATTCTTGAAAATGAGCAGTGGATTTTGTCCATTTGAATATAGATTGTTTTGTTATTATTGTTGACATGAGGTCTCATTATATTGCCCAGTTGGCCTTGAACCTCCTGTACTTGAGCAATAGCTCATCTCTACCTCCCAAATAGTTGGGACTGTGGGTGTATGCCACTGTGCCTGGCTGTAACTATAGACTCTTTTCTACTTGAATTATAAATGAAATAAAAATCATTTGATTTCATCTTGAGAAGGGTCTGCTGACCTTCTGCATGTGATTGCTTAAATATCCAGACTGTGATCAATACCTCACTGGCCTGTGTAAGGACCAAATTATGTGTAAGGGCTCTAGATTGCATTGATTGCAGACCATATGGGAAGGATGCATCTCTGCTGCTTCTAATTTTGGACATTGTTCCTTCCTCACTTTTTAGTGGATATCAATGAACATTTTAATAGCATGTGCTTACTACATGCCAACTGTGTGCCTGGCCCTGTGCCTGGTGCTGGGGCAGATACAAAGACTAGAAAAACAGCAGCCAAATTCTGCCTGCAAGCGGTTCCAGTTTGTTGTATCACATGAGAAATGTTCAGAAAGTGCTGCGCATTTCTCATATATTTTTTTTTTATGGCAAGGTGGGGTCTCTTATTTACTTCTGTCATTCTGAATGTGAAGCTACTCCCTGGGTTTCTGGTTGGCTTTATATGTCCTTGTTTCTATTTCCAGTTTATCATGAATTCAGTGTTTGGTAAGTCTTTACTGTATTTTGCACATTTATTATTCTTTGCTACTACTATTATTATTGTTATGCTCTCCTGATATAAAATGTATTTTATAATCATCTTTTTAAGTCGCTCTGCTACTTTGGCATCTGCCTTCTGAAAGATAAACTGCTTTTACCATCTTTATTTAAGGTTTGTTATGCATTTGCATTTTACTGCCCCTTCCAGAGATTAATGTTGAAAGATCTGACAGTTTAAAAGATGTTATTTGTAATGGGTCTAGCTCTGATGCTACAAGGTGAGATTGTCCGTCTCATACAAGATTCAAGTCAAGATGGGGGAAGGTTGCTCTCTGAACTGGTATGTGGGCCTGACTTTGGTTGCAGAACATTGATCTATGGGTTTGTTTCTAGTATATTTAGTCCTTCCGACAGATACCATTCAAAAAATTTCCATAACAGAGGGACCAAATGGCTGTTGTACTGCTGGTGACACACTGTTGCTTTAAAAGTTAGAACAGAGGTCATTCACAATTCATTTTGTGTGTGGATGGGTGATACCTACATGCCCTTCAGGTCCATATGGGTTTTGTGTTTGCTATGCAGAAGGGCTCAGCATTTGTCTTTGTTGCCTGGAGCTGTCAGAAAAATTTAACTTCATGCATATGCTTCTTGTCCTTGTAGTAACAGTACTAGTCCCTAAAAGTCACCTCTCTCTTTCATTCTTTTCTGAAGGGGAGACATTTTTTTTTCCAAGCTTTCATTTCTTTAACATTTACTTGCCTTCCTGGATTAATATGCCTGAGATATCTGTTGGGGGGGTATGAAAATCCGGCTAAGGGTGTGAGCACACATGTGTGCAAACATGCACATGCTGGCATGGTCCGCTTCTCATGGCTCCAAGACTGTGGTATGACTCCTGATAGGCTGTGGGCTCTTTGTTGAACTGTAAACAAAGGATGGAGAAAAGTGAGCCCTTAATAAAGAAAATATCAGCAGCTTTGCCTTTCTAGTGATTTGTTTAAGGTAGATTAAAGATCTGAGGTTGTTTGTAGAAATCAGACTTTGTCTTTCGTATTTCCTTCTGGAGAAACAGTGTGAATTTCCTTCTGGTTGACTAGGAATCTGAAAATGTACCATTTTGGGTCAGACTTTTCTTTGTTTTCAAATCACCTGTTGATTTTACCTCTCCGACTGGCTTTTGTGGACTGATAGGAGAGCAAGTTAACAGAAGGCATTGCTGTTGTGTGTAGGCTTTTGGCTGTCACTTAAAGTGATCTTTTCCCAGGGGAAGTGAGAATAAAGCTGGCAACCTGGCAGTGAGTCAGAAGGAAGTATCATTACTCAATAATATATACATCTGTGTGAACATATCTGTGTATACACCTGTAGTCTTTTTATTCCAGTGGGCCTTCATTCTCAAACGCTTGAGAATAAGAGCCTGTAAGAGGCCTTTTACGCCAACTGATCTTGGCTGCATTTCTGGCAAGTTTTATTAGGAGACCAGGTTAGGACCAGTGGCTGCTGTTAGAGTATGTTGCCCTGGCTTGTTTCTTGAATAGTGCTGTCTGTCAAGCTTAGGGATGGGATTGGTGAAAAGAAGCTCTGTGGAAGGATGTTAACTATTGCACATTCTCTACACTTTTAATGTGTGAGTCATTGTGACACTGGTTTTTAGAATTTTTCTTCTGTTATATTTATTTTCTTTCAATCTCTGTGTTCTAGCCCAAAGGTATTAACAGTAGAGCAAGGAGTATCCCATAGGATAGTTATGTAGTTAGACTCCCACCATATTCCTGCTAGGTTTCCACCCAAGTTGGCTTGCCCTAGGACATCCATGGAGTGGGTTTGGTTTGGTGGCTCCACCTGCTGGTTCTACTAGGAAACTCCTCCTTTTGCTCATGTCCTTTTCTTTCTTCTGGGAGAATCTTATTCTCAGATGCCTCTAGTTCCCATGAGTCAGTATTCCCAATTTATGAGGTTCTATCTCACACCTACTGCTGCACATGTCGCACACACTCTCTTTAGCCCCTTTACTTTCCCATCTAAGATTTGCTCATTGAACTCATAGAGCTTGTTTTCTGATTCTTGCTTTATCTGTGATACCCCCACTGACCAGGATCCTTGTTGACAAGCATTAGAAAATAAAAGAACTCCCGCAGGTATGACTTTAGGTATAGATACTAATTTGGACACAATAAAGAATCACACTAAAAGCCCAGCAGGTGAGCCAAAGTCTCCTCCTTCATAGCTCCAAGTACCCTTAACTACTTCTTCACTTCTTGTTGAACCTGTTTTTCCTCCAAGGAGCAGTATTTTATTATTGATGTTGTTTTCAATTGCCAGCAGGTGGTGAAAGTAAAAAGCCAGCTGACTTCGTTGGCTTCATTATTGTTTGTAAATTCTCTGCAGGCAGCCGCTTCTTGCCTGGCCCAGGTTGCCCCCACTTGGCATGCCACTGAGCAGAAGTATTTTTGATAAATTAAAATATCTTTAATCTCATTATTTTTCAGTTTTCATTGTTCAATAAAATTTGTGCCTATTTTAGCTACATTATGGGTTAGTTGGGGAACTTTATCACACTTACAACTTTGTTTCTATGGGAAATTGCATTTGTAGTTCCAAATGTTCTGCATAGAGCACAACACACATGTAAGTCTCACTTCCTATTTTGTTGTTTATATGGCTGGCATTGAAGCCTTAGATAGTTTTTAAAAGTCAGAGAATCTGTAATTGGGGATTACTGAAGTTTGTTCATGCTGCAGAGGAGTTGACAACTCATACGATACAGAATGTTGGAGTTGTACAAGCTCCGTATGAAACACCAGGCTCTGAGGATAGGTCTGGATTCAGTCATAATGTATCATCATATGCAGTGCTTAGACTTGGGAGCCCTGAGCTTGACTTTAGCATGCTCAAGATTGTCTAAATAAGGCATGCTCTAAAAGGGGATTCTGTTGTGCATTTCCATCTACTAGAATATGACACACTCAGATGGAAACCAGGCCAGCGTTTCCCAGTATATGTTGTGTGGAATTACAGCCCTGCAGAATGTTGCACAAAAGAGAGAGGGAGACAAAGAGGAAAGGAAAATCACCTCTCTGGTCATATTTCAGTTACAGCTGTAGCAATAACACACTCTTAGGGATGAAAAAGCTCATTAATGTATTGCAGACTCTCAGATATCTTTTGGTAAGGTGACCTGCTTATCTTTTGAGTCCATTTTGGGATATATCAGGCTTTAAAATATAGGACAAGGAGCTCTCTAAGCATTTCCAAGGTAATTCATGGGGAATGTTTGGAGATTAGAGAAATGACAAAGCTTCTAAAGACTGTGCCCACAAAAATCATGATTTAGATGATACTGGGAAGACATTCCTGAATCCAAAGCTTGAAATCCAGTCCTTTTGGTAGTTTTTCAAGGGAAAAACTGAGAGGGAGTTTTACCCTGATCATTTTTTGGGCCTTGGTATCTGAGAGTGTCTCCTTGGGCTGGGCTTTGGTATGAAAAGTGGTCTGAGGTGGGCCAGATCATGAGTGAATGACCGATGAGGCCTGGTTGTTCATGCTGAGATGGGACTTGGGTCAGGACTGAATCAGTGATTCCAGGGGTGGTTTTTATACTGATGACAGGCCCCATACAGGCAGTATATCCCATTATATTTTCACTGTGCTTCGCCTGAAAGACAGGGCATTACTTTTCTTGATACAGTTAAAACACTGAACGTATGTAAGTAAGAGCTGTGCCCTTCTCCCTCCCTACTAGGAGAGGCTGCCATTTAAAATTCAGGTAATGAATCTACACAAGAGGATGTGAGGAAAAAAACACATGGGCTGCCTTTCTGCAGTTCTGAAATCATAGAATCACTGAGATGATTGAAGTTTCCTGATATAGGGACCAACTTACTGACAGGCAGGGAGGAGGATGTGGAACGTCTGCCTGGGGAACCCTAAAGGATGCCTCTAAGAGCTCAGGGACTGACCTTTACTAAGTCCCGCATGGGGGCCATCTTTCTAGAGAGAGATTTTTCTGGAGAAGGAGATGGCAGCTTGAGGAGAGAAATTAATTAGAGACAGATGATATTTAAGTGCCAGCCGCATTTGTTGCATTGTTTGGGGACAGCAGCTGAGCTCATGTAGAATCTAAGCTATGGAAAAGGGGCATTTTTTTCTGGTTATAGCTGCTGATCCACCGTGACAGTCTGGTCACCCTGATGCCACATGCAGCCCTTAGTGTTCTTTGAACTCTTAGCCAAAGTTTGTGCATGCGAAATCTTGGGACTGTTGTGTCCCAAGACACAATGAAGACATTTCGTGGCTACTCCTTAACCCATGGTTAGGCTGACAGTGGACCCACTGCTGCAGTGCCTGGTGGGCTGCCCTTACTGTTCCTGCCAGGAAGGGCAAGAGAGGACAATCAAGTTTTCCCTGTGTGTGTCTGCGCGTGAGCAAGGGCACTACATGAGGCCTGGCTTACTTGTTTCGTTTGTGTTTCTCTAGAGACCTGAATAAGCTGAGTGGTAGCAGCACTTTATTGCAGGAAGAATGGCTTTTGGGGGGCTCCTGACTCTACTCTCGTGGCACCTCCAAAGTTTCTGTGAAACTTGAGACAATTTGCATGTTTTGTTTTTCCCGTTTTCCTTTCAGTAAAATAAGATGATTGCTCTTGTTAATATTCTGGGCAGTTGTAAAGATAAAAATTGGCAAAGAGTAGTTTTCCGGGTAGGGAGAGGCACTGGAATGAAGTAGGGTGAGGTGTCACTCACTGAATATAGTAGTAGTTGTTATTAAAAGTTGTAAACTGCTAGGGAGACCCAGTGCCTTGAGAAGAAGTTAGTGTTTCATGAAAAATAATACTAATAAAGTATTATCTCTATGAAGCAACCATTGATCAGATGCACATAGGAACATTCTCCAGGATGGACCTGATTCTAGGCTATAAAAGAAATCTCAACAAATTTGAAAGGATTGAATTCGTCCTAAGTGTATTGTTCAACTACAATGGAGTTAAACTGGAAATCGACAGCTGAAGAAAATTGGGGGAAATTCACAAATATATGGAAATTAAATGACATACTTCTAATTAATGAATGAGCCAAATAACTCACAAGGGGAATTACAAAATATTTTGAAATGAATGAAAATGTAAACAACATACCAAAAAGGGACTGCATGCATCTAAAGCAGTGCTTTGGGTGAAATTTACAGCTGCAAATACCTGTGTTAAGAAGACAGATCTAAAATCGATTGCCTAGCTTTCTGCCATAAGAAACTAGAAAAGAAGAGTAAGCTGAACTCAAAGCGAGCAGAAAGAGGAGAATAATAAACATTACAGTAGGAATAAATGAAATAGAGAATAGAAAAACAATATAGGAAATCAGTGAAGCCAAAAGTTCATTATTTAATATAGTCAACAAAATCAATAATCTCTGACTACTTTGAACAAGAAAAAGGAAGAAGTTTTGAATTACTATGTGAGGAATTAAAGATGATTGCTGAGTTTAAGATAAATGAGAAGAATTATTAGGGAATACTGTGAACGACTACACTGCTGGTGGGAACATTAAATGGTGCAACCACTTTGGAAAAAAGTATGGAAGTTCCTCAAACTATTAAATGTAGAGTTACTATGTGACCTAGAATTCCACACCCAAGAAAAATAAATATATATGTGTATATTCACACATAACTTGCATATGAGTGCTCAGAGAAGCATTATTTAAAGAACTCAACTGAAAATAACCCAAAAGTCAAGCAACCAATGAATGAGCAAAATTTGGTTTGTCCATGCATAAGAATATTATTGGGCCATCAAAAGGAATGAAGTACCAGTATATATTACAAGATGGATGAACCTTGAAAACATTATGCTAAGTGAAAGAAGCCAGACACAAAGGGTGCATATTGCCTGAGTCCATTTATATGAAATATCTAGAGTAAGCAGATCCCCAGGGACAGAAAGTTGATTAATGTTTGCCTAGGGCTGGAAGTGGGAGTAGACAGTGACTACTAATGGGCATGAGGTTTCATTTGGGGTGATGGAAATGTTCCAAATTTAGATTGCTATGATGGATGTGCAGTTCGGTGAATATATCAAAACAATTTAACTATGCATTTAAAATGAGTCAATTTTATGTTGTATAAATTATATCTCAATAAAGCTGTTTTTTTAAACAAAGAATATTGTGCAAACTGGTGTTAAAATGCAGTGCCTGTCTGTCTGTCTTTTTCTTTTACATTCCCTACTACTAAACTCCCCTCTTAGCTGATGGACAAGATGTGCCATTTCTTTTATTCAAGTCTTTAAAATTATATATTTCTCAGTGAAGCTGTATATTTTCTTTATTCAATCAGTTGCCTAGGAGATAGTGAGTCTGAGGGATCAAAATGACACTGTTTTGCTAAGAATGACCTAAATATTAGATAATCAATTTGAGAAGGGTAGAAAACTGACTGCAGTCTCCTATTGTTCATTTCTTGAAAAAAAATGAGATTGCTTGTAAATCAAAAGCTAAACCTCTTATATTCTGAATTCTGTGCTTCATGGAAAGAGCCTCTGCTGGAAAGGAAAGAATCCATTTCTGTTTCTAATTTTTCTTGCTGTTGTCAGTAACTGCGCTGGCTATTTTTGCTCATAAATCTTTATCTGCAGTGCTGATGATTTCTTTAGGAAAAACTCTTAAGATATAGAATTACTGGACAAAAATATATATGTTTTATGGGACTTTGATTCATTATTATAAAATTCATTTCTTGAATTCCTACACCATTCTACACTGCCACCAGAATTGGAGAGAGTGTGTTTTAAAGTTTTAAGCTTGAATTTCTCTGATTAATAGAGCATTTGGATATTTTTCTTCTATCATTTGTTAGTAATTTCCTTATATTCAGATCCTTGTATTTTTCTTACTGAATAATGTATTCTTCTTTTGACATTCATGGCACATTTTCTTCCCAGTCTGACCACTTTTCATTTTGTTTGCTATTGATTTTGATGTACAGAAATAATATATATTTATGTTGATCAATATATCGATGCCTTCTTTTGTGATTTCTCTGGATTATTTCTCAGCTAATGTTTCTGTTCTTTTCTACTGGCTTAATTTTCTGCTTCAAAATTTCAATCTGTGGAATTTTGATGTATAATATGAGGTTAGTATGCAAATGAATTTTTATTTTGGAATAATCACCTTTGCAGATCATTCATTTATTGAATAATTTAGCTGTTCTCCATGAATTTGTGACACCTCATTTATCATACGTATTTGTCTTTTTTCCTGAACTTGCAATTCAGTAGCATTAAGTTGTTTCACCATTCTTTCATTTTTTTCTTTCATTAATATAGTTAACTGTGACATTATAATACATTTAATATGTAATATAGCAAGCTTTTGTCCTTTTAACTTCATTTTCAGAAATGTTTTACCTGTTCTCGTTTGTTTATTGTAAAATTATGTCAAGTTTAAAAAACCTTATTGGGATTGTGGGTTAAATTTCACTAAAAGTATAAGTCAATCTTGAAAGAACTGACATTTTTCTAATTTTATTTAGTTTTATATTATAATAGAAACTGCTTTATATATAAATATACAAGTGAAAACCTTTTCTCCATCATCCCTCCTCCCACATATCACATTAGAGAAATTCTCGCAAATTAACACATACATCCCCTCCTGAATTCTAAACAGCTGATTCTAATAATCTAGTGACATGGAATATCATCCTGTTCAGTCAAGTGTTATAGTTTATTTGTGCAGTTTTGCTTACTTATAAAGTTATTCCTAGATGGGTTGTGGTTATTGTTGGTTTTTACAAATAGAATTTTCCCCCTTGTGTTTTTCCTGTTGTTGACATACAGAATGATTTAATGTATTTCTCTTACAATAGCCCTTTGTGGAACACTCTTGTTAATTACAAAATGTTCCTCTTTGATAGTAAAAGTCTTGTTAATATTTGTTACTAGCTTTCATAAGGTGGATGAGTGGGAAGTATAAAATGCTGTTTTTGCACAGATAACGTTTTACAAAAAATTAACTTGTATAGAATTTTACAGTATATGAGTGTGATATATGTGAATGATGCGGGAGAGGAAGAAAAAGAGGGGCGGGGGGAGGCAGAAGGAGTGGTGACTCATTCACTCCTTAGAGTAACCCCATGAGAGGTGGTAAGAGAAACATCAGTGTCAGTGCATTTTAAAAGTCAGGAACTTGAGGTGGGTAGAAGGGACAAATGATTTATCTAAGCCAGCCACACAGGCAGATGTGTAAGTATTTTGCTCTTTCTTTACACAAGTGTGTACAGAGTGATACGAATAATAGTGTCAGAAAGACCTCAGTGAATAGCTGATCTTAACAATTTTGGGATACTGATGGCTGCATTTCATCCCATTATTGTACTTTTCTTTTGTGGGTTTTTTTTGTGTTTTTTTTTAAAAAGTTTGATTTTTCTTTACTAGATTATAAGCTCCTTGAAAGAGAAGGCCACATTTTATCCATCTTTTAACTGTTAAATGATAATGTGCACTCAGGCACTGTAACCCTTTTGAAATAAGAGTTAGAAAAAACCAAACTACCAGAGAGAGAGAACATGTATATTAAATTATATAAGGAGAAGCTATTGAAATTCTGTGATTTAGAGAAACGGTCTCTGGCTACCGCTTGCTGAGGGAGTGGAGGAAAGTGGATCATAGGAACATGGGCTGACCACTGCTTTCGGCCTGATAAAGGGCAGTTGGTTAGCGGAGAGCAAGAAGGTAAAGAACCACAGTTCCACAGGGTGACATTTGAATTGGACCTGGAGTAATGCAGTGGCAGGTGGGGGTAAGTTATAAGGGTAACTGTCCTTGAATAGAAAGCTCCTACATGTTTCACATTTACTTGTATAACATGAGATGAAAGTGGGAGAAAATGTGTGCTGGGCAAAAGAAAATTTGACTTGATGTGATCATTTGATTCGATGTGATCATTGTGTATTTGATCTTGCACCCTTCTCCCAGTTTTTTAAACAAAAGTGTGCAGAGTTCGTGTAATTTTATAGACAGCAAGGTATGCAGTTTTCTATTGAAGACTGTTGGCTCTGTTGATATCCATGAGCCAGACTTGGCTTCTCCTTCCTTTCTGGGCTACTCCCTCTCTGGCATTTGATTACTCATTATCACCTTCCTCAGAGCCCAGGAGGGAAAGTTAAAATGGTAATCAAGAGGCATAGTTAAACTGTGTGATAACATGTCAGTTTTTTGCCAGGAGCATGGTTTTATGCATGATCAGTGATTTGTGTTGTCTTAAGATTTTAATGTATGTTAAATCTATCTGCATAACCACTTGAAGTTGGCTTGTTGGAAAGTTAGGGAGGTGACGACTTCTGTGCAGAATGGCCCCAGGAGCCCTCATTCTCTCCTTCCTCTCTTTCTATTATTGCCTTTCCCTCTCCATCCCCTTCCTTTCCTGTAGCACCAGCCTGGGTGGATTCTTTGATATTGTCATTCCTTGCAATGGAAAACCAAATTTCCAGAAGGCTTTGCCATAGAATTTCCCCCTTATGTATTTTAATCCTTTTCTATGCCACTTTATTTGGCAGATGAAAGCAAACAGAGAAACACAGTATGTTGTTAATAGTTATGTTTCTACTGAAATGTTGTTTAGAGAAGAATGGTTTTATCAGTTGTTTTATGTTTACCTTTTAAAATGCTTTAAAGTACCTCTTTGATAATATCACTAGGAGTAGTTTGTTTCTTTTGAAGAAATTAGCTTCTTTTGTAATTTACTTTTGAGTTAAAGCATTGAAATGAAAGATATGACACTTGAGGCTACACACAAAGAGAAGAGAGTCATCCAGTTACTGATGTATCTGACATGGTGTGACAGGGACAGAAAACCAAGATAAACTAGAAATGAAAATTCTGCATCTAATATATATACATATATATATATATATATATACATACATGTATATGTATGTATATATATATGTCATAGTCTCCCTCCTAAGCTTTATCCCTATAGCTTTAGCCCCATAGCTTTGTCCTTCTTTCATAGAACTCATGTATAATTCCCGTCAATGTTTTAGAGTCTCCTCCCAGCTGTGCTTCCTTCTCTGTTCCTTGTATTCCTTCCCTCTCCCTCTGACTCTCTCTTCATCTCTCTCCTCCTTAGCCTCTCTAAGCCTCCTCTCCTTTTGGAGTGGATCCCTAGGATGCACACATATCTCATTAACTGTGCAGAACTGCTGGGAATACCTGAACCACTGAAATCCAGGGATGACACATAGAAACCTTTGTGAAGTTTGACTGTAAGCCTTTTGTTAGAAAGGTATGTAGAACACAGTTTCTCAACTCCCTGCTGATTCTCTCCAGTGGAGGTGTTAATAAATTTAAAGATGACTAAACCTGGGCAACAAGAAGTAAGAGAGGAAGAGAGGCACGCATCAGTTGGGTGGTTCTGTAGGATCAATCTCTCTCCTTCTACATCTTCATAAATTATGAACTGTATTGATCCTTTCCCATTGATGTATGAACTCATTATGCCAAAAGCCCAAGTTGAAGTAGAAAAATGGAAAGTGATCATTTATTAGAGCTGATGAGTGTCAGCATTGAACTGAAACAAAACAAATCAAAACAAAACAAAACCACACTGGTCTGGCTGGAATCTCTTTTAACTCTAAGGTTGGATTACCACAGGCAAATGGGCCTGGGCATAACAAGACAGACTAGATGAGAGTCACAAATGTTCTGTCCTTTTTCAGGAGCTTACAATTAGACTAAGTTCCTTGAGGCTGGAAAACCACTTATGTTCCTTTTTCTCACTCATACTTCTGTCCTAAATGATTCAGAGACCTTCATTTGAGGGCACATGAGAAATTCTCTGCTCTGTCAGCCATTATGGAATGCTGGGAAGTTTTTTTCACCTTTTTTTAAAAAAATAATTTTATTGGTACACTTTTGACATGCGTAATGATCACATTCACTATAGGGAATTTGTACATGTATATAATATATCGTAATTCTTTTTTTCCCATTCCCCTTCCTTCCCTTCATCTTTCTTCCCCTCTCCCTTTATAAAACTTTGTTTCTGTTGTTTTCCTTCTATTATTTTTTATTTTTTTTAATCATGGTTCCCTCCCCTCCCTTTCCTAGTCCCCCTCTCTTTTTCCCCTTCCCATTTGAACATTTTTTTTCCTACTTCCCAATATCTATCATCCATTTTGGACTTTATTTACTATTTGAGTTTCTCAGGACAAACAATGCAATGTTTAAACCTGTGCTCCCAATTCATTTTACTTAAAATTGTTATCAAGGCGCATCCATTTACCTAAAAATGTCTCAAATTTATTCTTATTTATGGCAGTGTAGTACTCCATTGTATATAAAGACCACATTTTTGGATCCATTTTCACCTTTTTAAAGCATCAGTTTCTTCATCTGCAAGTTGAAAGGTTGATTGAGAAGTTTCCAATAACTTTCAATTTGTGAATCCTTTTTAAGTGTTTGTTCTGATCTTCATTAGAACGTAGCTAGTGCTTCAGATCAGGGTTGGGTGCTGTTTCTTTATAACTCTTGAAGCATTTTAACCTGTGTAGCCTCATTTTGGATATTAAGCCATTTGAATTTACAAAAGTTAAGGGTTCCACTCCCCTTTTTACAAACTCCTGGGTTCCCAGGAGGGAATATTAAGGGCTGTTCAACATATCGTCCATGCCTCTTTGAGGAAAGAAGAGTGATATAAAATATTTGTAACCCCCACTCTGAGTGTTGGTTTTAAACATTTTTGGGGGAACTGCTCTGTGTTAAACATGGTCTTATCAGTTGTTTGTTGCCACAGTAATGCCACATAACAAAGGAGCATGAAAGCTCAGTGTCATGCAGCATTTAGGTGCTCTGAGGCTCTCACGTCCTGCATCAGGCCAGCATGGGCATTTTTGCATGGCAGCTGGCAGAGATGTAGCAGAGCAAGTGGAAACAAGTGAGTTCTTCTGAGGCCCAGGCTCGGAACTCATGCTGCCACTTCCATTTCGCTTTATTTCCCCAAGCAAGTCACACGGGCTGAGGAAATCTACTGTGCCGTTGTTAAGGGAGGCTCTCTAAAGTCATTGACAAAGGACATGAAGTGGAGAGAGGTAAAGACTTACAACCCTAAGGCAGCTAGTACACTACAGTTCTCTATGTGAAATGTTCTAGTAGAGAGATCTGTCCAATCTCTAAATAACCCTGAGAAGTAGGTAACATCATCCTCGTTTTGCAGTTGGAGAAACCAAGACTCAGAGAGATTATATGATCTACCTGAGGTCACATGATTAGTGAGTAAGTATCTTCATTACTTTCCTGTTGCTGCTGGGACAAAATGCCTGATGCCCAGAATTAAGGAAGGAAAGGTTTATTTAGCTCACAGTTTGTAGAGGTTTCAGTTCATAATCAGCTGGCTCCAAGGCAGGGTGGTGTGGCAGAGGAACAACAGTTCATGGCTGCAGAAGACAGCAAAAGCAACCAGAGCAAAAGGGAGGAGTGTGAGCACATAGTTCTTTCCCTCTCTTATATTGTATGCAGGCTACCCGCCCCAGAGCAGGTGGAGCACTGACACCCATAATCCTAGCATTGGACCATGAATTAGTCATAAACTCTAGAAGTCTGCCCCCATCACTGCATGAGGCTTTCAGGGGACAGCTAGATACAAACCATAACAGTAAGGTATAGTTATCCCTCAGTTTTTAAGGGTTCCACAACCTCAACAGATACAAAAATCCAAGGATTCTCAAGTATAAAATGTTTATATAAAGGGCCGGGAGTTTGGCTCAGTGGTTTAAGTGCCTGTCTGGCAGGCATGAGGTTGTGAGTTTGATCCCCGGTGCCACAAAAAAAAAAAGTTTATATAAAATGGAATATTTGTATATAACCTATGCACGTTTTCCCTTGTATTTAGAATTATTCCTAGATTATTTATAATATCTAATGCACTGTAAGTGCTATGTAAATAGTTATTAATTATAATGTATTATTGAAGAAATAAAGGTAGGAAAGAATGTAAAGATGCAGTTGTTTCTTTTTTCCAATCTTGAGAATTGAGCCCATATTTTAAGCAAGTACTCTACCACTGAACTACATCCCCAGCCCTTTTTACTTTTCATTTTTGGACAGGATCTCACTAAGTTGTCCAGTCTGGTCTCAAACTTGTGATCCTCCTGCCTCAGTCTCCAGAGTAGCTGGGATTACAAGCATGAGCCACTATGCCTGGCTCAGGTGTAATTCTTAAAAATGCTTTTGATTTACAGTTGGTTAAATTTACAGATAGGGGACTCATGAATACAGAGGGCTGATCTTCCATGCTGCCTCTACCTGATTGCATGTGGCACTTCAGATTACTGCCTTTTTCTGGAAACATTCTGCCTTGCCTTTTATGCCTCCATATTTGCCCCTTTCTCTTCCACTCTGGCCCTTCTTCTATTATATTTTCTTTTTTTTTAATTTTAAAGATAGTAAAATCCAACAGAACATAATAGAACAAAGTCAATCAAAACAAAGCAGTAGAACTGGTACAGAACTCCGAAGAAAGATAACATGAACACAATAGCTACCGTAGTATATCCTGCCATCTTCAGAATAGCTGACCATTCCAACAGGTATAGTAGAATCGAACCAAAAACAAAACAGAATAAAACCAACAAAAAACAGAACATAAAACAAAGCAAAAAAAAAATAATGATCAGAGTAAAGCAAAACAGTGAGACAAGACAGAAGAGAATCCCCCATATTTGCTATGTTGCCTACTGTCATCTTCCAGAGAGATGCTCAGGTTGCTGACCGGAGATCCTCTATTATATTTTGTAGATTATTCTTTTTCAATTTCCTAAATGTAAGCTATTTCTGTGGTCCTGTCTTTGACATCTTTTATTTCTCTACTTGGTCCTGGACTCAGTCAGTGCCATGAAGCATACAACCCTAAAAACCCAGCCTCTAGCTTAGCCTGCCCTCTTTGCTTCCCTCACCCCTTACTTTCATTCTCAGAGCTCTGTACTAGTTATGAATCCCTCCGCTGCAAGTTATAGGCACCCTGGTTCAAACGGGCTTAGGTCATAAGGAAATACCTTTCTCACACAACAGGAAGTCCACAGGCAGGGCAGGCTCCCAGGGGACCCAACTTTCTTTCCTGCCTAGTTTCTCCCTGAATTGGCCCCATGCTATGGCCAGCAAGTGGAGAAGTGATTGACTTTCCAGTCTACATATAGTGGGAAAGGGCAGGGGACATCTTTCTATTTAGATGCCCAACAGACTCACCTTTGTCTCACACTGTGTCACCCTGGGTTGCGACTGCCTGCTCCTCCCTGAACCCATTCCTGGTGGGGCCTATCCCAGATCTGGTGGTCTGTGGGGAGAAAGGCTAATATGAGGCAGTCACTGTGTCTCCACCTGTCCCTACATGACTGCCAACAGATTTCCCCTCTTTCCCCCTGCTGTATTTGTCTTATGCATTTTAATTGATGACATCACCAAACTTTACTTCTTTCCATCAGCATGTTGGGTTCATTTTTAATTCTTTCTCCAACATCCTCTTACTCATTTATGGTTGCTTCTTTTTTGGGGCGGAGGTATTGTTGTTCTTTTCTTTATTTTTGTTTCCACAGTGCAGGGGATTGAAACCAGAATCTTGCTAGGCAAGCACTGTACCACTGAGCCCCACCCTTGTCCTTTCCCCTTGGGTCTGAAATGTGGAGCTAGCCTATAGTAATCCACAAGGGGGCCAGCTGAGTTGCTGCTTTCAAGAGTCTAGGATTCAAGAATCAAACAGGCCCTGGGCATCCTGGGCGGGATAAAGAGAGCATTAGGTACCAGGTACTCTATGATCCCATGGTGGTAGCAATGATGGGGCAGTCAAGGAAGGCATCTGAGTGGGGGATGTTTCTAACCTGATGATTCAACCTTAGTAGGGTCTGTTGTTCTTCCTTTTTAAAAAATCCCTGGTCTTTGCTTTAGACCCTTATCACTTTTTCTTAGAGACCAGATCAGGCCACATTTGGCATTGCCTGTTTTTGTAAATAAAAGTTTTATTGGCACCCAGCCATGCCCATTCCTTGCATTTACACTGAAGCCCTTTACAGAAAAGTTCACCAACTCTTGCTGTAGGCCAGCAGAAAAGCTCAATTTCTTCCTTCCAGGAACTTCCATCTTACAAAAGAAGACTTACCCATGTATAATATATAGAAAACTTTATAATAAAACCTGTTGAGTTAAAGGCATTTAAATCCCAAGAAGGCGTTTAAGTGCTGACAAAAATTAGTATTGTTGGGGAGATTGATGTGCAATTATTTTTCTCTACTTCTCTTTTTCTCACTATTCCTTTCCATATTCCACAAATGAATCTGCATTCCTTCTCTTGCCTCAAGACTTCTAGATTGACACTTCCTAGATTTATAGTGTCTAAATTTATACTTTTCATGACACTTGGTTCCCTCCCTCTGAGGGGGAGAGTAAAGGTACAGATGGGTTGGAAAAATGAAAAGTCTGAGTGTGAGATACTTTTTTTAAATGCATCTTTGCACCTTTCCTTATACTTACAAGAAAGTAGGATTTGTTTAAAGAGATGAGAGAAGTCTTTATTTACTTTGAGCAAGTAGGTAATACGTGCACTGTTAACCTGTTAGATTGGGATAAAGTCTGCTTAGAATCTTTCACTTGCAGATAGCCGGTCCCTTTACCTGCACACGTAATTGGAAGCCTTTTCCAGATGACGCATCTCCAGGGGCAGCAAAACCATTTTCAGTCCCTCCAGGAAGCCCATGGTTTTGTTGCTCTGTCCAGCACACAATCATCTGCCCAGTAAGGCAGCTTTTGTGTTGTTATATTATTTAAACCTCAGTACTCTTTTTCTTTTCTTTGAGTTGTACATTTTTAGACTTACCTTAAGTTTTTCTAGACTTAGTATAAAGATTAACATCCAGTCCCTTCCCCAAGTAATACTCATGAGAGAAAGCTGATTCTGATCATTTCTACAGAAGATTTTTACCCTTATACATTATAATGAACCATTAGCAGTTGCAGATATTCAACCAGAAAAATGTCAGTGGTATATGGTGTGACCTAACTCAAGCACACATAATGCACACATACTGGTGTTTTTTTTTTTTTTTTTAACGCAGGTAGAGTCATACTATTGATGCTGTATTGCAATTTTTTGTTAGGTTAAAGAGAATCTTGGACATTTTACTGTATCTTCATTTACCATTCATTGCTAGTCTAGACCTATGGCTTCACTAATCTCCTAATGGAAGGGCATTTTGGATGATCCTGACTTTTCACTATTCTAAATAATATCACAATGAACATTATGAATATCTCTTTGCACATCTCATGTGAGTTGCCAAGAGTATAATTTCCTAAAAGTGGAATTATAGTTTTCACATATTTATTCTGGAAGAGCTGGTTAGATGTCTGTGGTCTCAGCTGGACTTACTGACCGAATGGTGTTTCATTCTCTAGCAATACCACGGAAACAAGACCTCAGTAGAAGTCAGACAGTCCCTCCAGACAAATCCTGTGGAGTTATAAATATTAACATAAACTCTCCTCCCTTCATGGAACGTGTGTGTGCTCACTGCCCAGAAGGCACCGTGGATGTGCAGGTCTTTCTAAAGAATGACATGCCACTGAGCAGGGCTAAGAGCAAAGGGTGTGTGTGTGTGTGTGTGTGTGTGTGTGTGTGTGTGTGTAAAACCCTGTGGATATACTAAAGCTCTGGTGATCTCTTCATCCTAGAAGGGACAGGAAACTAGTGCTTTCCAGAATTTCAGTAGCTACAAAAGGGAGAGAAACTGAGGGCAAGGTTGGAAAGGAGACAGTGGGGAGGCTGTGGCAGGTGTCAGCCTGCAAATTAGCTGTGTTGGACTCCCTGGAAGGGAGCATAAGCATTGAGCTGAGCCGAGCCAATGCGCCAGATGACAGAACAGGGCTCTCGCCAGCCAGTGACCCGATTAATAAGGGGCACTTGGCAAGCAGTGTCATAAATGCTGTGCCACGTGGCTATTTGTGGATCAGGACTTTTGAAGTTGCCTGATGTGCTGCTTTTATTGTGATTCACTGCTCCCAAGCCTAGGAAACATTCCAGGGAACAGATGCCAAATGTTTACTCTTACTTTATGCATTTATGTAAGATTTCCTTTACCTTTGGGTTTCCTTGGAAACCATAATCATGAAAATAGGGATTAGAGTTCTTAACGTTTTTATTTTTAATTGCTATAGAACCTGCTTGGTGAAGCCTATGGATCCCTTTTCAGAATAATGTTTGTAAATGAATAAAATAGAATCCATAAGATTACAAAGGAAACTAATTATATCAAAATACAGTTATCAAAATGTTGCAAAAACACGAGTAGTGCATATACTTTATCAGTGAATTAAACACTCATGCGTATTCTTTATCAATAAATTAAACAGCAATTGGAATTTTGAAGTAGAGACAAATGTAAATGACATTTCAGCTGCAACTGTGAACTGAAAATGTCTTATCACTGTAATAGGAAATACATAAAATTCACAGGTGCTACTAAAACCAGTGGGGTTTGTGTCCTGTGTTCATTTAAAAAAGGCCATATAGGCCACATTTCAGTGAGAGGACAGTAAAAATAAAAGATGTATTTTTATTCCCATCCAAGTTGATTGATTGATTGGTGCTGGGGACGGAATCTAGAGGCTTGTGTGTGCTAAGAAGTCCTTTAGCACTGAATTATACCACAGCCCCCGTCCCACTTTAGATTCCCTGAATTCTGTCCACAGATCCCTCTGCTTGACAAGTTTAGCCTTTCAAATAATGGATATTGAATTGTGGTAATATATGAGATATGATGGAAAAATATGATGCTTGTTTAAAATTTTAAAAATTGAGGGCGACCTTACTCTCAGTTTCTCTCCCTTTTGTAACTACTAAAAGACACATTGCCACGAATCCCCCTCAGGATACTCTGACTCACTTGGAGCACACTTATCCCATCATTCTTGCCACATCCTGAAGCAGTTCTGGAAGTCCTCTTTCATGTGTGTCTTTAGTTGCAGTGTCATGATTGTCTCCATGTCCAGAACTGATTCAAAATGTTTACCTTCCATATTGTTCTGACTTTGGGGGAAGAACCAGGAGCCACAAGGTGTCAAATTCTTTGAATAAGGTGGATGAGGACACACTGTAATGTTTTTATGAGTCTGCCTTTCTGCGGGATGGCGCACAGCAGCAGCTTTTTGTGTTTTTGATCATAGCTCATAAAGGCGCTCACAAAAGAAGATGTCCAGAACTGCTTCAGAAATAGCACTTGAAAGGCTAGGGCAGGAGAATCTCCATGAGTTTGAGGCCAGCCTGAACTACATAGTGAGACCCTGTCTTAAAAAACCAAAACCAAGGAAACAAGCAAACAACGCAAAAATGATGAAACAAGTATTTTCAAAGCTAGATGGGAGCATTTTGAGGGACTATGTCTTTTGCCATAAAATATATTTTTAAAATTTAAATATTTACTGTATATTTTGATCACCTCTTGTAAACTTCTATTTATACTAAGAAAATTCCCAAATACCTAGGCATTTCCCTGTCTTTGTTTTAATGTGGATGGGGAAGGATACTATGTTAAAAATGCATCAAAATTTCAAAATATTTTCACTGTCACAAAGATTTTCTTTTCCAGAGAGGGATATGTGGAATTTTCTTTGTTTAAATCTCTCTCTACAGTGGCCATTTCTAGGTATTCATTTTAAAAATGGAGAATCTCTAGATTTGTTTATGGGGGCACCCCCCCCCATTCTCAAAGAATAAACCAAGAGAAATGTGTCCCATGTGAGGGTCTTTAGGGATTTCTAAACCTTAGTCACAATTCCTAAGATGTACGTGCTATTTTTCTTCTTCCTTCTCCTCTTCCTTCTTTTCTCCTCTATTCATTCCCTCATCCTTTCATCTTGTTCTGTCCTTTCCTACCCCCCTCTAACTATAAAAGTTACGGGTCTGACATACTGGTTTGTCAGCAGCAAAGTTTGAGAAGGCCTATAAAAATAGATATGTTAGAGGGAGTATGTTGGAGAGAAGAGAGAAATCTTGTTTATGCTCAACAAATAATTTATATTTAGAATCTTCCTTCAATTTTCCTTTGAAATTCTGTATTCTCATTTCACTTGAATGACTGTGCATGGAGCATTTAAAAGTAGATCAAACAAAACTCTATAAATATGTTGAATTCTTTGGGGCATTTTGCTAAAATCAGCCTTGCTACAGCAGAGAAGAGCAATGTGCTTTATGTATTAGAGTTTTTTTCTCTGAAAATCCACATTCCCTCTCCCAGGGAGCTAGGGGAAGCCAGACTAGAGATTCCTTGGGGATGTGTCCCCTGGCCTGCTGTAGGTTGGCTCATTTGGATTGATGGCCATGCTAAAAGGCCAAAACCAAGACCTGAGACTAGCCTGAGAAAAGGGGAAAAACAGAAGTATGTTTAGGAATGTCACTGGTTTTGTTTTTCTGTATGATTCCTTCTTTTTACTCTGATGGGAAAGGAAGACTGGTAAAAAGAAAGTTGATTGAGCAGGTATAAATAATTTTAAACTACCTTTTAATAGATTCATAAGTGTAAGGCCAAATGGTAAAAAGAAAGGGAATCAGGTAGAAGTAACCTCACTGTAAAGTAGGTCTTTTCCTCTTGTCCCCGTTTTCTGCATGAGAAAACCAAGGCAAAGAGCCCTGCAGTGGTTGCAGTGCTCAGACCACCAGGTTGTAGGTCACTTCTGTGTTGTAAGCTCAGGATTCTAAGTATTTTAATGCTTTCAGTGTAGACCAGGTATCGAAGTGCAGTAAAATCAGAGCTCACATGTGCTCTTACACCCCATTTTCGTAAGGTGGTTGAGGTGGAGGATATTGAATTCTTGATGCCCGTAATACCAAAATTATAGATGGTGCTTCTAGGGAAATACCAGATGACAGTACTAACATTGACAATATTCACCGGGGATGTAGCTCAGCAGCACATGCGAGATCGTGAGTTCGATTCCTGGTGCCAAAACAAAAACAAAAACAAACAAACAAAATCCCAAACAAAGAAAAAGAAATTATCTATGTACAGATTTTCTTTGCAGAAAGTTAGTTTATAAAATGGATGGCTCCTTTTCTATATTATACTGGCAGTAGAAACTCATTTTTTCATCACATGTTAATTGACCAACTCAAAGAATGCTTCCAGTGGCTTCATTAAACAGGGCAACAGACTGAAGTTTCAAGATATAGTCTAAGAAAGAACTAGATCAGGGATTTTTGTTTCTCTTTCTTTTCTAAATATGAGACATCTGGGCCCACATACTGATTCAGAGTGGGCATTTGTGAAGAAATGGCATTATTATAACCATAATAAGATATATGTGGGAGTTGGTAAATGAGCTGAATTTGTTGAAAAAGGTGTGTGCTAAAGAGCTAAGAGTTGACGGGATTGAAGGGATGGAGACCAACAAAGTGCTGCTCATGACAAGGAAGATACAATGGAGTGAGGAGAGTGTTAGAGAAAAGAAATGGTTGGTAGGGGAAGCCAGGGTGGGGGGTGCCCATGACTGAGAGAAAGTGCGCATGTCCCTGTGAGCTGTGAGTGTGAGTGTGAGCCAGTGAGCTCAGAAGATGAGTGCAGCACCCCTTCCTCTGCACAGAGATGGTCACCTGGGCTGTGTGGGCTGGGGGAGGCTGGCCAGGGAAAACGACCTTGCATTGTTCACAGAGCAGGTACTACAGGCTACTCAGGGCTCTGTAATGACATGTGACCAGAATGCCGACTGGTGTCAGCTACAAGTGTGCAGCTGTCCCTCTAAGCTCACATCTTCTGCTCTCTTCATGGACTGGGCAGAGGCAGTTGTCATTGAGAGGTCAAAGCCATTTGTCATTCAGCCTGTGAAAAGTACCTTTCTGAGTGTTTCAAGTTGGCATTTATTTACTTGTGGAATAAGAACTATATTGGCATTTGTTTACTTGTGGAATAGGAACTATATTATGAATGTCACCCAAGCATGTTCAGAATGATGTTTCATAGTACAAGGTAATTATTTTAATCGGTGACTGATGTTTAAAACAAAACCCATTAGAGCGTATTATGTGCTTTCTGTAAAAACAAATTGACATGCAGAAGCATTTAAATGAGTTGTCTTTGTGCCTCCCCCAAAGTACCACTGCTACTTTGGGATGTAACCTTCCGTGCCATTTTCTGTGTTTACACCAATGTGTTTGTGCATGTGTACACCCTTTTTCTAATTTATTGAATTGCGTTAGGTTCTCACATATTAGTTGACTGTTGAATGAATTTATTTATTCATCAATAAACATTGTTGAGTGCACACTCTGCTAGGTTCTGGGTGATCAGGAATGAGTAAAATAGTTGATGCTGCTCATAGTTATAGAGTGTGTGTATTTATAAAATTGGGACCATATACACATGGTCTGCTAATATATCTATGGATACCTTTTTATTGCTGTATCTTAAGGATCCAGAAAAATGAGGTGCATTTTGATATATTGGTGCGTGCATATAATGAATTTTAATTAATTTTATCCCTCACTCACTTTTTCTCCCCCCGCCCCGACCCCATTCCCCATTTCTAAAATCCTACCTTCTAGTTTCTGGACATCTTTTCATATCAATAATCATAGAGCTACTTGTATTTAATGACTGCTAAACATACTGTGACTTAAGAAGTTCTTCTTCCAGTGGACATTCAAGATGTTTCGCATTCCCAATCCTTTTTTAATTTTAAGACAGGGTCTCACTAAGTTGCCTGGGCTGGGCTGGAATTTGTGATCCTCCTGCCTCAGCCACTCAGAGTGCTGGGATTACTGGTGTGCACCACTGAGCCTCGCTAATTTTGTTTTGTTTTGTTTTTAAAAAAGAACTTTCAGTTCTTGTATCATAACTATCTGATATTATCCATCTAGCTAGCTTGCTTGCTACCTATTGAATGTATCAGTATGAATTTAAAGAGTTTTGGGGAAATGAATAGTTTGTACTACATCCTTTAGTACATGCTGTTCCTATCCCACAGTAGGCTGCTGGAAAGCCTGTTAAGCTGATTCCTATGTCCTTTCATTCATTTTAACACAACCAGATATTTTAGTCTCATTTCACATTTTCCTTGCCCCAGCCCTGGAAGAAACCATTTTTCTGTGGAGACCTAGTTCTCAGGCACTGTCATTTAAGGAGGTTTCCTTAGTTTTATGAAAACTCCTTGGGTAGTCTCAGTGTGCAGCCAAGATCAAGGACACTCCCTGGTCCGGCAGGATGTTTTCCCATCACCTGTGACTTGTGCACTGACTCCTAACAGAAGTTTAGATTTTTGTGAGCCTTACCATAGTTGGAGATGGCATTAAATGTGTGTCTCTGCTTCCTCCCCAAAAGAGTGAGTTCAGTAGGTCTGCCCTGCCCTTTAACCTTCTTGCACAAGTGGTTCCCAGACAGATGCCAGAACTTGTCCTGGACACTGTGAATTAGCAACTTCTGATTCTCTTCTCTGACTTTTATCAATTTTTACTATGGGCAATGTGACTTCAGGATACTGCCATGTTCTCTGGGTATAAAGTAAGGATGCATTTGATTAATGTATTCCTTGAAAATAATATCAAATGATTTTTTTTTTTTTTTTTTTTTTGCGGCACCGGGGATTGAACTCACAACCTCGCGCCTGCCAGGGCAGGCACTTTAAGTCACTGAGCCAAACTCCCAGCCCTGGGTTTTTTTGAGGCAGGGTCACACTATGTAGCTCAGGCCGGCCTTATGCTCGCGTTGTAGCCCAAGCCGGCCTCGAACTCACAACGCTCCGCCTACCTCAGCCTCCCGAGTGCTGGGATTAAAGGTGTGCGCCACCACGCCCGGCTCAAATGATTTAAATAGTTTTACTTTGTCCCGGGTGATGTGGGATAATAAAAAGTAGACTTGTGAATATTAGAGTATTGGAAATTGTCCCAAAGACTTTTATTCATGATATTATTTGTTGTTATACTTTGTGGTTGTTGAGTGAATTGGCCTAGTAAAGTTTTCATGTCATAAGACCCTAGGATGAAGGCTCTAGAATATCAGCATGTATCTTGTTTCTGGAACTGAGTCATGACATACTTTTTGGTTTCTGTAATTTCATTTTCAGACAAGGTGAATGTTTTGCGTATCACCTCTCGGTCCACCTGGCTGTATTTCATTAAAATAAGGGCCTATAGGCCCTAGTTCCCAGCAACTGTAAGGAAGTACATTTGATTTATGGTTTTCACTTTGTGGTTTCACCTTTTACCTATGTACCATGTTAGTCCAGCTGGTCCTTTCTGTAGTCTCAAGACAACTGAGAATTCATGACAATAGCTAGCCATGGAAACAGCATCTCTAGAATTATATCATCTGGTTTGAAATCTAAGGCCCTCTATTTGCTAGCTATAAGATGTCTGGTAGATATGATAGCCATTGCTGATTTCCTATCATCTTGTTGTGAAGTCCAATAATGCTTTCATCCTTTGTTTTGATTGTTCTTAGTCTGTTCTATATTATTTGATTTAAATATGTGTGAAAGTGTGGACAGCTATTTTGAAGAGAACAAGAGACATTATGGAAGCCATTGTTGATTTTCCTATTGTCGGGTTTTGAAGGCCTGTCATGCTTTCATTCTTTTATCTTTATCGGTTTTATACTATTGTGTTTTGTTTGAATTCATTGTGTGTGAAGGTATGGACAACTATTTCAAAGAAAACAAGAGACATTATGGTAGCCACTGCTGATTTCCTGTTGTCTTGTTTTGAAGTCCTGTGTTGCTTGCATTGTTTTGTTCTGATCTGCTTTCTTCTGTTCTGTTTTGTTTTATTCTCTTTAAAATAAAATTTTAAAAAAGATGTCTGGTAGAATAGTTGATGTCTATTTGCCTCTTCAGTGTCATTGTCTGTGAAAAAGGGATCAGTAATACACCCTAGAGGAAAGGATTTAATGGAGTAATTCAGGTAAAGTGCTTAATAGCCTCTGGTATGTAGTAAGCACTCAATAAATGTCAGTAAATGTTCTTTTATTAAACAAACCTGGTTATAAATGGCAGGTGGGTCTGGGCTTTAGTGAGAGAGTTGGGGGTACAGCTGCTTTGTCATGTGTGTGCACCTGTGTTCCTGCATATGAATGCATGTTCATGCATGTGTATTTCATGGCTGTCCTACAATAGGCTCTAAAGTAAGGATGTACAGTATGTAGTGTGCCTTGTGAAGTCTGCCTTATTCCTACTTCTTTGGTAAGCCATGTGTGCACATGTGCATGTACATAGATAAAATTTATATCCATTCCTTCTTTTAATTATGTATGAGGAGTTAAGTAGTCCTTCAAAAACGCACATAGTAGCACAAGACAGTGGCAATGGTGCTAATGTGAGTGAGGAAAAACATGCATTCTTTCTACTTTCTAATTTTTAATAGGGTCTTGTATTGTTGGTCATAGTCAGCAAATATATTTAATTTTTTAAAGAACACTTTCACGACTCAGTGTAGTCCATAGGGGAAAAAGCATCATAAAGTATGTTAAATCTAGAACTCACACTAAGAACTCCATGCCCAGTCCATCTGAGCATCAAGGTGGTAGCTTCAACTAAGAGATTCCAGATCCTAGGAATGGGCAAGTCAGACATTTTTATCTTCCGTTTCTACTAGCTGTTACAAGATGACATTGTCACCTACTGACCACTTCAAAGAAGGGAAAGACTCACTGGGAAACATCAGTGAAATGTGGGGAGAGGAAAAATGGCATCCTTACAGTTTTTGATGTTTAAGAGAAATATATGGAACTGTAACACAATTTCTCCCAATTTCAAGCATTCCCCTTAAACTGGGTTGTTGGCCAGGTAGAACTGGCACACAAGTGCAAGTCAGGGAGATGCTGGAACCAAGGCCTGGAAAAGCAGCAGTGCTGGAGTTTGGGAGCTCTGTGTAATGAGAGAGCCATGGTGAAGACATCCTGGAGCAGTGGTGGTGAACCTAAGGCACGTGTGCCACAGCCAGCTGTTTGTTATCATTGAAAGCTCTAAAACGTTTGTCATCACTGCCCGAGAGTGATGTTTACAGTGTCGCATGAAGCAGTTCAATATGGGTTACAGAGAATTTGGGACTAGGTATGAATCGAATTGGTTCATCCAGGACTGCAGAAAGAGCTCTGAACTCAGGCCAAGGAAATACTGGCACTTAACCAGCTTGGTGGGTAAGTCACTGAGCCCTGGTTTCCTCATTTGCAAAATGGTGGTTCATCCTGGCTCTTTTCTTTTTAATTTATGTGATTGGGATGTGATATGGTGATGGATTTAGAAATAGTAACAGGCTATACCAGCATAGAGGGTTGTTGCTGCTTGGAATCAGAGCAGGTGACTTTTACCACCAATGACCTGAGTCCTTCCCCTATGTATTCTGTTGGGTTTTTCTTGGTATGTTGCCAGTGCACTTTAAAGGACTTTATGCCACCAGTTGTGTAACCTTATTAGAGGCTTTAAGAAGTATTGACCAGCCTTGTAGAGAGAAATTAGTAAAAGGATCATTTTTCTGGTGCCAGGCAGGCCTTTATGCAAGTCCAGTGCAGAGATTTGATTCAAGAAAAATCTTGATGATTCTGTTCCAGGTCCTTAATCTATTGGATTAGTCTTTCTCCAAGAATATATCATGCCTGCCTTTGCCATTTGTGCATCATTTGGTTAGATACTGTATTTTATAGAGAGCTTTTAAAAAATATGAATTTATATATAACTAAGTTTTATGGCTTCAGCTAACACTAGGTCTTCAGATGTTATTTTGAGTCACTTTATTGGGGACTTTGGTGACTTCTGTGGTTATGTGTCAGTTTTCAGCCATTTATCATTTTACTTCTTTCACATTCAGATTTGTGTCTGCAAAATCCACTTTTAGCATAACATCTAGAAAATAGAAACAAAGATTTGTAGAACTTCGTTTTAAGCAAGCGGTATATGTAGGGGTAGGGGTAGAAGAGGGGAGCCAAGATAGCCTTATTATCTACATTTGCTTTTTTAAAATGAGCATTCTGTATCCTTTATGGTTACAGAGTACAGCACTTGATTCACCTTTTGTGATATCAGGAACATGAGGTAACGATGGCACTCTTGGCACTAGAGGACCCACTCCTCTGGCCTTGCTGCCTTGAAGACGCAAGTTGTGGTGGAACCTCTTACCAACGGAGCACCAGGCCCTCCTGAGGGTTGCAGTACTCAGCCTGCTGACAGGCTGCACTGCTCCCCTGGGATGGGCTGGAGAGCTCCGTGCTTGTCTCAACAAGATCCACTGGCTTGTGACTGCATACAAAGGGATAAAGATTGTGTATTTGCTGATGATGTGATTGGTCAAGATACTGATTCTACACTTCTGCCCCCTTCCCTGTGTTCAGCTGGGTTCCTCCTCAGGGATGTCTGGGCAGAGAAAAACAAAACAGAGAACTAAGCCACTGACTTTCAAAAAATATTGATCAGGGAGCACATGAGATGTAGTGCAAACAGCTTCCCTTTGTTGTGCTGCATGGGGACCTTACTGTGCCCTGCGATCACCACTGTAGGGACTTCCTTGCTCTGTGAAAAGATTAGGAAAGAGAAAGAATTCCCAGAGGCAGTACCCAAAAATAATTTCAGCATTTCTAAATGTGTTTCTTTGAAGTCGTTGATCCCTTTGGTTTTCTAGGCCATGTGGTGGCATGAGGGAGTGGTGCTAGGAGGTCAGATGTGAGCAGCAAACTTCTTACAGCAACAAAGTCCATCTTACTTCCTAGTCCCAACCACCTCTCCCTAGTTTGAGCCTCCAGTGCTGCATGACTGGTGTCTGTCTGGCTGTCTCCCCCTCTTTCTTTCTCTCCTTCTCCCTCTCTGTCTCCCCACTCTTTCCCTCTCCCCATCATGTCTGTTCTTTCTCCCTGCAATGCACATCTGTGGTGTGGATGTGCTGTGGACAGATGCAGCTATACTCGAACCAGCCCCATGCCAGAGGTCCCAGGTGGGCCATTCCGGGTGAGTGAGATGCTGTGACCTTGAGTGTCCTCTGGTCAAGTGAAGTGTGGCCCTGCCTTTTATCTTGATTTGCCTGGATTGGCTTTGTGTAAGCAGCCAGGGATCTTGTTAATGGACCCCTGGGACAGAGAAAAGAGGACAGAAGTGGATTTGTTGAACCCCGTGGGGCGTTTGAAATGGTACCAAGAAGAGACTGAAATGCAATCAGCCTTTACTTATCAGGCCTGATTCCCAGTGTGTCAAAAGGGTGATGATTAGTAAGAAAAAGGCCAGGATACTTTATCTTTTCCTTTGTACATTTGGGGGGAAATGCTGTCTGCCTTGCTAGCATTAGAAGCAGACCATTCTTGTTTCTCTACCATATCACATCAGCTTTCATTAAAAATCAGCAGCAGCAAATATCAAGCCCCATCCATGGAAAACCGTTTAAGGCAACACTGTGCTCCAGTGCTTCAGGGGTGGGATTTTTGCCTTCTGCACCAATGGAACCGTTTCTCATACCCATGCCTTTCTGACCCAGCAGCTTTTAAAAGACCAAGAAGCATTGCTCTGCTTTCTACTGCCTCTAAGAGACCAGGGCTGCTATGCCTCTACCCATGTCCCAGACAGCATATTTGAGACAAGTCGGCTTAATTTGCCTGCATGCCTAAGAAGCCTCTCTTTAAAATCTTAGTCTGACAGAAGAGCTGTATCTAAATATTTTGCTTTTCCCATCCAGGTGAGCGACGGAGGCGCCGATGCCAGGTGGCGTTCAGCTACCTGCCCCAGAATGATGACGAACTTGAGCTGAAAGTTGGTGACATCATAGAGGTGGTAGGAGAGGTAAGCAAGTGGCCAGGCAGCACAGTTGCCACGTAGATGTACAGGGCTAACATGTAAAGAACCTCATCACAGGGCAGGGGGTGTAGCTCAGTGGTAGAGCACTTGCCTAGCATGTCATTGGTGCTGGGTGTTAGAACTTGAAGAAATCCTAGAGATCATCTAGTTGAGTCTCCTGAGGAAATGGGTTCCAGCAGAGGAGTGCTGTTAGGCCACTTGGGATCAGTTGTGGGGCCATTTGAAACCATTGTCTAGCATAACACACTAAGTACCTCTGAAATTCCAACCCAGTGCCACCAACTTTCTGGTGTGTATTAATGGATGACTCTGACTATCCAGAATGACACAGATCCATTTCTCCAGTATGAACTCAGTTTTCACTGTGAGAGACATTGTGGGCTTAAAAGGAAGGAAAAGAAGTGACATTTATTAGAAGGCCAAGAATGTGGCAGGTACAATGAGGTTTTTTTTTTTTTTTTTTTTTTTTTTTTTTTTAACACAATGCTGGGATGGAATGCTGCACTCCCTGCCCAGTGATGAGGTTCTTCACATTTTAACCACTTGCCCTGCTTGACCACTTTATTGTGTAGATGAGAAAAGAGTCTCAAGAGACCCTCCCTAGACAAGCAGGGCTTAGGGGTGAAGCCAGGTCCACCTGAGTGGGGACTTGTGCACTTTCTGTAGTGCCACTTTCCTTTGTCCTACTTTGTCCTAACTACCTGGAGCCAGCTCTGTTTGCAAAATGGCCTTCGAGACACTGGGTGGGCTTTTCAGGCTCCACTCCCTCAGATCTGTGGGATCCTGGGCCTCCCTTTGAGCTTCATCATTTGTCTTGCTTTAACACTTGTATCTGTATATAGAAGTACAGTTTTCCAATTGCTTTTGTTTCCTGAATGCCATTCAACTTTGCAGAAACTCATGGTTTATAGAAAAAGAAGGTAGAAGTCGAGGAGGATTGAAATTGAACCATCATGTGGATGGAAGTGGCAGGGTTAATGCTAAAAGCCAGATTTCTTGACTTTCAGACAAACCTAATATGACCCTGTGTGAGAGTTTTATTGAACTCATTAGCAAGCATTCTGTAAGATGGAAAGCTGTCTCCAAGAAATTTGTGAAAGAGCAAAGCATGTATAATGATGGAAAGAAAAAAATACTTGATTAAAAACACTAAGACACCAAACTTCATAATGTACTACAGGGCAATAAAACTAACTTTTGAAGTCATCTTTTCTAGGGGGACAGATCGTTTACATTACTGTTGGTCAAAGTTTATTTTCATTGCTGTATGCCAAGAATCACTTATATTACTTTCTGCTTTCTACCAGTTAACAGCTACACTAACACAGTTGTAAACTAGCCCTCAGGCATAGCAAATAATGTGCCAAAGGAGATACATATCCCCAGAGAAGCAGCTAATGGGGGGTCCCATTGTGGTGCTGGGAGGACATTCTGAAACCCCCTTTGCCTATTTCCAGGTTTTGGATAATTTGTACTAATATGTCATCCATCTTTTTTTTTTTAATTCCCTAGTGTCAAGCAGGGCATGTAGGAAACATTTATTCAAAGTCGAGTGAGTGATAAATGGACAACATAGTAGAACATTTATTCCAAGCATAGGAAGGCAAGTTTCTTAACACAGTAACCATGGAAGAAATTCCAGAGAAAAAATAAACAGATGTGACTAATAAAAAAAGTTACAATTTTGGGGTAATTTGAAGCTTGTGTAGCTAAGGAAAAAAAAGCAGGAAATAGGAAAAATTATAGAAAGTTAGAACAAAAAGTATACATATGACATATGAATTATATTAAAAAGCTACTGGAACAATGATAATTGATAAATAAATTTACCATAAATACAAATCCCACAAGAGGGAAACTCTTAACTATGAGAAAATGTTCCATCCTGCTATTAATTAAACAAGTGCAAATTAAAACAATAATGGGTTTCTACTTATGAAAATCTAGAAAGGATTTGGTGGTAAGACTGTTGGTAAAGCTGAGAGTAACTGGTGAATTTGTACGTCTGTATGATCATTATATGAAGCTATTTAGCAAGCTATGTTGAGAGGTATAAAGATCTAATAGCATTCTTTCACTTAGTACTTTCCTTCCTAAGAATTTGTCTTCAGAAAAGGGTTAACAAAGAAAAAAATACATGAGAAACGTTTTAATTGCAGCAGTGTTTGTGATAATGAAATATAATCAAGGAAGGGAATTAAGTTGTATTATCTAACTGGAAGATTATGAAACCATTAAGATAATAAACACAGAGGCCTTTAAATATGTATTTATTTTGATACTTTGCATTATAATTATCTGTTATATTCCACTAAGCTGAGAGCTTTTCAACAGCAGAAACCTGGTTTTTATCTATTTTTGTATTTATGGTACCTGGAATAGTACATGAAGCCTAGTATGTACTTTAACAAATGCTTGCTAAGTAAGTAAATGAATAAGTGGGAATATGAAAACAGGTTTTACAAAATAAATGAACAGATCAGAACACAACTTGAATACATTGGGATATAATCATGTAAAATATATCTAGATGCATGTGATCAAAGCCTGGAAGGGAACAAGAATTGAAAATGGTCCTGTCGTCGTAGATGATTTTTCCTTTAATCTTGCAGTAATGCTTTAAAGAGAGTACAAATCAAGACAAGGCAAATGATTTATGTATTTCTGCGAAGTGATGCCCACTTTTCTTGCTCTTTGGGTGCAGGGAAACTGAGGACAAGTTGCTGAAGGAGAGGAGCGAGTGCAGGCGGTGACTGAGCTCACCGAGAGGACAGGAACCCTTCCCGCCACGGGCAGTGCAGCTCCTTTCCACTCCAGGCCAGCTAGATGTCAGGCTTCATTCTGGGCTTGCTACATCAGGAAAGGGGAAAAATAGCCATAGAATCTGTGCTCGTTATATAAAATGTAAAGGCTAACCTTTTAATCGATATTTTATGTTTTTTTATATTTTATTTTATTTTATTAATTTAGTTTTTGGTACCATGGGTCATACTCACAACCCCGTGCTTGCCAGGCAAGCACTGTTAATCCACATTTTTAAAAAGAATTAGTTCACTATTTTTCCAGTTTACTTATAATATTGGGCCATTGTTGTGGTATAATATAAAACTTGTCCTTTTTTGTGATAGTGAATATTGTGTAAATACTAATGGGGAGCTCTTCTCTAATTCCTCTGAAGAATAAAAACAAAATGAACCAAATAACCCAAAACCTTTAAATCACAGGAGTAGATCAAGGTAAGAATACATTAATAGCTTTGCAATACTATAGAATCAGTCAGTTAATAAAGCATAGCATTGTGTATGTATATATTAGGTTATTTGCTTATTGGTTAATAGGTTAATTTCTATAGTATTGCAAAGCTATACACACCCATGCACAAATGCACACTTTTTTTTGGTCCTGGTTGACAACTCTCACAGTGATTTTGAATGTACAGACTAGTTTTATTTTGAAGCTGTTGCATCAACTAGAGAATTCTAAAAGGCAATATACATCTATTTTAATATTTAACTTTAGCTTCAAATGTCACAATATATATGCATTTATCATTTATCAGCACTATATCATGCATAAAGTAGGGTCAAAGCTTTTTCCTAAAATGAGTTGCTGGTTTGAATGTCTTCCTTTGTATATCCATAGTGCATGCTCTGCAATTCCTGCTGGCTTCTTTACAGTGGATTGATAGCAACATAAGTGAAGTTATTGGAGTACAGAATCCTTCTAAAAGTCCACCTCCCCACCACCAACTGTTTTTAATTTTCTTGTCGACACCTAATTTGGCAGCAGTTTTTCTTTTAACCTTCAAATTGTTACCTTTATCCTTTTTACCATCCGTTTTCTCTTTATACCTATATATTTTTACACTATTTAATCAAACGAGTGCTGTCAAATAGCAAGACGTGGGCTTAGGCAGGTTTGGGAAGAAGCCCTGGCCCTCCCTTCCAGCCTCCTACCGTCAGCCTCAGGAAAGGAAGGGAGAACAAAGGTAGCCCTGGAGTTGGTGAAATGGAAGTTACTCAAGAAAGTGCCTCCCCTGGTTCTGCCTCCCGGCTGGCCAGCAAGATTCTGCTGTGGGAAAAATCATGGTGGAGACCCTAGAGGACGTGGACTACCAATTTTTTTTTTGGTGAGGGATTTCAGGGATCGAACTCACAACCTTGCACCTGCCAGGCAGGCACTTACACCACTGAGCTAAATCCTTGGCCCTATTTTTGGAGACAGGGTCTCACTATGCAGTTCAGGCTGGCCTTGAACTCACTTTGTAGCCCATGCTGGTCCCAAACTCACAGCAATCCTCCTGCCTCAGCCTCCCGAGTGCTGGGATTAAAGGCGTGTGCCACTACGCTGGGTTTGGACTACCAATTTGATAGAAAAGCACCAGGTTGTGAATTCCTGGAGTGATATTTTTAAAGAACTCATTGTGTCTACATACGTAGGTAATGTGAGTCCAGAGTGGAGAGGACAGAAATGTAGGCAATGTTCTCATTAAGGAATAGAAACGGCACATGGACAGGGTTACCAGGAGAAGCAGCATTTGAGGCCTCTGGAGGTTTTTCTTTTTGGAGAGTGCATTTGACACCAGCCACTTTGTTTTTCTGTCTGTGTTATCTGGAGGCTGGGGAAGGAGCTGCTTTTTCCCTGTGTTGGATGAGCTTGGTCTTAACCAGTGCCATTCAGTGGTGGCCCAAGGGATACTCAGACATCTTTGCTTTTATGTGTTCTTTATGGTTGGTTTCTGAGGCATTTCTCAGTGGTCTCCAGTCAGGCTGGCTGGCAACCCAGAGCTAAAGTCTCTGAGTTAAAGCCTAATCTGACTTTGTGGTTTGCAAAGATGATAACTCACACATACAAAAAAGACTGCATCTTCCTTCTTGTGACCATAGAAGGAGATTTGGCTTACTCAGCTAGAATTAAGTAGGCCCTTCCAATTCTTCAAAACTTTCAGTCAGTCAGATAATCTCTGTGGGTGTGGGTAGGCAGCTCATCATTTCCTTTTTGCTCATGAGAAGTCAAGTTCATTACAAAGCTGATTGGTTAATGGGTGATCAAAACATGCCTGGATACTTACCCATTAAGACACTGCCATGCTTTAGAAGATCCTCCCATCCCTTTCACAAAAACCTAACATTCAGTAAGAAAATCTGTTTATTGAGATTGGATTATCCAAGAAGCTCAAACTGTTCTACAGTTTTTCCCCAAATAACTTGGGCGTGAATATCTCTGAATTACCACTGTGCAGAGATGGTAAAGCATTCATGTTAAGGAGAGGGAAGCCATGTTTTGAAGAGAAGGTGATTAGATTTGAATCATACAGCAGGCCACAACCATAAAAAGTAACACATTTGTACATGTAAATGTACTTATAATAGGTTTATGTGGGATTTATTAAATATTTCAGAGCTTATATTCTGAAAGAAACTCTGTTTATAGAGATTCAGAGATTTATTGAACAGAATTTGTGCCTTGAAACAGACTTGGACTTGTCAGGGAGTGTAAGACCTACACAGCTAGGAAGAGAACTTAAAGCCCACAGTGTTAACCAGAGTGGCAAGTGATGGAACTGACAAATGAGCAAGGCGTTGAAAGACAGGTCCACACTGAAGGTGAAGAAGTTGCTTCCTAAAATAGGTGAGATTTCAACTGGGTGCAGGAAAGGGGAACAGTATTGTGTCATAGACACTGGACTAGTCTGGAGGGAGGAGGACAGTGCTAGTACAGCCTTGCTCAGAGGTAGGGGGTGGCCTGTGAATGTTTGGACAAGTGTGGAGTATGGGAAGCAGATGCTGTTGGATGCAGTGACATGAAGTTGAGAAAAAAAAAAGCACAGTGCTGCCCATGCTGAACTTGCAAAGGGACACCTCATTGCGATCCTTGCCTGGGTGTTCACACATTCCCATGTGAAAATTTTTTTCAACCTGAGAATAGTGATAGGAAAAAACTTGAGGCTGTTGATTCATCAGAAAGGTCATCTTGCTGACTTGATTCCATCTTTGTTAATATTTTCAAATTGGAATGATGGTAAGACCTTAGCATAGAGTCACTTAGGAATTTAGGGGCTGTGAAATAGCCTGTGGCTATTTTTAAAGATAAAGCTGTCAAGCACTGGTCAAGGATGGCTCCAGCAGTCTTATCAGAAACACTTTCCACTCTCAAAATTATGGATGTTGAAGAGTTTTCTTAAGACTTTCATATAAGTTGTATGTGTTTCCTTAAATCATTTCCCTATGAATTACAGATTTCTCTTCTGAAGGTCTTCTCTCTTATGGAATAGGCTTGTTCTCGAAAGAATTGGGGTGGGGGGATAGAAATCAGTTCCCCTGTGTGTGCAGAATGTTCTGGCCCAGACAGAAAAAGATGAACTATGCAGGAATTAGGAGGAAAATACTGGCCCGCATAATACTCTTGTGTTTGGCACAATCAGCTTTCCGTATCCTAAAATCAATAGTTTCCGTGGCCTGTGTGCCCCTCCCTCGCCCTTGCTTGCTCCCAACCCAGGTTGTTCCAGTTTGTTCCAGTTTACTATTGACTGGAGTTTGGGAAGCAAAATGGTCGTTGAATGAAAAAAGTTATAGCAGCAAAGTAGTGGAGTTTTCTGTCAGGCTAGTTGAACCTTCAGGTAGATTTTAGGTTTGGTAAACCCCTTGCTTGCTTCTCAGTGTAGTTGACGGGTAAAACATTTTGGGGGATGATAAATAGGAGCTGCTTCAAATAGGTAGCCACAGGAAAGCACATCATCCTTTGATTTCTATACATTCTCTTTCCTGCCTTAAAAAATGCAGATAATGTTTACACAGTGGGGTGTGGTAGGGCCGGGTGTTGAAATTCACCCAGTTGTTTTCTCAACTTCCAATAGGGCTGAGATCTAGAAACCACTTCCTTGCTCAGAACCCACTTCGATGTTGTTGATTGTAAAGGCATGGGAATTGGTTGGCTCTGGAATATAAACTGTATAAATGATTTTACTTGGCATTTCTCAGACACAAGCAGGTGAAAGCTCCCCTGCTTCTGGGTCTGAACCAAAGGCAGAGTCTACTCTTTGGGTACAGACTTGGGCCACAGAACTGGCCAGGTTGGTCACAGAGGCCTAGAGAAGACTGTTTAGGAATGGGAGTGGTGAGGGTAGGGAGAAGGTGGGCATCTGCTTCCTTGTATTACTTTCCTTAGGATAAAAATTATAAGCCCTTGGTGGCGTTCAGAATCCCTACTTTATTACAAAGGGCTGCATTTTTTTCTCTCTTTAAATGAAGAACATCATCATAAGTTCGCTTGATTTCTGAGCAGGAAGCACACAGGATCTGCACGTTCCTTGCTTTTGTTATAAAATCTACTAGAGGATGATTCTTCATTTGTTTTATTCACAGTGAATCTTCTCCAAAGTACTGAGGGTGAGGTACAGTACAAGGTAGATTAGACAGGTGGAACTGGGGGCACTGGGAAGGCCACACACGTATGGGTGTGGAAGGACCTAATTAAGACCAGTGGCTAATGCAGTTAGGCTGTTTTGGTCCTTTCTGCCCCTCACAGGAAGGAAAAATCCTTTTGTTGGAGAATCAGGGTTTGATAGGCCCCTGTGGAGAATTTCTCCCAGTGATTTTCCATTCATTCATTCATTCATTCATTTAGTGTGAAGCCCTGTGCTTTACTCTTGGAATTAATGAATGAAAGAATGTCATCAATTGGGCTTTAGTGTCTTTGTTCTTATGCAAGGAGTTGATCTAGAATCTCTCTGAAGAGAGTTATTGTGGGAGTGAGGATCATTTTTCTCATATCTCCAGGCTCAATCTCGAGACCAAAGCAGCAGCTGTAGGAAGAAATAATACACGACAACTCTCATTGCTCCCCGCAAAGGGCTCAGCTCACAGAGAAACAAGCCTTGTGCCCAATATGCCTGTGATGGGAAATGTGTCCCCCAGGAAGTGAACAGTGGTTTTATTGTCTGCCTCTCTATTTACAGTGTGGCTAATGATAGACCTTTGTCATTTTCCCATAGGTCATTTCTCTCAGGCTGTGCTGTGACAGTGATACAGGCATCCGGGGGTGTGGTGAGGTGAAGATACCCCTGTTTTCCCAGCAGGCAGCCTGCTGATCCTACATATCAGGAGTGTTTCCTTGAGGGATTTGGGGCTGGAGCTGCTTATTACTGGGAACAGGAACATTTTAGACATCTTCACACTGAATGGTATGGAATTCGCCCAGCAGCCTTGCACAGCCAGCGATTATAGCACAGATCTCTCATTTGTGGTTCATGCCCTTGGTTTCCCGCTCCTGCCCTGTGATTCCTGTGAGGAAGGAGGGCGTTTTATGGTTTCTGATTCACCACTAGTATAAAGGACTCCATGCTACAAATCCTGTAACTGTTGATATTCAGGCTCATAGCGAATCTTCCTAACCATCTCAATCCTATACAAAATGTCCTTGAAAGAATAATACATATTAGTTGAGTTGGCATAGAAATATGGAATGATTTCAATGGAAATGCCATAAAATTCCATGAATTAGTATTGAATAGTCATTGGGACAATCATGCATGGATGCTGTTGTCTGCATTCTTTCCTGAAGATTTTGTGGTCATGCAAATGTAATTGCCACTCTGTAAGTCTGTCCTATGCGTTCCCTAACAAATGCCCTGAACTCATTCCTCCAATTGTCTCCATTCCACAGGCTTCTTCAGCTCCCTCCGTTCTGGAATGGTTCACATGTTTCCTCTCCTAATCATAGCAGTTGTGTCTACTTTCTTAAAAATCTACCTTACTTTTTATTTCTTTTTTTTTTCTCAAAGCCTTCATTTAGCACCCCAGATCTTAATGAGCTCTATTTTGTGTGATAAGTTTGGTTTGTGCTAAGTCTATTTACCTTGATTTGCCAGCTTTTTTAGTCATAGCTTTCTATCTTGGTAGAATTCTCCTTCTTCAGGAGACTCAAACACATGTGCTGGATAATTCTGTATCTCTATCCCCTAGAGTAGAATAATGCATATATTGTACCTCTAACATGGATCAAGATCTTGCCTAAATATGATAAGTATGGCATGTGTTATCTCTCCTCATTGAACAGGTGGGAAAAACAGTGTTCATTTTGGTAGGAAAAATTAGAGTAAGATCACTCCACTACTGAATTTGGTAATATTTGAGCTAAGCTTTTGACTTTAATTTTCTTTTTTGTCTGTTTGAATTATTTTTAGCTCTTAAATTGTATTTATTTATTTGGGCTGGTAATTTATGCACATAGTAAGAAAAAAATCACAGAGGTCTAGGTCTGTTATTCCATATGACAGTGGTAATTTAATATGTGCTTGTTCTTAAAATGACCTTATTTTCTTCCAGGAAGCCAACTTGCTATTCTAGCTTCTGCTGTTTGATTAGTAGCTGTATCACAAAATTTTGGGACTTTTTTTTTAACCCTTTTGTCACTTGTCTCAGCTAATGCCTTCCACACCTTCTTTCATCCCTTCCCATTCATTCTAAGGTCATTTAGAAACTGGGAAATCCTTCTCATTCTGATTGACTTCTTATCCCATGGATTCTCAACTGTTTTTATTAAACTGTCCAGTTTTGGCAGTCTGGGAAAACTACTCTCAGTTTTTAAGTAATGATTTTAAATGTATATAGTGAAAGACAGGATTACAAAGGGAGCCATTTATATTGAAGTAATTATCTAACTAACTTAAAAGCGAATTTTGAATTAGTAATCTATGTTTTCTTACTAACACTTTAAATAACAAAAGTCTCCCAGTAGACGTAATGGTGTATGCCACCATTTCAAAGTAACAGTAAACACAATGGATATTCTGAGATACCCATAGCATCTATGATGTAAAATGAAAATATCTGTTATTTGTTTGGTGATAAGTCACAAGGCCTTCTGACATTGGTCTATATTAGTTAGACATTCATAATCAAAGGAAATGCTGAATTTCAGTTAGAAGCTAATAAAAATGAAGTGTTAATTTTTGTCTTGTTTATGTTTGTTGATTCCAGGTTAACCTCCACCCATCCTTAGTTATAATCTCAAGAGTATGTGGCCTGCATTCTGGTTACTCCACACCATACAAATGGAAGGCAGAACTGCGAACAGCCATGTCTAATCTGAGCCTGTGTTTCTGTTCCCTTTGCATCCGTGCAGGTAGAGGAAGGATGGTGGGAAGGTGTTCTCAATGGGAAAACTGGAATGTTTCCATCCAACTTCATCAAGGAGCTGTCAGGGGAGTCGGATGAGCTCGGAATTTCCCAGGATGAGCAACTGTCCAAGTCAAGTAAGGAAGGCCACCCCACTGAACCAGAAAGGGAGGGGGAAGACCATTGGTCTCCGCTTCACCCTTCCTTCTGTACTGTCATATGCTGAGATGCTGTGACAAAAAAGTTCACGGTATTTTGTTGGCTATGCTACCTTAACCCATTGAGGTTTGGTAAGTTTACCACTATAAAGGTGTGACCTGCAGCCACACGTTCTGTACATCTTTGGATAGGTAGCTTCCAGTTCTCAACCCTTACTGGTAGCCCATCAGCTATTCCTCCTTATACTTCTGGAATGTCATTTACTGTAAGTTCGTAATTCATTTTTAATGAACCGATGAGACTGTTAATATTTCTTAACATCCTTTAAGGAACTTGGAGAAATACAACAACAACAAAAAAGCAAAAAAAAAAAGACACACTGGTGATGAGAAGTGCTGTGCATAAGATAAGTGCTCATGCCACTTCCTTTAACAGTATGACAAGACAACTGAGGGTCCAGACCCCACCTTGGGTGAGCATGCATTTCCTTCTGTGATGGTGAGAACGAACTTCAGGTCTTTCTTTCCCCAGGGCCTGAAGGTCTCCCTCCAGTTTCTCTGCTGCCCTTCCCAGCTCACGGAGCAAAAGGTCAGGACCGGGAAGCTTTGTTCTCCCAGTCGCTAACCCAGCTTCCCACATGGGCGTCTGTGTTTATCTTGTGCTATGTTGAGCCAAGGTCATGGGTGTGAATGTTGCAGGAGGCTCAGCTCTGTCATAGTGGTGTGGCAGTACCTGGTGTCGCTCACTTTCCTTCTTGTTAAGAGGAAGACAGCTCACTGTTGCCAAGATGATTTGTAAATGTCTTCCTTTTCCATTTGGAAAAATCTGACTTGAGTGATGTTCTTATGTTGGTTTGGTGTCTCTTTTATTTAACCAGTAGCATAATTGGACAAATACCTGATTTGGAAGTAAAGCCTTTTCCAGAGAAGTACTTAGGCAACCTCCTTTGCTTTGTATCTCAGTTGCTCTGGATCATACAGCCTTACATGCATAGAAATAGCTGCACTGGCTGGTTGCCTCATTGGCTTAAGAAGTACCTTTCCCTGTACTGCCAAATCCTAGAATCTTTCTACCTTGAATTCCATTCCACCCTAGAGTAAATAATAGGAAAGCCTGAGAGAGGATTTTGGATCTCCTGCTGCATTCTGACTTGGAGCAGGAGGTTTTCTCAGTAACTTGACCAGCTAGTAAGAATGGCCCTGAAAATTGCTATTACTTCCCAAATCTACATTAGAAATCTAGCTGCTCTGTTGTCCTCTTTTTTGCACTGGAGTAGTGTCATACTTTATAATTAGATCTCATAATAACAATGCTGTACCTCAGGGACATTGTGGATTAAATGTGCTTTTTTGGATGGAGAACCAGATCGAATTATTATTACTTTATTTTCATGAGGAAATGCATTATGAATTCCAATGGCAATAATGTATATAAACCACCTATAGAAGGTTCTCAATAAATGATAGCTGTCACTGTTAAGAAAAACTGTTAAGTTAAACTGCTGGGACATAACAAGTTACTGTTTGCTTACTCACTGATACTGTGGCCATGGAAGCATCATGTCTGTACTGGAAAATTGCTTTGGGATTCCTCTACTGATGCAGAGAAAAAAAATACGGAGAAAGATTGGGCAACCTCATTGGGAGAGCCTTGGCCTCTTAGCTATGCTCTCAGATTGGAAGGTCAAGGCAAATACCTCCTGTGGTTTTAGAACTCATGAAACAAATTGTCCCCCAACCATTGCAAGTTATAGACAGCTGACTCTGCCTGAACTCTCAGCTCAAAGCATGTAGTGTTAGAGTTCTTGTTGCAGGAGGATTAGGAGGCTGAGTGGAATGGTCTTCTCAATCTTCTGACTTTCCTTCCTATACCTCTAGCACTTGTTCAATTAACAGCCTTCCATTTCAGGACAGAAGAGCCCAGTTGTTCCCAAAGTCATGTTTAGTCCTTGAAATCTGTCCTTTGTTGAAATTTTGAGGTTCTTGGAAAGGCATGGTCTGCTAATGATGGCTGTTTCTGATAAAAATGACTTTTGTAATCTTTCTGTACGTATAACTGAGGAAAAGAGGGGCCCATTGCTCCATTTGTCTATATCCATTCATCCTCCCTCCTCCTACTTTTCATTCACTCAGTCTTCACTGAGCCCCTGTTGTTACTGAGACACTGTCCAAGGCACTGAAAATACAGAGTCAAATCAGGCAGGACATTTCCTGTCGGTAAGCTCACCTTGAAGGGTGTGTACCAATTCCCAGAAGTTCAGGAAAGTGTCCCTGGGTGCTTTCATCTGAGGAAGGGTGGGTACAAAGACAGAGTCCAGTCCCATTGCTATATGGGGGTGGAAGTAGTCACAAAGGACTTCAAGTGGAAGTAGTCACAAAGGACTCAAGAAGAGCAGGTTGGAGAATAATGTCCCTGTAACCTGCCAAATGGAAGTCGTCCCTTGAAAAAGAGAAATAGCATTTCTCAGTGTTTAGACAAGATTTTTCAGTAGTCATTTACACTCTGGATTTACTTCGGCATCTGATTGATTATGTTAAAGTTTATATAATCAGATCACCTTCAAAAATTATGTATACTGGTAAGACATGTCTAAGTGGAACCCTTGGTTTTAGAATGAATCTGCTTATTCTTTACTGCTGGAGAATAGTTTGGATAGTTCCAATGTACTTTGCTTTTTTTTTTTTTTTTTTTTTTTTTTTGCGGCACCAGGGATCAAACTCGCAGCCTTGCACCTGCCAGATAGGCAGGCGCTTAAGCTGCTGAACCAAACTCCCAGCCCTGGTTTTTTGAGGCAGGGTCGCACTATGTAGCTCAGGCCGGCCTTGCGCTCGCGTTGTAGCCCAAGTCGGCCTCGAACTCACAACGCTCCGCCTACCTCAGCCTCCCAAGTGCTGGGATTAAAGGCGTGCACCACCACGCCCGGCTTTTGCTTTTTTTTTTTTTTTTAAACCTGCTTGTTTCAAAATTATAGATTCATAGGAAGTTGTAAAAATAAACACAAAACTGTAAAGGGATGGCCCATGTACATTTTACTTAGCTTCTCCCAGTGATAACATCTCATAATTATAGTAAATACATATTTACTTTTGTCATAAAGCTGAAAAGTACAAAATATAGTTAATGTTCAAAAGATATCTAGTCTTTCTCTGGTATTAGCTAAAATTTACTTGGTTTTTATTAGACCAGACCATTTAATATTCTTTGTAAAGTACAATTAGATTTTCCAGAGAATGTTTAGTTAATATATAACTCTAGGGGTAAATTCTAACATATGTACCATATTGGTAGATTTTAGCAATCACAGTGACATCGTATAAACATCTTTTAATTTAAATGCTACCAGATATTTGGTTGAGTTTTTTTTTTAAAGACAGGTAAAATCTATATCCTAGTGTGAAGTGAATCTTCTATACAGTGAGTCCTTGTACATCATTTTGTTCCACACACAGTACACACACACCCCTACCTCTATATGTACACATGCTTATTTGGTATTTGAATACTTCACATTTTTACTTCAGGAAAGTATTTGAGGTAGTTAGTGAATTTTGTAAACTGATAGATTAGTGTCATAGAAAAAATATTGACATTATTTTATAAAGAAATGTGCCATGACTGCTTGTCACATAGTAGATACTTAATAAATGCTTAATTCTTTATTACTCTAAGGAGACATTTTAATCTTTGAATGACAGGTTGAAATTTCTGGAACTTGGTTTTTTTTACTTACTCTGAAGTATTTTTACATATAGAAGTTGGTTTTGGAAACTTCTAAACCTTCTTAGATCTTTGCTCAGGGTAATCCAGTCTATCAAGGAAAGAATTTCAAAAATTAGATTGGTTGATATTTTTGTTTAAACATTTTACCTCCAAGAAGCAAATTGATAATTATATAGAAATGTTTTGCTGCATATTAAAATTCAAAAACATCTTTACCATTCATAGAACTTACAAAACCTTAAAAATAGTTTTTCAGAAGTATTTTTTAAAAGTTTTTATTGTAGAACATTTCTAACATGCAAAAGTAAGAATAATGTAATAGCCGGGTGTGGTGGTGTACCCCTATAGTCTCAGCACTCAGGAAGCTGAGCCAGGAGGATCACCATGAGTTCAAGGCCTGCCTACATCCCTATCTCAAAAAAAGAAAGAAAAAAAAAAGAAAGAGAGAAAGAAGCAACAGAATGAACCCATTGTACTAATCATCTAGCTTTAGCAGGTATCGCCCTAAGGCAGTTCAAAAACTGTTAATGTGTGAAGTGTTTTTTTGTTTTTTTGTTTTTTTTTTTCAGTTTAGGCACTCATCTCTAAAAGATTTGCTATCCCTGCCCTATGGTCAGTTTGTTAAAATTTTAGCCTTATACATTCCTCTCCTATGTTATCTTGTAGAAAATTCCATATATTATATAATTACATATATAAATATTTCAATGTGTCAATGAAAGGGTATCTTAAAAATACCATTATCCCCTGCACACAAAATTTTGGCAATTCCTTAAAATAATTAAATATATGGTCAGTATTCACTTCCCCCTAATAGTCTTCTCTTTTGGGATGCAATTTGTTAGTATGAATCTGGATCCAAATAAGGTGTATACATTGTGATTAGTTCAGTTGTCTCAGGTTTCTTTGAATCTATAATTTTCTCCTTTTTTTTTTTTCACGACCTTGTGCATGCTATGCAGGCGCTCCTGCCGCTGAGCTAAATCCCCGGCCCCAGTGTTCTCCTTCTTATCTCCTTTTTCCATGCAATTTTTTCTTAAAGAAACTGATCTCGGTTATTTATTAGTTTCTTACAACGTGGCCTGTACTGATTTGATCTCTGTCGTGTCATTTAATATGTATTCCTATGAGTTAATAATTGGGTCCAGAGACCTGAATGGGTTACTCTTAGTTATACAGAAATATACACATTCATATATTTTTTGCAAATCTTCTTGGGTGCAGTTGGATGGTCCACCTGGCATTTATAATGTCTGGCTGTATTTTCTTTTAAGTGTTAGTGACCATTGATCATTGTCACCTGGACCTGCTCACTCAGGGCTTACAAAGTGGTGTGAGTCAAGATTATAAAAAAAGAAATAGGTGCATTTCAGATCAGTAGTCACCCCCTCACACCAAAACGTGTTTAGTAAATCAGGCTTTTAAAAACCAAAATACGAGTTTGTGTCAGTAGTGCAGGCAGAATCTTAGGATGTTAGGGGTAGAGAGGAATTCAGAGGTCATTCAAACTTTTGTCAGATGACAGCACTACGGTTCACTATAATTAAGTCTGCGATTTGGCCTGGCTTATCAGTGAGGAAGCCAAAACGACCCATAGTTTTTCCACACACACACTGGTGTTGCCTCTGTTACACAAACAGGTCATCTGTCACTAAGTAATTGACAGATTTGAAACCTGGCTAAAGTCAAGCTTATTTTTTATGATCACGGATCACAATTAAGTGCCTTTTCATAATGTGTACATGCTACTACTAACTAATGTGAAATAGAGATAATCATTAAGTGTTGTAATCACAGACTGTCCTGTGACTATAAGATTTATTTGGTCTTAGTGTCAAAGAAATCCAGATATGAACCTTGCCCAATTTCAGTTTCATAGGTATTTTACCTCACATTTAAGATACAAATGTTCTCCATTTTCAACATGTTTTTGATATTACTTAATTTCAAATAATTGTTGTAAAACTAAAAATATTTCCGTGTTTTAAAAAATCGTATAGCTACAGGAACGTTTTCATTTCCCATCATCTCCAGAGGGAGAAAGTTTGTGTTTTCTTTCTATAACCATTAATAATCATAGGTTTTCAGTTTGAATTTAATTTCTCATTTTCCTAATTCTTTATATTAAAACATTTAGGTTCTGATATGGTAGTGGCATATCAAGCTAAGACAAAGATGGAGACGGTTTTTTGAAATACGTGACAAACCACTACTATCTACAAAAATAGTTTTATCAGCATAAAAATTGAGTTTCTCAGTGGCCCTTGCCTATGAAAACAAAAACCAGGTTAAGAAATTCCATTCTGACATTACCAGACCTTTTTTTTTTTAATTTAATGACATTTGTTTTGTGATTAATGAATTTTCTATCAGCAATGAAGATCAATCAGCAAATTGATAAAACGGAGTTTCAGGAAAAGTTAGGTGCTAGCACAGCGCATGATTTTGTGTTTAAATTTAAAAATTTTTCCTCCAATCATGTTTGCTGCTTTCATGTACTTAACAGTGACAGTAAAGTATTTGTCCAATAAGATAAACATCGCTCATATTCAGAATGATCATTTCAGTTGTCTGTCTCTGGCTGTTCAGATAGAAAGCCTGTGTGTCCTCAGCCAGCGTAGGCTACAGTTTAGGTTCCCTTGTTGCTGTGGACAGGGAGACCTTGTAGACAGGCTTAACGATTCAGAGAATCAGGACCGTGGTCTGCCATAGGGATTCTCAGGCTTGGTTCTGTGAAAGAACACATGAAAGTTCTGTTGTACTTGGAGGAACATCGCCAAAATAATTTATTTTTTCCCCTGCACTTACTTTTTATGACATGGAAAGGACTTCTGCTATTAGATTTTAGAGGGTTTGACTCACAAAAGGCCTACATTCTTTAGGTGTAATGTTGACTTAATCACTGAAGTTAAGTAGAGTGAAATTTACTCAAATAAAAATTAACCAATATTAAGTTGCTCTGCTTTTAAAAAAATGTATTAGTCCATGTTTACAGTCCATAATGATCACGTTCATCGTGGGGAGATGTACATAACACATCTTAATTCTTTTTTAAATTCCCTACACTTCCCCTCCCTTCCTCTGTGTCTTGATCCCCTTTCCATTTGAGAAAGCTGTGTCTTCCTACTTCCTATTATCTTTTATTTTGCTCTTTATTTATATTTTGGTTTTCTCATATGAGAAAAACCATGTGATATTTAAGTTTGTGTCTCTGATTTATTTCACTTAATGTTATGGTCTTGCTATGCTTTTGTCATCAGGGTTTTCAAGAGCTGCAAGTCTAACAAGGACATTTAAAACACTTGGTTGTTTCTCTGGATAGCCAGTGATTTGAATGTCTGCCTTTTTGCTTTATCTGGTTACAGCACATCTGTCAAGAAGGGCAGACTTCAAATTAAGGGTATACTATCATGGATACCTGTGTGACACAGAAATTGAAAATGTCTGACTCCATTTAAGTTGCTAGTCTGATCATTCACTATTCCCTTCTTATATTAGAAGTGCCAAGGTTGAGGCTGACACTATGATTTCCACCACCTCACCCCACTTTTGATGGTACTGTGAATTGAACTTAGGGCCTTCGTATGGATCTACATCCCCAACATTTAAATTTTTTTAGGTCTCACTAAGTCCCTAAGGTGCCTGGAGTGGGCTCAATTTTGGAATCCTCTGCCTAAGCTTCCCAGTGTCCTGGGATTACAGGCATGTACCACCATACCTGACTTGGGTTTCCCATTTTTATTTGGAGACAAGTTGTACTCTCTCCTCTCAGTTCCACTCTCTTTGTAAATATAACCTACCTTTTTCACCCTTTACACTATTATGAAGCTGTATGACTGGCCTGCAGTTTGAGTATTTAATTCACAAGCCACAATAGAATTTATTTCTGTAGTAATGCATTTATTAATTGAATTTACCTTTAGCAAATCCTTTTATCTGCTAGTGGTACTTTCTGTATGGCCTTTGTGTGCTTATGTTTGTTGGTGGGAGGGTGGGTATTAATAAACTCAAGCTGGGGCAGTATATGTATATTCTGTATACTTACTTGTGGTTTGAGAGGTATTTGGGCTTTAGCCATGTGTGTTCAGTCTTATGATATTGCTAACTACTTCTTGTAACAAAAAATTGACAGTTCACATTGGATGAGTCCTATGTCCTCATGCTTACGTACAGTCTCATGACTGATAGGCAAAACCTCAATTAAGATATTTCAAGAAATATATAGGGTTTTCTGGTATCCTCAGGGCTAAGCAGAAACTTACTTACATTGATATGGATGTCACTACTGCTTTCAGATCTCATTGGTGAATCCTCCCCTCTATTATATTAATACATTTTTTTAGCTTAAAGATACTGAGGATGACAAATCTTTTATTTATTTATTTTTATGGTGCTGGGGATCAACCCCAGGGCCTTGTGTATGCTAGGCAAGGATGTTACCACTGAGCTATAACCCCAGCCCTACAAATCTTTTAAAGAGAATTCTGTGTCTTGTTTAGAATCTTGGGGTTTGAGTATTAGTATCTATCACATGGGGGACTGGGGTAGCAGATAAAGGGTCATGGGCCTACATCTGTATTATATTTAGGTTATGCTTTCCAAAGAGAAGATGGTGCTGCACAATTGAGTTAATGAAGAGTTCCATGAGTTGGATTGCCTATGGTTAATTGAGGTTTTCCTATTCTTCAGTTACCGTATTGAAATGGCTTCCAGTTTTAACTTGGCACAATATACATGCCAGTCATTTGCAAAGATAAACCCCAATTCTGGGTGCTCTTTGCCATCGTGGCTGCATGGGGACTTTGGGCTCATTCTATCACATTCTTAAATTCTGCCTAATGGTCTCTAATTAATTTTGCGGATGAAGCTCTTGCAGCGGATTCATTGAAGGCAAGTTCAGTTAAAGACTCTTCCTCTTCCTTCTTTTGCCATCATTTGCTTTCCCTTTCCCCTCTCTTGTTTTTCTCTCCCCTTCTCTTCTCTCATTCACTGTCAGGAAAGACTACCTTTGAAGGGACAATTCTGTACCGAGCTGCACCGGGAAAGACGGAGGGCCACAGACGCTATTACAGTGAGTGACCTTAACAGCAGGAAGCAATTGTAAAGATAAGATCTGGGTACTTGTATTTTTTGATGCAGCTGCCCTTTCCTGAGCTGCTCATGCTTATGCCAAATGTCTGTGTGAATTTCTGATCCAAGGACATGGACTTATTTACCTACGATAAGTGTCATCTCCTTGGTGTGTGCTACCAGAGCTTTCCCACCACCAGCCCCTGGCGCTTTCTTGTTTGCTTCCTGCCTCCACTATGTATGTGACATGCGTGCATGAACCATGTGTGCAGAGAAGGGAGAAGTAGCGTTTGTCATGGCACTTGTATTTGTACCAGTATCTGTGGGCTTATGGGGTGGTGGGACATGGCTTCGAGCAGAGACATCAGCCTCTCATGGTTATTGCTTTTTCTGAGTGGGTCATTGGAAACCAGTAAACCATTTTGCCATTGTGTGGTTCAAAGAAATAAAATTTTGGCATGAAAGTCCATGCCAGAAATGATGTTTTGCTTTGCTCATTCAGCTAATCACTGCACGGCAGACTTCTTTTGGTAGGACCAATGTGTAGCCTTTTGTGTTATGACATAAGGCTGCCAAAAGTCGAGGGGAAGGAGATGGGTAAATTAATTCCATGATGCCCTTAGAACAGTTCCTGCCAAGTAGGAAGCAGGAATTTAACATGTGTGTTAAATAAAAAACAATTAAGAATGACTCTGATCAGTGCTAGGAAGAGTGGGGTAAATTTCACCAAAGTAGACAGTTACCAAGGTAATTTGAGGAGACTTTTAAACTTTAAAGGAAGGACATCTACCTTAGTGTGCATATTTACACATGTACACAGACATGATGAAAGAGAAGATTCAGACATGAATACCAAAACCATGCTTCTCAAATTGTCTGGGTGAAGTTTGCCTTTTTTTCTATTCCACCATGGACAGATGCATGGTTCTTCTGCTATTATATGTGCAGTGTGCCGCCTGTGCTTCACCAAGGGAGTTTAACAGTGACTGGATTAGCCTGTGCTCTGTTGACCTAGATGCATCTACTGGCCACATGTCTGGAATCACACCAGTGCGCACTGCTAAAATGCAAAAGTCATTTTCAAACATGCACACTTTTTTGCACTCATCTCATAATGTGTTAGTAAAAAGCCCCTCATAAACTGACTTTAGTCCACCCTCCACTTTCTGGGTTGCACTGCCCACGAGTGTCATCTGAGTGGCCTCTGAGTGTGACATGGAAACATTTTACGGGACGTAGTGTGTGGTGGACATCGGTAGATAAAGACAGCACCAAACAGATGGGAAATTGAGTTACTTTTCTTCCTTTCCAAAGGGAAGGAACTTGATTGTGAGTTTTTCACCACTTAGCCATTTAATTTACATCAAAATGACTCAGGCAGCCAGAATTTCTGGAAGAAAAATCTGCCGTGTGTTTCTTTCCCAGGTCATGCTTGTGTAGTTGAATGACCGTGCAATCTCTCTCTGTATAATGTAGAATATTTCTCACGGTGGTTAATATAAAGTTATTAAGATAAGCCTGAAGGCAGCAAAACCCTAAAACTGGAACCTCAGTAAATTTAGGATGGCAGTGGTTGAAAATATTATGGTTCTAGCTATGGAAAATGACAGAAGAACCCTTTGAATTCTTTTCTGTAAAGAACTAAAACATACTTCCCATAATCTATTTGCCCTGCTGCCTTCTGGTGGTGATGGTAAGGGTGGTGGTGGTGGTGGTGGTAGTGGTGGTAGGAGGAGGGAGGAGGGTAGTGATAGTTTCTTTCCACTGTTTGTTGTTGTTGCTGTTTTTTATTTCACCCTCAGATGGTTCTTTCCAAACCAGGAAAGGATTTATGAGCCACTTACTGTATGGAAAGAATCCATACAGCAAAATGAGAACATGTTAAAGGGGACATGACACAACATTTAGACTCCAAAATTAAATCTCCAGCAGAGAGAGTTCCAAAAACAATGAACAGATAAAAACACAAATGCATAGCTAGTCCAGGGGCTTTTCCATGTTTGCACACTCAAATCTAGTCCTGGGAGCTGCAGCTGACCCCCTGGTTGTAGGCTGCTCTTCATTGTTCTGTCCTCTGTTCTTGCACACAAATGCTGTTCTTTAGTTAATTAAAATGTGCTCCAGGGACCTTCCTCTTCCCCCACCTTTTTGGCTTAGAAATATGCTTTTCTGGAAAACAGCAACAAAGGAAACCATTGTTTTAAGGATTTGATTTTGAAACTTGTTAGCAATTTGTAGGGACCTTTGTATATTTTATCTGCTTTCATTTAACAGTTTCTTCCTGCACTGAGGCTTCAGATATGAACGACTTCAGCATTTTATGATATTTTATGTGAGCAATTATTTGGTGTATCATTCTTACAGACTCAGAGGTCACCTGACCTGTAGGAAGATAATGCATGATTGGCTAATAGAGTACAAAATTTGATTACGTACTTTCATCCCTAGAACATCATTATGATCAGGAGATATGTAGTAAATGGTCAGGAACTGTCCTACGCATCTAGAGGCTTTGAGAGATAATTTAATGACAGACTGTAGTATTCCATAAAATAGCCTTTGAATCCTGTCCTTTGATGACATAATTGATGTACTGACCATCAAAGGAAGAATGTATACCTAGAAATTAACTGGACATGAATTAGGCTCTTCCTTTTAGGAATATGATTATGGGGAGAGCCTGGGGATAAAAGATTTTGGGGAGGTAAGTGTCCATATTGTCTTACTGTTAATTATTTTGTGCCTCCCAACACATGCCACAAGAGAGCAAAGGGAAAGTGGTTTTTCCCCACTGTTCTGCTTTGAAAAGGGACTCAACTTTGGAAAGATGATGATGTTAAAGGAGGGAAGAAGAGCCATAGAATTGGAAGATTCTGGTCTCTGGGAGGGTAACTGTCGTTCTCTCTTTAAAAAACACCACCATCATCTTGCTAGTGAAACCGTCTTACTGTCAAGTTTGGTTTAATGCATTCCTACAGAAACATGTCTGCATGCATTTATTCCTTGTGAAGCCATCCAAAGGGATTTAATTCTTTGGCAGTCATAATTGTGTGTGGTTTCTTTAATTGCTAATTTGTTTAAATTGCTTTTAGCTTTACAGTTTCCCTTTAGGAAATGTTACTTTCAATGCTAATTGCTAATTGACAGAGTCAGAGTGATTGGAGGTACAGTATGTGGTACTGACTGGGTGGGGAGGTGAGGAATGGGGTAGGGAGGGTTGTTATTGCACAGTTTATGGTCAGACAAATTTGGATTGGAACCATGCTCTGGTTGAAGATGGGTGAAATGTCATATGTACAGAGATCTGTAATTAATTTTCTGAAAAGTTGTTTTGACTCTCTGCTTAAACTAAAGGCTGGGGTGAGGAGATCAAATAAAACTCTGAGTCAGCCAAACTTAACATACTGAACACACCAAATACCAGAGCCCAGTGCAAGTTATCTTCTACCCAGTAACACATTTAGAGGTGGCTCCTTGGCTGGCTGTGAAGTTCTTCAGGACTCTGGCTGATTTCTGAGCTCTTTCTCTCCCCGTCCCCCTCTTGACAGGCTTAAGGGAGACCACAGGCTCCGAGAGTGATGGGGGTGATTCAAGCAGTACCAAGTCCGAAGGTGCCAATGGGACAGTGGCAACTGCAGCCATCCAGCCCAAGAAAGTTAAGGGAGTGGGCTTTGGAGATATTTTCAAAGACAAGCCAATCAAACTAAGACCAAGGTCAATTGAAGTAGAAAATGACTTCCTGCCGGTAGAAAAGGTATGTTCAACAGTTTCTGTTTTATTTCAACATAATGGGAAATATCCAAAAGTACATTGTGGGATTTGGTGTCAGAGACTTCTGATTCCTCTCTCGGGGTGTTTTGTGTCCTCATGTACTTACGAGCTGTTTGCCCTCTCTCCTTTTTAGCTCTCCCTCTGTGGGAATGCTTCCCTTGAAAGGCTCATGCTCTAGTTTTGTTGCTTTCTTTCTTACCTATCTCTTCTTGCATTAGTCTGCTTTCTATTACTGTAATGAATGACCTGAGATAATTTTTTTAATTTCTATTTTTATTGGTACATACTTGTAGTATATAATGATTACATTCCTTGAGAGGAGTTGGCACGTGTACATAACACATCTTAATTCTTTTTCATCCTCTTCCCCTTGCTTCTCTCCCTGAGATAATAAACTTATAGAGAGAAAAGGTTTATTTTGGCTCACAGTTTTGAAGGTACCAGTCCATTACGGGTTGGCCCCATAGCTTTGTGTTATGGTAGGAGTGCATGGAGGGGCAAGACTTGTGTACCTCACGAGCCAGAGAGCAAAGAGAGAGAGGAAAAGAGAAGGGTCTTCTTCAATGGCATGCCGGCAATGAGCTAAGGACCTCGCACACACCCTACCTCTCAAAGGCTCTACCACTTCCCAGTCGTACCAACCTTGGAACCAAGAGTTTAACACATGAGCCTTTGGAGAGCATTCAAGGTTCCAACTGTAGGCTGGTGCTTTAGCTCAGCGGCTCAAGTGCTTGCCTGGTAAGTGTGAGGTCATGAGTTCAATCCCCAGTTCAAAAAAAAAAAAAAATCCAAGTGTAGCACCTCTCTAGGGAATATTTCTCAGGATGATTTTTCAGATGACTCATTACTTCTCCATCCCCTACGCCCCCAAAATCCTCATACCTGAACCCAGCTAAATACATGACACCATGTGATGCTTTTTGGACCCCAAAACTCTTCCCCAAATCCATCCATTTGTCTTAATGTTTTGTGTTTGGTTATGTTGACTGTGGTTCTGCAGTAGAAAAAAAAGAGAATTGTGCATTTTTTTCTCTGAGAGTTAGGTGGAGATGATTTCAGACTGCTGCAAGGAGGTCTCCTGCATGTGTGAATGATGGAGACAGCCTGCATTGTGACTCCCTGGGTTGTTCCCATCAGGAAACTGGCTGTTTTCTTCTGCCTCTGATTCTGGGTTGGCAAGAAGCAGACTTTGTGTTGTTGCTGAGTACGCGGTTGCCATGACAACACACTCAGAGCCATCCCTGCTTGTGGCTGCTGATGACGTCTACTGTGGTACACTTCTAAGCATCGCAGCCTTGCTTAGGAGTTGATACATTCTGTGGAATTTTCCAAATTATAATAGGCTACACTCATGCTGTGCTTAAGGAATGTTTGTTAATTTGATTTAGTGCTGAAATTTTTGCTTTGACATTTGTGCCAGCAGGTTTGGGGGATGGGATATTGGCAGTCTTTAGTGCCGGTTTATCAGTGGCTTCTGAAAGCTTTTCGTTTTTCATGAGATGAAATATTAAAGGTTGCATCATCTTCTGCAGCTGTATAACTTCCACCCTTCCCTGGCCCCAGCAAATTTGCCCACCCAGTGTCATCATTTATTAGAAACAGATTCTGAAAAGAGAACTTGTTGGACACTCACTTTATCCCCTTACAGATGAGTGGGAGAAAATACCCAGAAATTAATGACTGTTTCATTTGAACTTCTCCTTTGTTGAAGCTTCTCTGAGCCAACATTATTTCTTTCAGTAACCCATATATGATGTTTTTCAAGGTCTGAAAATTGTCTGGTTAGTATCCTGGCTTGTGACCTCACTTCTGTTTCACATAGTCACATTCAGATTCCTGTAATCCCATACAAAAGAACAAGTTCCCGTCTTGGGAAGAAACAATAGATGGAGTTTTTCTCCATTTTATTTAGGTGTTTGAAATGAATATGACCATTGACTCAATCCGCAAATAGTTCATTCCCTTTATTTCTCTCATGAGTCTAGCTCTTTTCTTCTCTGTGCCGGAGGACAGTGTGTACATGTATAATGTTTAAAGTTGCTATTAGTATTTATTTTGACTGCCAATATCAGTGTCAAATATAATACTCTCATTTGTTTGTTTACTTTTTTTTTTTTTATTTGTGGCACCAGGGATCGAGCTCACAACCTTGTGCCTGCCTGACAGGCACTTAAGTCACTGAGCCAAACTCCCGGCCCTGGTTTTTTGAGGCAGGGTCGCACTGTGTAGCTCAGGCCGGCCTTGTGCTCGCATTGTAGACCAAGCCGGCCTCGAACTCACAACGCTCCGCCTACCTCAGCCTCCCGAGTGCTGGGATTAAAGGCTGTTTGTTTACTTTTGAAGTGAGAGTCTCGCTATGTTTCCCAGACAGGTCTTGAACTCCTAGGCTCAAGCAGTCCTTCTGCCTTAGCTTGCCAAGTGCTAGGACTATAGGCTTGTGCTGTATGCCCAGCTGCTCCCGTGTTTACACCTTATCACACCTTTTCCTCGGCCTCCAGAGCTGTTTAACTTCCTACTTTAGTGTCTCCACCTGGATATCTTAACTCTACATCAGTTTGTCCAAGCCTGAAGTCCTCATCATCCCCACCTCCACTCACAGCTTTCTCTATCTCAGTTGAAGGCAGTACCATTACCTTCCCACTGCTCAGGACAAATAGTCTGAGACTGAACCTGACTGATCCATCAGGAAACCCCATCCCATCAGCTTTGCCTCCAAAATGTGTCTGGCATTTGCCCATCCACATCTCATTGCCTCCATTGTTCCTTGATAGTTCTTCTTGTTTCTTCCCACTGGTGTATGCCATGTGCTCGGAACAATGCGTGGCACATAAGCAAATATTTGTCAAATGAATAATATTAAAATATTAATATTTTTATATTAAAATATAAAAAATAGGTCTTTAGAAGTTACAAGCACCTATAGAATGAATGGACCAGGTGGAATAATAATAGTTGCATAGTTGAAAATGTAGCAGTTTATGGTTCACTGCATCTTTGTTGAACAGGAAGATTTATTGCATTGGTATTAATGATATGAGGCATTAACTTCATCAGAGTTATGCAGTCTTTATGTGTACGTACATGTGCATGTGTGTGCATCCTGATTTCTGACTTGTTTGCAAAATGAAACCGTGTGCCAGAGGCTGCCTTAACCTACTCCATGTGAAGCCTCTGGGGAAAGTCCAATTCCCCAAGGCTTTTTTTTTTACTGACTGTGAATAATTTTTACAACACTTATAGAAGATTTGAAGCTACCTTCTCCCCCTGCTATTGACGCCACAGAAAATTGCATAGATTTTTATTGTGTACAACCTGGTTCTCAACATTTCTGAGGTGGCTTTGTGCCCAAGATTTATGTCTAAGGAAGAAAATTTTCTTTGAGTCTGGAGCTTGGTGCTTTGGTTTTGCAGAAGCACAAGCTAGGTCTATTGTGGTGGCATTTGGTAGGTGAGGCCTGAGCATGTCTCCTGCTTAGGTTGGGACTGTTGGCCTTATATGACTGGTTTGATTACTTGACTGAGGGAACAAAGGAATTGGACAGCTATTAACAACTATAAGCATCATATTCTTTTCATTCAGGTTTGTGAAGTATTAAGACCTGGTTTTCTGCTTATCTTACCTGTTTTAATCCATATGACCCTGAGTTGATAATTAGATTATATACCAGAAGAAAGATTGCATAATGTCCTTTTACTAACAGTAAATAAAGAAATAGTGAGTATAGGCATTCTTGCTTCTCTTATTAAGATGTAAGGAAGGACTCCATTTATGAATCTTTTTAATACTACCAAGTGGATATGCCTGTGAATGACTTGTGTAAAGCACCACTTAACTGAAATATTTGCAGATGAAATGATATAATATCTAGAATTTTTTGCAGTAGTTTGGATGATAGGAAAATGGGTGGCACCTACAAGAGACAAGATTGGTTACGAGTTTATAATTATTGAAACTAGATGATATATACATAGGAACTTGCTGCATTCTATTTTTTTGTCTTTTGGAAATTTCCCATGATAAAGGTTAAAGAAAAACCTTGGAGAAAAATGTAGCATTTAAAACTGAGCTCAGTCCAGGTATAATGGTGCATGCTTGTAATCCCAGCACTTGGGAAGCTGAGGCAGGAGGATTGCTGCAAGTTTGAGAACAGCCTTGGCTATGTAGTGAGTTCAAGGTCGGGCTGAACTACATAGCGAGATCCTGTCTCAAAAAATCAACAAAACAAAACAAAACAAAAAACACAAAACCTCCAAAACACACACACACACAAAGCAAAACCCAGAAGATGAGGTGGGCATGGCGTCATTTTCCTAAATTATTGACCTGAAAATTTTCCTCTATAAAATGGCAATATTCTTTTTTACATCTTGTACCTCATAGAATTTTTTTAAAGACAAATGTAGCTAAAAATAGTTTGTAAATTGTAGATGTGGCTCATTTCTACTGTGTTTACCGAGTGCTTATGATTTACTTGGCACTAGGGACACAATGGTAAGGGAGACCAGATCACTCTCCTCAGGAAGCTGCAGAAAAACAAGCAATTATAGTGCAGTGTGAGAAATGCCACGGTCAGGTTGAGAACACAGTGCTGTGCCTAACAAGACTCCTTGGGCATGGCAGGAAGTGGTGAGTTGTTAGGGAGGCTGGAGTGTGGGTTCATGGGTGTGTATACCCACTTCCTACAGGAAGTGATGTTTAGGCTGATACCACAGGCCACTTGGCATTTGTCAAGCAAAAGAGCATAGAATTACCAAGGTGAGAAGAGCGTCATATATAAATACCTCTAAAGGGAAAACATAGCACAGATACTGTGTTGAGGCCACAGCAGGAAATGGGGAAAGGTGAGAATGGGAAATGAAAGAAGGCCTAGAGCAGTGGTGGTGAACTTACGGCACACATGCTGCGGTAGTCTGTTTATGTCATTGAAAGCTCTAAAAGGTTTGCCATCACTGGCCTCGACCATGAAAAACTTTGCAAGATTTGTTAGGAGTTTGGACTTGATCTCGAGGGCAGTGGGAAACTAGAAAAGGGTTTTAAGCAAGAAAGTGACGTGACAGGTGGTTTAGAGAAAGTGTTCTGGCTACAGGGTGAGGAGGGGACCACAGAAGATGGTAAGTGAAATTCAGAAGACAGGTAACAGAGAATTATATTTGGTCTCTTAATAAATACCTTCCTATTCCCAATCTAGGCACTGAATCAGTTGATTTAATGAGTCAGTGAATGGAGAATCAAAAGACTTTTTCCAGATTTTTAAAAATTTTTATTTTAAAGAGGATAAAACAATAAAACCAATCAAAACAAACCAGTGTAAGAGATACAGGATTTCAAAACATTACAAAAACAACAATAGTTACCACGATGCCTTTTGATGTCTTCAAAATAGCTCCAGATACCTTCAGACATAGTAAAATCGAGCAGAACAGAATAGAATAGAAACAATAAAAACAAAACAGTGAATGCAATAAAGGACTTCAAAACAAGCCAATAGTAAATCCAAAATTGCTATCTTTGAAATAACTGCTCCTGCCATCATATTTGACATAATCAAAAAAAAAAAAAAAGA